>CM071631.1:22801642-23351440 GCA_036419045.1 Scirpophaga incertulas | reverse complement strand
TATGCCTTCAATACCTAATAGGTCCCAAAGTGGTACGCGGCTTTGTTTTTGAGCTAGAAATTTTCTAACATCCAACTTTATAATTTGCAAATAATACGGAACATTTTCAAGACATAGAAGTGGCTGCTGGGTGATTTAGCTAACCTATCCCCTAGATATCTTCTTAAATTGAAGGTCTTCTTATAGAACAGGAATATGCCTTCAATACTTAATAGGTCCCAAAGTGGTACGCGGCTTTGTTTTTGAGCTAGAAATTTTCTAACATCCAACTTTATAATTTGCAAATAATACGGAACATTTTCAAGACATAGAAGTGGCTGCTGGCGATTTAGCTAATCTATCCCCTAGATATCTTCTTAAATTGTATGTTTTCTAATAGAACAGGAATATGCCTTCAATACCTAATAGGTCATAAAGTGGTACGCGGCTCTGTTTTTGAGCTAGAAATTTTCTAACATCCAACTTTATAATTTGCAAATAATACGGAACATTTTCAAGACATAGAAGTGGCTGCTGGGTGATTTAGCTAACCTATCCCCTAGATATCTTCTTAAATTGAATGTCTTCTTATAGAACAGGAATATGCCTTCAATATTTAATAGGTCCTAAAGTGGTACGCGGCTTTGTTTTTGAGCTAGAAATTTTCTAACATCCAACTTTATACTTTTTAAATAATACGGAACATTTTCAAGACATAGAAGTGGCTGCTGGGCGATTTAGCTAATCTATCCCCTAGATATCTTCTAAATAATGTTTTCTAATAGAACAGGAATATGCCTTCAATACCTAATAGGTCCCAAAGTGTACGCGGCTTTGTTTTTGAGCTAGAAATTTTCTAACATCCAACTTTATAATTTGCAAATAATACGGAACATTTTCAAGACATAGAAGTGGCTGCTGGGTGATTTAGCTAACCTATCCCCTAGATATCTTCTTAAATTGAAGGTCTTCTTATAGAACAGGAATATTCCTTCAATACTTAATAGGTCCCAAAGTGGTACGCGGCTTTGTTTTTGAGCTAGAAATTTTCTAACATCCAACTTTATAATTTGCAAATAATACGGAACATTTTCAAGACATAGAAGTGGCTGCTGGGCGATTTAGCTAATCTATCCCCTAGATATCTTCTTAAGTTGAATGTTTTCTAATAGAACCAGAATATGCCTTCAATACCTTATAGGTCCTAAAGTGGTACGCGGCTTTGTTTTTGAGCTAGAAATTTTCTAACATCCAACTTTATAATTTGCAAATAATACGGAACATTTTCAAGACATAGAAGTGGCTGCTGGGCGATTTAGCTAATCTATCCCCTAGATATCTTCTTAAATTGAATGTTTTCTAATAGAACAGGAATATGCCTTCAATACCTAATAGGTCCCAAAGTGGTACGCGGCTTTGTTTTTGAGCTAGAAATTTTCTAACATCCAACTTTATAATTTGCAAATAATACGGAACATTTTCAAGACATAGAAGTGGCTGCTGGGCGATTTAGCTAATCTATCCCTGGATATCTTCATAAATTTGATGTCGTCGATATTAATTAGCATTCTAGACGCAAAATCTTAGAATTAAATATATGTTTTAAAATCGACATTTTAAATTGGTCGGGTTATACAGTGGCTGCTACTTTTGGCTGCTAACTTCACACCGGTCAATTTCATGGACAAGTACTCTAAGTGGTTGTGTTTTAAACAAGATCGTTTATTATATAATCAATAAAAATTCGCTAGTGCAATCCAGTTGCACATCAACTATTTCTCGTTTCCTTTCTCTTATAGAAAATATGTTGCAAGCAAGTAGGCGATGGTTGATGGGCAAATGTCAAATCAAGTGATAGCGATGCGATGATTTTTCGAACAACACAATATGTTTTTAGATTAGTATCATCCCACCGGGATACATTTTAATCACATAGGATAGGAGGTTCTCAGTCACAAAGCAAGAGGAAGTTGATTACTACAGCGCTGGTGGTTCTAATACGAATATTGGTCTCCGACGACAAAATACCCTTGACAGATTGGTCTCAGGAATTACAATTTACTAATAACTTTACTACATTAATTTAAAAATAATATATTTTTGTGTAACTTGTACTATTACTTACTACTTGGATTGGGTGGAAGAAATCATTTCAAGGTTCGTTTTCTAACATCAAACTATACTCAAATCTCTTCTTAAGCGCAGTTAGAAAGAGATGGCACTATGTGGGCTTAATAATACCTTAAATAATTTAATTTACACGTGTTTTCATGTAATGGCCGAGTCAATATATTTATATAAAACAATAAAGATTTTTAATATTGATATGCGTCACTATACAATGCTGTTAATTATTACGTAACAACTTAATGCTTCGAGTACGGGGATTCCAGACACAATTGACGGTCATGGTCTAAGGGACTGGACCTATTAAGACAGAAAGTCGCTTAAGTAGGGACTGAATAAATTAATAACCGACTTGGTATTACATGGATCTCACAACTTTTTACCGTAGAACAACTGAGTTGCGAGACTTGGTTTTTTTGACAAGTACGAGTATTGTTTTTGATGGGATTAATTTTAGAATACAAGTCTAGAGATTTAGTTCACCCTCGTAAACTTTGTACTTGCCTAAATTTTATGTATCTATGTACAATAAAGAATTACATAAAACAAGTTGCACGTATAAATACGCCCTAATGACTTTTATCGGAAACAATAACATTATATCGACCAGCATTCCGCATCGAAGCGCACCCTTAAAAGGTTGTTCCTTATTTTTTTTAATTATTAATTACAAAAAAAAAACATTCATATACAATTGTTATGTTTAAGTAGACATTTATAATAATTTTATTAAAAAAGACATTGAATAAGTTTGAAAATGGCGGAAAAAGATGGGAAACCACGTATCGACTTGGACACCATTCTGGTGAATGAGGTGGGACAGTTTGGATTATTCCAGCTGAAGACGCTGCTGTTAGCCATGATCGTGGTTATCTTCGCCGCCTGGGCTGCCAGCGAGTATGTCTTCACAACAGCTAGAATCAGAAACAGGTATGGAAACTACACTCACAGGCATATTTAACCGCCCACCGTTATTTCTCGTCACCCTGTTTGTTTACTATGGCTTATGCACTCTTTTATTTTTTGTCAAGTGGGTACTTCAGCAATAAAATAAACACGTATACCCTCATTTTGTTGCATAAGATTTTGTCACCGAATTATTTTTCGAATTTAGTCGTTGTTAGACATTATTAGCGTTGCGTCACAGAATAATCAATCCTTGTTTCTTTTTGCCGTAGTGCAGGGATGCACAGACCGCGGCCCGCGGGCCGCGTGCGGCCCGCCAGTCGAATACTGGTGGCCCGCCGACAGCAAAACTAATACTTTTGTACAATCGAAAATATTGAATTCTATTCCAGAATTAAACCAAAAAAATATGTTCGAAAAGTAATTTGAATATCGCGCACCGCTGTGTGCGTCACTCTGTAACAGCGGTCGGTAATGTTCGCGCCGATCTCGGCTAAATTCGTTTTCTTGAGGAAGCCGGGCGGCGGCGGGCGGCGCGACGACGGGCAAGCGAGATAGCAATAGTCCCGAATTCCAGATTGCTCGCGTAGATACACGAAGCTTCCAGATTCGATTTCCAGATTTCTCCAGACAGTTTTCGACTCTATACGCGCGGTATAAAAGCCACGCTAACCGCAGCGACCGACAATTCGGTTTTAAATTGAGCGACTAGCCGAGTCGGTGTCTTATATTTTGATTCACAGTCAACGTAGGTTTCCTGTTGCACTTGCAGTGTTAACCCGTGAAGTGCTGTGTATATGTAATTGTGTTGTGAAATCGTAAGTAAAACTCTGTTATTAATATAGAACAGAACAGCAACTTACAAGCATTAAATTGTTGTTTTGTTTTATTCGCTCGTTTTGTTTTTTGGTAATATAAAAAAGGATGGGTAATTTAAGAAGGTACTGTAATTGTTTTTAGGTGCTGTGTTAACCCTAGCCAGGATTAGAACGCAACATGGACAAGCCAGGGCCTAGTAAAAAACGTAAGGTTAAAGATGAAAATCGGCAGTTTCAAGAAATTTGGACTGAGAAATACTTTTTTGTATGGTCGCATAACAAAGTCGTTTGTTTAATTTGCAAGAATTCTGTTGCGATTGCAAAGGAATATAATGTAAAAAGGCACTATGAAACGCAGCATCCTACTTTTACCAGGTTTACAGGCGAATTAAGAAAGCAAAAAATGTTGTGTTTAAAATGGGAGCTTATTGGTCAGCAAGCTATGTTTACAAAACCCATTCAAGATTCAGAAGCAGCTAGAGAAGTAGGTAAGTTATGAAATTTCTAGAATGATAGCAAAGCGAAGTCGCCCCTTCAATGATGGGGATTTTGTAAAAGAATGCATAGAAATTGCCGCTAAGAAAATGTGTCCAGAAGCAGCAAAAAAAATTGAGAAAATTCAACTGAATCGCATGACTATCCAAAGACGAATTATGTCTTTGTCAGGTGATATTGCGGTACAATTAACTGAAAAAACTAAGATCATTGATTTTTTTTCATTAGCACTCGACGAATCCACTGATATTACTTCCACAGCTCAACTTCTCATATTCATACGAGGTGTTAGTCAAGATTTTGAAGTCTTAGAAGAGTTATTAGGAATGTGTTCATTAAAAGGTCAAACCAAAGGAGTTGATATACTCAATGTACTTTTGGATGAGTGTTCAAAAACTGATTTGGACTTATCAAAATTATCGGGAGTTGCCACTGACGGTGCTCCTTCGATGATTGGTGTCAATTCCGGGCTAGTTACTTTGCTGAAAAAGCATCTGCAAGAAATAAAACATAAACGCTAAAGATCTCATGCAGTTTCACTGCATTATACACCAAGAAGCCCTCTGTTCTAAAAAAATTAAATTTCAAAATGTCATGAAAGTGGTAGTTTCGACTGTAAATTTCATAAGATCGCGAGGACTCAATCACAGGCAATTCAAACAATTCCTTGATGATATCGAAAGCGAATATGGAGATTTACTGTATTATACAGAAGTAAGGTGGCTAAGTCGTGGATTGACCCTGGAACGATTTCTAAATTTAATAGAAGAAATTGGAATATTTCTGGCGGAATTGCTTTTCCGCAGGAATGTCCCGGAACTTAAAAATCCTGATTGGTTGTGTGATTTGGCCTTTTTAGTTGACATTACAAATCATTTGAATGTCTTGAACACACGGCTTCAAGGCAAAAATCAACTAATATCCCAGCTCTACGCTCTGATACATTCATCCTTTCAATGTAAGCTGACACTTTTCAGATCGCAATTGAACTCTGGAAATTACAATCATTTTCCGAATTATAAGAAAATGGCTGAAAAATTCAACAAAACTGCGATTAATTTCAGTTATGTAGAAAGACTAGATATTCTGATTCAAGCTTTTCAAGACAGATTTTCGGAGTTTAAAAAAGTGAAACCTCTGTTGGACATATTCAGCAATCCTTTCACGATTTCAGTTGAAAATGCGCCAGAGTCAATGCAGTTAGAAATTATCGACATTCAAAACGACCAAGATTTACGCAACAAATTCAACGAAGGAGACTTGCTGAACTTTTACCGCTGCATTGATAAAAATACGTACAAAGAGTTGCGCATAAACGCTCTGAAATGTGCCAGCTTATTTGGTTCTACCTATATATGTGAACAAACCTTTTCAATACTAAATAATAATAAAACAAAAAATCGAAACCGCCTCGCAAATGAAAGTTTGGAAGCAGTTTTACGCGTTGCCACAAGTAAATTTGAGCCAAATATTAAAAAGATTGTAAGCACTATGCAGTGCCACGCTTCAAATTAATAAATTATTTTACAATTTTAATACATTATTATCAATTCTTTATTGTCTTTAATTACCTATACTTCTTGGCCCGTCATCAGTTCATGATTTGCCCGAGTGGCCCCTAGTTTTATTAAGTCTGTGCATCCCTGCCGTAGTGGATTAATATTATTCAATTGGACTTTAAAGTGATTGTTCATCGTTTTTAAATCTAAAAAATGCCGTTGGATGCGACTGGTGCAGCCAGGGCAGTGGCTTTGGCCGATGCTGGGTACAGTCAACGTCGCATCGCTCGTACACTCGGTGTACCTCGGATCACGGTACGGGATGCTATCAGACCATTTTGGGAGACTGGTTCGTACACCCGGAGACCAGGTCAAGGTCGACATCGCTGCACTTCAGCTCGAGATGACAGGTTCGTTGTCAGGAATGTCCTAAGAAATCGGTTTTGCACCGCTACTGAAGCTCGTACGAGACTTTTTGAGGTGAGAAATGTGAGTGTTAGTGAACGTACAATAAGACGAATACTGGCAGAAAGAAATCTGAGAGCTTTTCGCCCAGCTCGAGTGCCAGAACTGCTCCCTCAGCACCGTAGAGCTAGACTTGGTTTTGCGAGAGAACATGCTGACTGGACTATGGAGGAATGGAAGGACGTACTGTTTTCAGCTGAGAGTAGAATAGCCTTAAGAGGTCCAGATGGAGGTCAGCGTGTTTACAGGCGCCAGAATGAAAGGTTTGCTCCATACGCTATAACCGAAACAGTGGGTTACCAAGGAGGGTCCATAATGGTTTGGGGAGGTATCTTTTACGAGGCTCGTACCGATCTTGTTATGTTTGACAGAGGCAGTGTGAACGCTCAAAGGTACGTGGTGGAAGTTCTTCAAGAACATGTCGTTCCTTTCGCGCCATTTATTGGACACAACTTCAGACTAATGCATGACAATGCACGTTGCCATACGGCAAGATCAGTCACTGATAATCTTAATGAGGTCGGGATTCAAGTTCTACCTCGGCCTGCACGCTGTCCCGACCTCAATCCAATTGAACACATTTGGGACAAGCTAAAAAGACGCATACGAGCAAGAGTACCACCACCTACGACCTTGAGGGAGCTCAAGACGGTTGCGATAGAGGAGTGGCACAATATTCCCCAATCGGACATCCAGGACATTATGGATGGATTACCAAACCGGCTCCAAGAAGTCATTAGAGCCCGTGGCGGCAACACCCATTATTAAAATTTTATTAAAAAAATTTAAACCATGTTTTTTTTTCAAAATTTAAAAATACCAATTTTTTACAAAATTTCGTTCAAAATCGTTTTCTTTTGTGTACTCGTGAATAAACAACGTGATTTTAAATCTTATTGTCTTTAAGTTTACCTTGATGATTGTTTTCAACTTATCATCCCATGAAATTTGGGGTAA
Organism: Scirpophaga incertulas; assembly: GCA_036419045.1. Classification (NCBI taxonomy): domain Eukaryota; kingdom Metazoa; phylum Arthropoda; class Insecta; order Lepidoptera; family Crambidae; genus Scirpophaga; species Scirpophaga incertulas. The sequence continues at coordinate 23,344,194 of CM071631.1, read as the reverse complement.
AATCCTGAATTTCCGCAAATTCAACGAAAAACGAGGTGGGCGGTTAATTGTGCCTGTGAGTTTATTTATATATTTTTTATTAAATATTAAATTCCTTGTCCGCTATTATTTGTAACAGCTTAATATGTTAGCATTCAATTCTTTTGATTTTTTTCTTATGTTTCGCGTTTATATAGTTTAATAAATACTGGATTCTTCTACTTACTAATTGGTTGGGTAGGATTTGGTTTCGAAATGTACAAATGTAAGTCGTTAGAATTAGTTTTCACTGTCCTTTAAATAGAATAATGGTTCTTGTCCTGGAACAATATGTGTTTTTTATATTCATTTCCTGCTATCTTCAATTGGTGTAAACATGAAACCCTCCAAAAGTACAGCGACATTAGAAGTTAATAAAATGTTTAACAAATACTAACATAAAAATTGGCAAGGATGGTATATATGCTCGTTATAACGAGTCGATTATTATTATTTTTTTTTGGAACGTAACAAATCTCTAAACGTAAACCTAACTGACATTTTACTAGTCGGAGACTCGTCTGCTTGGCTACTTTTGTCTTTTTCTGCTGCAAAAATAACTGTCATCTAAATAAGATAGGTGAACAGAATAAAAAAAGAAAAATTATTCTTATCATAGGATTTATACAATGCACATTTATACAATACTTCAAAAAAGCTACGCCATTGGTTCACAAGTCTACGGCGGGAGACCTTGTAACTTGTACTGGAAGAAACCAGCAAAAAAGTCAGCAAGGGTTATTTTTTTTCTATTTAAAGGTTGGCCTGAGATAAATAGTCTACTATGCGTAGCGTTTGTATGTGGGAATGACTTGACATTATTTTTAAGCTCTAACGATTGAAAAGCACATTATGAAATTAGAATAACATAATTGCTTGGATTTAGATTCTATGATATATAATTTAATAATTTTGTATTAATTAAATAATTGCAGACTTATGTATATCCAAAATGCTTATTGTGTTGATATGTAAATAATTGCAATTGTGCCTTTTTTTTTTCTTTGCACGTATCCGTGTAAAAGATTAAGAACCTCTTAAGTTTTGTACTCCTAAATTTTATTTTAGTTTGACGTCAAGAAGTCGAGGAAGCTAGGGAAATATGTTTGTATCGTAGTAAGTGGAGAACTGTGAGCTCTGCCTACCCCTATGAGAAAGAGTCATGAGTGTGAACACAATAACATGAATGGCATCAGCTTACGTCGAATCTCAACTCTCAATACATCGGAAGCCTCATCACCCCACGATTATACTACTGTTTTGTATCCACGTCTCCAGGCACTTGTATACCGTGGATCCTAAATCACTGAACTGAAATCTATAGCTCTATTGCTCACAGATGCCTCATCCCTGAATGCGAGACGGCTGAGGATGCAGTGTTCGCAGCAGACTGGGTGCTGGATGTGTTCCCCAGTACTGGCAACAACACGTACGATGGGTGCAAGCGCTTCGCCAATGTGAGCAGCTTGGAACCCTCGGAAAACGTCTGCCCTGCCATCTGGTTCGACAAGATGACAAAGCAAGACTGTGAACAACGCCTGTACGAAGACCAGTATAGTGTGGTTTACGATGTGAGTCATAGATCTCTCTTAATACAATAACAGTTGGGATTAGGAGATGGATATAATTATGTTTGATGCCACAATACATGACAAGTTAGATTTAAATTGATGAATGATGAATGCAGCTAATCTGCGTAGATGCTGCTGAGTTTTCATCATGAGTTATGCCGTGTGTGAAACTAAAATAATTGTGGTGTTTCTAATCTTTGCTTTACTGTTTCTTTACACCCGGTAAATATTCAGCTATATAATTGTAATATTATGGTCGTTTGCGGGTTTTCAGATAGAGATCAGATTTGCACATTTTCACAAGTCTGAACTTCTCAAGATATTGCTTCGTTAAATCTATCCAGGCTCTATCTTGCATCTTTTCGATTGGCTTCATTTTAGTTCCGGGTAAAATTCCTCTCTGAGAGTCAAGGCTCAGGCTGAGTTTAGTCGGTCGGTCACTTTGGTCAAGCCGCCTCGATCCGTTTGGAGTCGGACATAATCACCGTGGCACTTGGACGCGGTGGTATCCAAGAAGATTCTCAGCCTCTCTTCTCCAGAAGAAAATAATATGCACTGTAATCGATTAATATGTATATCAGGTGTTGTGACGCTTGCAACGTTGCCACGACACCGTTTTATTTTCTATGAATGCCATTCACTGTTTCGCAGTAATATTTGATTGGCGCTGGTAGAATAAATATAATAAATGGAGTCTCGTATTTAATAGGACATCTCTGGTGATAGAAACCCATTAAATCTATTCACCAGCAAGGTTAAGGACATATCACTTATTTCTATAACATTTATTAAAAAGCAGCATATAAGATTTGATGTCTTTCTTGAGCTCCAATTAACGATAAAGATTTAAGTACTAGATATTTTTTTAAGATAAAGATATGTACTATCATAATAATATTTCATATTTGGATATAATTACGAACGATCTGACTTCCAATATCATTACATCTTTAGCCATCTGTTAAAAATTTAATCCGATAAACGGATAATGACTGATAACGTCCCTAACGTTATCGCTTCAATTTTCATTTTATAACAATTTAATACAAATATTCAAAATCATTGAAACAAATTGCATAACTTAACTGAAAAGTCTCGTTAGCAATGCAGAATTAAGCCTCAAATCAAAATAGAATATATATATATATTATTTAATATGATAATTGTACCTTGAAATTACTTTATACATCAATGTAGTACACAAGCAAGTATTTGAATTAAACTCTCTTTTGATTTCTGAGATTTCTCAGTCACAACATGATTGTATTGGAGAACTCAGATCACCGCTATAAATCTGAAAATCTAGTCACGGCGCAATGTTTCTACAATATACAAACCCATATAAATTTTAAGGTTGTATGTATATCTCCAATGGTTTCTACGTTGATTTATTATGATCGTTTCTTCAATCACAACCACAAACAACTTGACTAACCTCTCAGCAACCTCCAAGAAGATGGCCGACGAACCTCGTCAGCAATTTCAAAGCAAGGTGATTAACTATGAAGAAAGTGTATGTCTGAAGTTTGTGGCTAATTCTGAACTGTCCACACAGGATTATTTAGTAACCATGAGTGATATAAAGATTAAAAATCTTTTGACCATGTGGATCATGACATCCTTCTTCACAAACTCCAACACCTTGGAATCCATGGTGACTTACTTCGTTGGACTCGTTCTTACCTGACCAATCGTTCTCAAGCTGTTGTTATTGATGGGTATAGGTCCAATTTCATCAAAAAACCATCTGGGATTCCTCAAGGCTCCCATCTCGGTCCTCTCTTTTACAATATTTATTTATATTCATGATATTGGTCATGCCATTAAAAATTCCAAACATCTTTATGCTGATGAAAAAAAATATATATATTCGAATACGTTCACACACTGACTGTGAACTTTTACAAAATGATCTTAATAATCTTTACGAATACTATACTCTTAACAGAATCACAGTCAGTACTGAAAAGTGTCAATGCATCAGCTTCACACGCAAAGCCAGACCAATTAATTTCATCTACAACTTCAATAATGTAGCTGTTCCACGATGCTACGTTGTCCGTGATCTAGGGGTCTATTTTGATACTAAAATGTCAATGTCCTATCACATTTAAACAATTGTCTCTAAAGCCTACCGTAATTTAGGATTTGTTATCCGTATATACCGCCCTTTCAATAGTGAACTAAGCGTGAAAATAGTATATTACGCTTATGTTCGGAGCATACTTGAGTACGCTAGTATTTGGTCGCCCTGTTTCAGCAAATATATTAAAGAACTTGAGAAAGTGCAAATAAAGTTTCTAAAACATTTAAGATTTAACAAACAACATTTAAATGCTAAATACAAAAAAATATACTAATAGTAAGTCTTACTTGGAACAGTGTCGTGGATACAATATTTTATTCTAGAAGAACGTCGACAACAATTGGATATAGCATTGCTATATGATGTTGTCTGTAGTGGGTTGGATTGTCCAGAGCTTTATCAACAAATCTTTTTAAGAACATCCAGACGTCGCACAACTCATACCTTGTTGTTCCATGTATCACATCATCCCACTAACTACGGAAAAAACGCGGTATTTACACGAATCGTTGCTACAAATAATAAATTATTCCAAAAAATTGACCCCTTCACAGGATCCAAACATTTATTTATTTCTGATATTAGAAATTCCATTCTGGGCCTTGAGTAATTGTAATTGAGTTTTCGTTCAAATAATTTGCATGATCTTTATGTAAAAGTAATGGAATTGTAGCTGATTTAATTCAAGGTAAGATTGTTGATAATAGGTAGGTAAATGATTTACGAAAATAATAAAAAGTAAATTGATAAAATTTATTATAATTTGTTAATATATGTAAGTATAAGTATTGATTTATGCGTATTATTGTATTTTATGTAGTATATGAATATATCTATCTGTAGTATATGTAGTTGCTAATTAGGTATGGTTAACAAATTACATTGTAGTAGTTTGTAGCTGTAATAATAATAAAATAGCTTGGTATAAATATTTTAACCGTGGATAACTATAATTGGCTTATAGAATGTAACTACTAAGTTGTAATTTAATAATGTAAATTGCTGTTGTTATCCCAAATAAATAAAATGAAAAATAAAATGAAAATACATTAACATAAATTAAAATTACAAGAAATACTTTTTAACAAAAAATTGTTGTTGGTGGAAAGTTTTGGTATAATTTAATTTTGTTTGCATCTAATATAACAAAGTAAAAAAATAACAATCTGTCTTTTACATGACAGTGAAATACCTACGTTATTTATACCTATTAACAACAAGTTCAAATTATAATAAAAATTGAAATATAATCTTTGATGTATTCATTTTGAGTGGCAGGGTCGTCAATCAACATCTCTGTCTACTTAAACATAATTATGATATCATATCAAGTGAATATGACATAATTAAGGTATTGTTACCTTGGCCTGTTCACGAGGCGAAATGTGGACGAGCCCAGCGAAATTAACAGTCACTAATGAATAACAGCACTAACTGTGGGATAAATTTTTGTTCACACTTCATTGCACTTTCTTCTCTACGAGCCATGAGCTCATTAGGACCAGGTTGGGTTTTGGTCAGTAGGTCACATCGGCCGAGCCGCCACAATCGGAGTCCGATATAATTATCGTGACGCGGTGGTATTCATGAAAATTTTCACCCTTTTCCCTCTTCAGGGAAAAAATAGAAAAAAATGGTTGCATGTAAAGTCGGTTTTACGGGCGAAGATTTTACGTGACAACGTCTTTTTCAATTAGATGTTAAAATTCTTGCTCAACACAGTTTAAATCAAGTTTTCTTATATCTGCCACTTTTTCTTAATATTTGTAATTTTAAAGAATCAATTCGAAAATCAAAACATTTATTCAGATTGAAGGTTCAAATTTTTGCTAAATAAATTTGAAATTAATGAAAATTTGTAAAATAATAATTAATTAATTAATTAATGTTAAACTAATAATTTACTTAACACTATCAACATTTATCAATAGTATGACATAACCTATAAACTCAGTTTCTCAACTTTTGTGTCAATCTAACAATTAATCAATCAATCATAGTTTACGATAATGAAATATCAGTGTACAATTATTTACCTTTATTGTTGTAGTTGTTGTAAATGACGAATCTAAGCACTCCACATTTTCACTACAGACACAGCTGACGATACTTTAACCACACGTGTGAACTTGTATTATGACGCTTTCTTGTTTTTCCAACGCCAAGAACGTTCGAGAAAGACAAAGACAGAGACACAAGCATGCGCCGATTCAATGCGCCTAATTCTCTAGTGCTGCGCGCGCGGCAGACCGATCATAGTTGAGTGGGAGAGAGACGCAAGGCATTCGGCGGGCCTCTCTCTCGTTCGGTGACTCATCGTAACGTTACCGAGCGTTACACTTTTTCATAAGTGACTCCCAGCCGCAACCTAATTTAAGACGTTGTCACGTCAAAAAGAAACACAGCGTGAACTTGAATTTGAAACATGAATATTGAAAATATGAATACAAATTATCGAGACAGGTTTAATGTGACGTTATAAGAATACTGAAAACCTATGCTCAGCAAACAGACTTTTTTTCAAATGCAAAACTATGCTCACTTTGCAGATATAAATATTCGTTTAAATTTAAAGGTACTTTACTACAAAAACATTTAATTGTAGTAATAAGTGTAGTAATAAGTGGCGCCTTGCTTCGATCGCCACTCAAATTGGGATACTCGCTTGTGAAATTCTTTAAAAAAAAGTATTTTGCTCTTATATGATACAATATACTTTAATTTATTTATCCAGTACCTAGTTTCGACGACAATTCAGTGGCGTTACTACCTACAATATTTTGTTCTTTACTACCTACCTATTTTGTGATGTGGTACGCCAACATTAAGAATAATGAAAATTTGCGCACACGCCCCCAGATCACAATGAAAAATGTATTAGGGGAAGGGAAGGGAAAAAATGTATGAAATTGCTGTTTTATTTGAAGACTGCAAAGAATTTGGCTTATTCCATGCTAACGTTTCTGAAGTAAAACAGCAGCAGCTACTTTTTAAGATATTTATTAGTTTAAAATATCCTAATTCGGAGATTTAATTGTAACCAAAACTTGCACTTTAGGGTTATAAAATTATGTAAAAATAAACATTTTCTATGGCACTTAAAATTAAAAATTGTTAAGTTTTAAATATCGCTTATATAAAAAACAGTAATTTCATATTTAAGGACCTATTATTTGCAAGCCCTTCCGCCATATTTGCCGATGATTTCGTAAGGCATAAGGATATTAAACGGAAAAACAGAATGTCTACAAATCGTGACCGGCTGTTTTCAGCTGGATCTCGGTTGCGAGGAGTGGCGCCGCTCGCTGATCGGGTCTGTGCGCACGTTCGGCACGCTGACAGTGCTGCCGCTGACCGGGTTTGTATCGGACCGCTGGGGCCGCCGGACTGCGCTCGCTCTCAACGCCTTCAATACGGCCTGGATCGGCGTGCTGCGCTACTTCGCTAACACCTATGTAGGCTTCATGATCTCCGAGTTTGCCGAGGCTACCTTTGGTTCTGGGGGATTCTCCGCGGTCTATATTTTGTGTAAGTTTTAAGGATAAGTGAATAACATTTTGTTTCGTGATAGTTTTATATCACGATCTGCGGACTCGTGCAACACCAACAACGTGACAAGCGCGTTGCCAACCTATTTACTATCATTTTGAAGAACCTTTACTTCCCGGGCAACTCGCTAGGGAGTTTATTCCACATTCGGAGCGTGCGCGGGAGAAAATACTTCTGAAACCGCACTGTGCGCTTAATTTTCAGTGTGAAATTGAACCCTAGCAATGACGAGTAGTAGGATAATAGAATATCAGAGTTGACATCAAATGTACAACATGGCCGCAATAAATTATTTTGAATTTGAATCATGTCAAATAATTCTTCTGAACTTTCGTAACCCGTTGTACAAGCAGTAAAACACACATAAAAAGGAAAGTCTCTCCGCAGATTTGATCACTTAATACTGTTTGTTAATTAGACATTGTCATTGATTCACTCAGTCCTTACACCAACTCAAAAGGTCCAAGCTGGAATCATGGTACTTCTGCTTACAGATGATAGCAGTACTGCATATGAGAGCTGACCTGCGATTTGTATATCAGCAGTCTTGGCCTCACAGAGAATCCCCGCTTGGCTCTGTTAACCTACTTTTTTGGTCGCCAAGTGAGATACCAGTGGTAGTCGCTAGAACAACATATAGAATCTAACAAGATTTTGGGCAATTGATTGAATACCTATACGTAATTAAATTAAAGATATGAAAATAATGATGTATTTCCAAATGATTGATCACATGATTGATACAAAGGAGATGGCTAAGTACAGTATGAGCAATTGCCCTTGCAATGTATAAATACTGGATGTAGTTACATCTAATGCTGGGTACCTGAAAGTTAATATGTGATATATAAAAAGTTCCATGAACTTTTCATATTACTACAATCTTGAAAAACATATCATAGAAACTCCTACGATATTATGGTCGCAAAACTACAACTAGAGAATTTGTTATGAACTTTAGGTAGGCATTTTAGTACAGATAAAATATCTGGGTAATATATTACCATTGTAGTGAATGATGAATACCTATATATTGAAGAATGTTGACTTTAATTCAAGATTGTGATTAAAATACGCATAACCATTATTTAATATGTATATTGACGAATGTCGATTTTAAATCATGATTGTGATTAAAATACGCAAGACCATTATTCAATATGTATATCCATATCGAGTTATGCGCTCAAGTTTCGTTACGTATTTGAAGTCGGTAAGTAGGCACAATATACAATAGGTCCGTTTAGAAAAGCAGGGTCAGTATTGAAATTAAAAATCAAGTGATATTGCAACGGACAATCGAACAAACAAAAGTCTTATAACATCTGACATTTTTAAAGTGCTGTGAGAATAAACTCTCAATACAATAACATCGATTAGGAAATCGATATTATCGTGTGAATAAAATACATATTTGTTGTTAATTGTTTTCGACGATTGACATTAATTAAACATTTCTTTAACATTTTTTTCTCTATTATTTCTGATTTTATTGAATTACTAGCGGACCCGACAGACTTCGTCCTGTCAAAAAGATTTGTACAGTGGCAGTTTTTTGTTCCTAATTACTTTATAGATAATGTCGCATAGCCAACCAAATCGCAATTTTGACTCTTTGATGTTAGGAACACACCTTCATTGCTTAGACAACAGTGAGTGCTTGCAATATGAACTTTATACAATAACAATAAAGCTCAATTCGACTGTACGTTTTAGTTAGAAAACGTTTGCATGGGAAAATAAAAGGGTTGCTTTTAGGGTATTTCCGATAATTATTCGAATTTTCCTCATTGTAAAAACCCTCCTTGAACTTCAACGAACATTAACAAAAAAGAATTGGCCAAATTGGTCCAGGCGTTGTTGAGTTATGAGCTTACCAACACATTTTGCGATTCATTTTTATATATAAGATTTTATTTGATAAAACAAAACGTTTCCGCTATGTCCGTATATATCGATTATTTTGTATATTGACCGAAACTACAATAATCGATTATCTCGTTTAAATGTCAATACTATTCAAGTCCGGAAAATAGGAAAACAAGTTTAAAACTTTTTATTTATTTATTTTTTCACGAAAGTTCTAGGAAAATAATAATCATGTAACAATTCATTAATGAATATATAAAAATTACGAGGCAGTGTGATATATTTATACATGCTAATGGCAGTCGTTCAGCCATCTCCTTTGCTACAAAATTGAATAAATGATATGATATTTAAGATTATTTAACAGAGGCCTTAGATAAAGTATTATTCGCTTCCGTTTCGATATCAACATCTTTTTGGTATCAAACATTCCGTTCTAACCAAGGAAATATAAAATATCAGAAATCTTAATTTATTTCCAGGCCCTAAATCCCATATTTCACGTCTAAATATGAACTTTGCTCAATTTAGATCAATGATGTTGATTGAGAAATTCGGGAGTTGATTCATCATCACAGCTCATATGAGTATACTCATTATCATTAGTCAGCCATACTGGCCCAACTGGTTCGTCGAACTTTACCGTAGGAGCATACACTCACGCCTCTTTCCCATGGAGATAGGCAATGGTTACAGTTTTTCACTTGCTACGATCCAAACACACTTTCCTTGCTTCCTCGAGTTTCATGAATAGTTTCATGCACGCTCGTCGGTTACGGGTACTTTTTACCTGGCCTTCCTTCAGTATATTGTATATAATGCTAAATACTAATATAATATTTCGGTAAATGGTAGAAATGAATCCAGGCCTCTTGATTGAAGACCAGTGGCAACACCGCATCCATAAACAACTGCTTCTCTTTCTCTTTTTCTATATTACTTTTTATTATGGGAAACATGAAATGCCTTTTGTGTAGATATTTCAATTAGGTAGACGACAATTTTTTAAATTCTATTTGTGTTCATTCTTTTGATAAGTTGATATTTAAATTAGCTTTATTATATGTCTTGACTTATTAATTTCAAGTATAAATGTACATAGTTTATTGTTTATAACCTTTTCACTTGAATGCTACTGAATTAATTTTGATGATTTAGAGTATTACCGACAAATAACTATCAACTTTATTCAAAACTAGCTTTGTTTTGCTTTATATATAATTTTCCCGCGAGGTAAGTTGACGTAGGCAAAGTCACGGGCGTGCGATAATATAAAAATTATAACATTTTGAATCGATTGCGTGACTTTTATTTTGTGCGTTTTCTTTTTCGAGTGTTTTGTGTATGACCCATATATAATAAGAGTACTCTTTTAATTGAGAAATATTGTTGAACCAACAGTATACCTGCGCCTATTACTTTTGAAGATACATCGACATGTTTGCGTTGTCACGAGTCGCTCAAAAACGCTCCATACTAAAAACACTGCAATCGTGACGTTATACTTGTAACTAAGTAAACTCGCCTAATTTGTATGAGCGTATAAACAAATTTTGTTGTTGAATGTTATTTCAACAACAAATTTTGTTTTACAACAAAATTTATTTGTTTAATAATGATATTTTTGAATTATCAATGAGACTTGTTCCGGCTGTCCAGTTGATGTTTGCCTTCGCCTTTATCATTATATCATTATCAGATGAGTCTTAAAACTAAGAAATTTTGTCTTAAGTAACATCAATATATTAAGCCCCAAACTAATAATAACCATAAAGAAATATACAGAATGTATCCTAAACTGAAACTTGCAATTAATCATAGCTACTTGTTTTTTTTATTGCGTTGTCTAAACTTCTATATAACTTCATGAAAATAAGACTAAATATAAAGACACTAAACTTTTATGAATGTTTGTTAGTTAAAAAGTGAAAAACACTTATTAATATTGATATATATAAATTATATCGTATGAAATATGGCATTAATAAAAGAACTAGAATAACAAGAAATGATCGAATCAATTAATCAATGATGTTATGTCATATAAATGTTACAGATAACTTAGTAATTACTTATGCCGTATCCTTGATAAAATGTGTACGCTTGTGACTACCGACATATTTTTTACCATGTTCATTTTTTATTTTTTTTTATATCTTTCCTATTCTGATAAAGAGTTTATGATGCTTGTAAAGTTAAGGCGTATAGATTTAGAAGCTAGGCTCTACGCGAGTTCTTTTAATTTATTGACAATGCAATACAAACTGCTACCAAAATATTGGGTTGCGTTAAATTTTACGTCACACAGCGGCTATACTTATGTTTAAAGGCAACAACAAAAGACAAAAGTAAGTAACATTAACTTCTCTTCAAAAATAAACTCGTGCTAAAAGTGACTTAACCGTTATATACAACTTTAGTATTATTCTTCATCCCAACAAAATATTATTTTTAAATTGAAGATCAAATATTTTATTGATGTACATACATAGTAAATTAAAGGTAGTAGAATAGTATGTTTCAAGGTAAAGGTAGGACGAAGCTCACCAATTTTTTTTCCAATTCACAACCCAATTTTAAATAAAACTTATTCTACATGCATATTCAAGGAGGATAATGTATGAAAGGCAGACCACTTTGTAGAACATTGTTGTAAGTAATTATACATATCCCCAAAACTGTGTTATGCATGTTCCCATGCATTGTAAAAAGTTTTCTAAAGTTTTTAGTAAAATAATGCGTTTTTCATCTTTTTAGTGATGGAGGTGGTTGGACCAAAACATCGGGTGCTGGCCGGAGTGTGTGTGAATTCATTCTTCTCCGTGGGTCAGATGACTACAGGGTTGATAGCGTGGGCTGTACCATATTGGAGAGAACTGACCTTAGTTCTTTATATGCCCCAGCTTCTCACAATCTTGTACTTCTGGCTGATGACCGAATCAGTTCGCTGGTACATGAGCAAAGGGCGGTACGATGAATCAGAGACAGTTTTGAGAACTATAGCAAAAGTAAATGGAAAAAAGCTGTCTGACAAGTCATTAGAAGCTCTACGATTAGCAGCCGAAGAAGAAATGAGAGATAAAGCTATTATAGAAGAACAGACGAAGAACGAACCGCTTTTGATAGTACAGGTGTTTCGCCATAAGAAGATACTACTTAGGTGTATGGTATCTCCTGTTTGGTGGATCACTACTACTTTGATCTATTACGGCCTATCGATCAACGCCGTGAACCTGGTCGGAGGGAACAGATATCTGAATTATGTTGCGGTGACGGCTGCCCAGATCCCGGGGTATTGGACAGCGTTCCTGCTGTTAGGGTTGGTTGGGAGGAAGACAGTCCTAATTGGCGCCTACTGGATTTGTGGTACATGCCAGCTAGCTTACATATTTTTACCAGAAGGTAATTTCTTTTTGTTAAATGAATATATCATTCTACCATTCACACCAATTATCCTAGCCCATAGCACTGTAAGGCTTGTGTTATAGAATCTAGAATAACAGATAGGTATACATTATATATTGTACATATATATATATATATATATATATATATATATATATATATATATATATATATTCTTTATTTTTTTTCTAAGAAACCATACAGCGATATACAGACTAATATTTTCTACAGTATGTGCCAATACCAAGGCCAATTAAAGGTTTCCTTACACAAAACCATTCGTAAGTAGCAACAACGGATGTTTGAAAGTTTGAAATCAAAATAACTTCGTAAGAACAGTCTCTGCCTATTACATAAATTAAAGTTACACAAGTATTAAAGTTATACATAAATTAAAGTTACACAAGTATTAAAGTTATACATAAATTAAAGTATCACATTCATTTTAGAAAATAAATTACACAGACACTCCTTCAAACAAATCTTCATATCGAGTGTTAATGTTTGTCTGGTTCGTTTTGAGATTTTAATATATTTAAGACACGGACTTTAAAGTTGGACTTGGAGCAGGCAAATATGTCAACTTCTTTAAACAAAACATTATATGTAGTTTTGAGGCAGTCTTGTAAGTGGGGCGTTACAAGCATAGTTCGTCGCATGTCGAGACACGGCTATTAAGTTGGTGTGGCGAACATCCAACAATACATCTCACAAGCTCTGGACAGTCCACATGAGAATGCACTATATCATATAAAAAACTTACATCCAAGAACAAACGCCTCTGTTCGAGGGTCAATAGATTATTTCTATAGCAATTTTCTTCGTATTTGGTAGTGATTAAACGACGTCTATAATTAAGATGATTTACAAATATTTTTTGTATTCTTGTATTCGCTCTATTTGATTCTTATATATCGTATATCTAGGACACCACACCTGAGCTGCATATTCCAAAATGCTGCGGACATATGAACAATACACTGTCACAATAGATTTTACATCTTTAAAAGGTTGGCATTCTCGCAAGACAAAACCAAGGATTTGGAAGGCTTTATCAGTTATACTGTCAATGATTTTTTAGTGTAAATTTTTCGTCAAGCAATACCCCCAAATCGCGTATTACGTGAGTTCTGTTAATATTAATGCCATTGAACTTATAATCAAACTTAATTGGCTTTGATTTACGAGTGAATGTTATAATTTGACATATATATATATATATTATATATATATATATATATATTATATATATATATCTTAATATATATATTTCTTGTGTGCGTGTGTATGTGACTGAACTCCTCCTAAACGACTGGACCAATTTTGATGAAATTTTTTGTGTGTATTCCAGGGGGCTTGAGAATGGTTTAGATTCACAATACGGTCATATAGATATTGTTTTTCAGCTAAATTATTTATTTAAAAACATTTGAGACAACGTGAGACAACGTGACATTTGAGACATTTGACATTTGAGACATTTGACAGGACAACGTCTGTTGGGCCAGCTAGTATATATATATATATATATATATATATTATATATATATATATATATATATATTGTTTATATATATATATATATACTAGCTGGCCCAACAGACGTTGTCCTGTCAAATGTCTCAAATGTCAAATGTCTCAAATGTCACGTTGTCTCACGTTGTCTCAAATGTTTTTAAATAAATAATTTAGCTGAAAAACAATATCTATATGACTGTATTGTGAATCTAAACCATTCTCAAGCCCCCTGGAATACACACAAAAAATTTCATCAAAATTGGTCCAGTCGTTTAGGAGGAGTTCAGTCACATACACACGCACACAAGAAATATATATATATATATATATATATATATATATATATATATATATATATATAGAAATATAAATGAACAACCATGACCAAGGTACAAATGGTCGTATTCATTAAACAAATATCTGCCTCCACCGGGATTCGAACCTGACACCTCAGAGCCTTCGACAACTTGAAATTAGTGTGCTAACCACGCGGTTACGGAGGTCGACGAGAATTTGTAACATACTCATTGATAACTTAATTATTGCTGCAATAATAAACTAATTTATTAAAACAGATACAAAGCTAGGTTACATGACACTAACTAAATAAGTAAAGAAATAAATAAATTGATTGCACATTCCAGCTCCTTTAGTGTAACAATCAAAGCGGGATGTAACAGATTAGTTAATTTATACTCTCGAAATACTAAAAATAAATTTCAAACTTGCAGTTGTATTGTTATATATTGTTATTATTAATTATGAGTATACAATGCAAAGGTATATCAATTAGGGAGACTATAGCAGGGGCATTTTCATGAGAACTTGTGGCTTGCCCAGATCCAGTTTGAAGGATAAAATGGACAGTGAAATTACTGGACTCCGTGACTTAACATCAAGTTAGCAATAAACACTTTTTCTAGAGGTAGCAGATTTGCTGCGAATCTTACAGGAACCGTATGTGCTATTTTCCATTCGGCAGTATCAGCAATAAATAAATCCAGTATTGCGGTGACTGATTACTGCGCACAAAGCCTCATAAACAAAAGATTATTAATCTAGCTTTGTGTAATAGAAAAAAAAACAATGTGTATAATATTTGCAACTCACATATCGTATCGACGATAAACTTATCACATAAATCGATCATCCAAAGCGATTAGTTGCTTTTATTTTGTTCTCTTACAATTGTATATATATATGATTTTAAGTATTATCAAAAATTGCTTAATCAGGCTCCTTCAGGTTTTTGTTTTACCCGTAAGAAGTCAATATTTGATTTATGCTATGGAAAGTTTACATGGAAATCTCTAGAGATCATTGCGAACAAATAGCCATAATCAAGATTATGTACGTTACTATACTTTTTTATCCGATTATGTCGGACACCAAACGGATTGAGACGACTCAGGCTGTGTTTAGACGGAAGGTCATGGACACAATCACCGTAGCAATTAGGGAATAAGTGAAGTTAGGTTAGGATAGGTGGTTTCATATGTTTGAAACGTTATAATGTATTCCAGGCCATCACAAACTGTCTTTAGCGCTGTACCTGATCGGTACCTACAGTATCTCAGTGGTGATGACATCTGTATACGTGTATACGGCGGAGCTGTACCCCACCAAGTATCGGCACAGCTTGTTTGCCTTCTCGTCTATGATGGGCAGGATCGGCTCCATCATTGCTCCGCTGACGCCGGCTCTTGTAAGTAGCTTGTGCCTTTTATCTGGTAATAAAATCTTCGGTTTTTATGATATATTATAGACTGCCTACCTAGTAAGTTGACACACTGATATTCATAATTTGAATCCTACTATTTTGTTAATTAATCAAGATCTTGTTTTGATAAAGGAATGAGCCAAATCGTCCTATGATCGTGGCAAGTTGTGGTATGTACTGACAAGTTGACTTGTTAAAACTACAAATTGTGTATTTTGATGGGGTTGTAATCCCGTCTGCAGACAAGTGTACAAATTTGGGCTTTGATAATTGAACTTAATTTGAAATGGTCAAAGTATTTCAATGAGATGAACTGTCGCATGCATTTCATTTATCATTCTCTCAAACTTCTTCCATACTTTCTGCCTTTTGAGACTTGCTCAATCCCTACTACTCCCCACCCTTGACTACGCTGACGTTTATTATCTAGATACAAGTGAAGACCTTTTAAATAAGTTAGAGCGACTTCAGAACCTGGCAAGCAGATTTGTTTATTGTTTACGTAAATTCGACCACATCTCTGAATATCGCTCTCGCTTAGGAGTCCTTATAATATGGACTACTTCACTTTTAGGTTATAGGGAGATAATTATTTATATATATTATTCATAATTAGGTAATTAATTTTATTAGGTGTAAAAGAACTTATAACCTCTAATTGTCTTTGATTCCAGGGTACTGTGGTGTGGGTGCACCTGCCGTACGTGCTGTTCGCGTTCATGTCGATCCTGTCAGGGTGTCTGGTATTCGTCACACCGGAGACGCTGGGTACCAAGTTTCCCGACACAATGGAGGAGGCCTCCGAACTAGGCAGCAAGCAGACACCGAAGTTATAGTTAGAACTTAAAAATAGGAAGCATCTATGATATTACAGAAAATGTTGGATTTGTGTGCTCAACACTGCATTACAACATAAATGGTGATGCAGGGTTGATCAATGAAAGATTGTTATTGGTTCCGAATCGTGTTTGTAGCTATCTCACATTGACACACAACACACAACAGAGACGTTTAATAGATGTTTCATTTTTGTAATTATTTGAACCTGAGTTCGTGACATCGCCGAGCACCAAGTCCTCAGACCCCTCGCTCGGTAGCAAGCAGGTGTCCGTGTTATTATTAGAACCACACAGTATTAGACACCGAGCTTTCCTAGATAAAATAAAAAATATATATATATTTCTTACACTCACACATGTTTAGCTAACATGGACTTAGATTAAATTAGATATTGTAAATAGATTATGTAAATAGTAACAATAAGCAAAATCCCGCGAAAATATCATGGCGCCTGAAGACTTAATGAACGTATTTTTATATTACATATATTATTATAATTATTAACATTGAAAAGAGGAGATAAAAAATAGACCTTCAGAGTTTCTTGCCTGTTCTTCTCGAGAAGGCTCTCCCAATTTCCGAACAGGTGTCGAGTCAATATTTTTTTTTTCCTTATTCGTACGTACGGACAAGATTCTTGTTTTTTTTTAAGCTTTTTTTTTTGTTTTGTTTGTTGACGTCAATAAGTGCCTGTAAGGATAATGGGATCCACGCTGCAAACTGACCTGGTAGAATGGATTTTCTGTAGCTGGGGCGTTTATAGATAAGTTTAGAATTTTATAACTCTTTGTTTCAAAGAATTATACTATTTTTAGTTTGTAGATAGTTATAATTAATGGTGATAAGTATTTCTATCATTATAAAGAACGCACTCGATGTGTAATATAATTCTAAAACACAGACATGTTTAGTTGCCAGCTATATGATTGCAATGCCTTTTTATATTCATTGACACTACTAGCACACTGAATTTATTCATTTTTCTTTATTCTTAGCATCATCCCTATATAAAGTGTACATTGCCGAGATTTCTACACTAGGCTATTTATTGCCTATTTTCATTAGATTTTTTTTTGCTACCTATGTTAAACAATTATTTTTGTTACATTTATAATTAATAAAATGTGACATATCAGTATAACGTTAAAAATAAATAAGAATTAAAAATAAGGATAAATAAATATTGATATTAAATTGGACGTTTGTATATCTGTGTGTGTGTGTGCGTGTTTGTTTGAATTGGAACCAAACTGGCTCTATATGCCCGGCAACCAAAGTAGACGACACATTAATGGGTATTTTATGAGAGTAATGTTGCACTCCAGCGTCTTACAGAATTTTCATAGCTTTCAGAGTTTTTTGCAGGTGAAGAAGCTCGTGCACTTCAATCGGCCAAGTATCACCTCAACAATGTCTCCGTGTAAAAATGTAAAATGATGCCAAGACGAGAACATATGACAAGCGTTGTCAAAAAGTGTCGGATCATATGTAGAGCCAAGCTTCTGACTCTACTAAACGTAATTTTACAAACTCTACACCGTAGCATATGTAGAGTTTCCAAATGTAACTTAACGTTCTATTTTTGAATACTTTTTTAATTTATTGGACTGAATTGTACGTGCTTGCAGTTGCAGGTTAGTTGATGTTATAATTTCTCAATTTTAATTTTGACTATAATAATTGTACTATGATAGATATAGGTGAATTACACTACGTGATAATTGTGAAAAAACTGTTTGAAAGTTATTTTTTATCGAATATTTTGTAAAAAAATTGAAGTGTTTCATGAAAATTAATTGAATTAAAATAAAAAACATAATTGATATTTAGTTTTAGTGCAAATGAAAACTTAAAAATAAGGCATATTTATTACGATGGGGGTGTGTATAAAAGAATGTATGTGTATGCATATGAGTATGTATATACTCGTATATGTACATGTATTAATGATTAAGATGGTATAATTAGTGAAGTAGTACGGTGACAGGCCAAATAAATTGAAATATTGTAGTACAATAGTTTATTATGATATTGCTATGTTACATTCTTTTGCTTTAAAAATATTATTGACTGCCTGAGGCATTAATATTGCTTTAACATAACAACAACAGCAATAAATCAACAACACTTCTTTGACGGCCTCCGCAGTCGAGCGGTTGGTACACCGGTTTCAGGGTGTCGCTATCTCTGAGGTCCCGGGTTCGAGTCCCGGTGGCGGCAGATATTTACGTGATGAATGCAAGCATTTGTACCTTGTCATGGTTGTTATAATATATTTCTACCAAATTTATTTATATATGTATAATATATGTATGTCTATCCGTTACCCTAGATCCCATAATAAAAGCCTTACAGAGCTTACTTTGGGCTAAGCTAATTGGTGTAAGTGTAAGAAATATTTATTTATTTATTAATAACATGGCTGCAAAATAGTAAAGTAGAAATTAAAATTAGGACACTTACCGGCCAATTATAGTGAGACCATAATTTTGAAGGACTTATTAAATACTTCTATAAGAAGCCTGTCTAATATTGGTCTTTTTTTCGGGGGCCTATTTAGTGGACGGCAAATCACCATCTGCCATATTTAAATAAATTAGGAGGCTTTGAAAAGACAGGTGACCGAAGTCTCTTCCATAGCCCGATTCTCATTACCACCAAAAGCGAAATGCAATTGTGGACTACAGACGTTTTGATCAGTAATGACAATAGTTTCCGTTCATCTAACTCGGTATAGTCTTTAGCTGCATTTTTCATTGTGCATATAGATATTAGACCCAGTTGGTACATTCCACGCAAACTTTCATTAAATTTCGCTTAAATGGCCTCTACGCATTAGATCTGTCCCTGCGCATGCCTTATAAAGAACCGTGTCTTTTAAAGACGCGTGATATAAGCAACATATTAATATCGTTTATGTTTGTCATGGAAGAGGACATGTAGTGACAGTGTTTGGCGTCACAGATCCCTCCCCCCTCATGCAGGTGTTTCGGGTCTCACAGACTCGCCGACGGTGGTACTTAGAACCTCCCAAGACTCCAAGACTCCAATGTGTTTTCAAATTTGGAATTTCATATGTACATTTTAGTGATGTAGCGGTGAAAATCATGCATGTGTGATGTGGACTGATCAGCTCTGGGCCAGCTTGGGTGACTACAACTCCCTAATTTGTTTACGATAGTCATCAACCCTTCAGCGTGAATGTGTATGGCCTACAGATAGAATGCTGTATCAACATATACAATCCATACAGACATAAAAGACCACATTGTACTGAATTCGTAATATCAGCAATCAATTTCATGGCGTTTGCTCGCGCACGCGCATAATGACACTGTATCAACATCCCATGAAAACTCGTAACTGCATTTTCATAATCGTTTTATTTGCCTTTAATGAAGCTAAGAGGCGTGCATACTTGTAAGATGTCTGAATATTGTATTTGATTGTGAGAGCATTACTTCAAAAATATAATAAATGCAATTTTATTTGGGTCGACGCAACATGTCTTCCTCTTCCAATCTCCTCTATTACTCATCATTTCAACACTCACTCTCTTCTTCAATATGTCATGATTCACACAACCTATTCATATTATCTTCGGTCTTCCTCTCCCTAAACGCCCATTCAGTTACATGCCCTAAAAATGAAAATACGATTTGAAATATTGTTTGTTTTTAATTATTATGTTATTTATTATTAATTATAATATTATATTATCCAAATTAGATCATTTGTTCAAAAGATTGGTAATTAGTTTATGACAACCAGTAACAGTTATTGTTTAATTATGCATCAACTTAATGTTGTTTACTTCGTAAATATTATTTGTACCTTATAGACGTTAATTTCTTAGCTATTGTTTGTCTTAAGGGCGATGTACAGTTTGGTAGTACTCAACAGTTTCTGAGTATCCAAAGTCAACTGATAGTCTGATTTAATTAAAATTAAAAACGTACAAGCATATGTTTCATCAGTTGGCTTTGCTATTACGTAAATTATCTGTGCAAATGAAACGTTAAAATTATTTAGGTATTTTCATTTTTCATATTCAATTATTGTCGCAGACGTATTTCTTACCTTAACAAAAGGTATTATGGGTTCTGACAACTTGGCTACTCTTGCAATATATATATATTATGAACTATCAAAAAATTGTCATTCTTTTTTTATAATTATTGTACAATCGTAATTATCGTCAAATTAATATGCTTTTCACTATATATTTGTTTATTAACAACACATTCAATTTAATAGTCGTCTTATATTTTGGATTTTTTTCAGGAGATTCACAAGGCTCAATAGTTAGACCAAAACGAATCAATAAGAGCATTTCTACTGCGATCGATATTCCGAGGAGTTTGGAACTCATGACTAATTTAACGGATAAGTAGCATGAAAACAACCTCCGAAAAATGTCAACGCTACAACCTTAGAATCAGTTCCTGGTAGTCAGCATTCATGTTTTGTAAACAAACCGAAAACTGTGAGAAACGTTTGACAAGCTGAAAATATTGTCGGCGTTTGTGACTCACATATATCCGATTAGTTCTAATAAAATTTAAATTGTTAATGAAAATTGCTTACTGTAAGACTCGTTGTGTCAAAAGCCACCTACACAAATACGCTTTGTCAACACTCATCGGAAAATAAGACGCGTGTTAAATGTATGCCATTGAACACTATTGAGATGTTTTAAGCAGAATATTTCTCTTCATTATATTGTAATTATAATAATAGGATGCTAATATTGTATTTTCTATAAAGAAATATAAAGTGGTAATATAAATGAATTAATAAATTGAAAATATAGGAATATTTCGTTTGATCACACTTAATGATAAGCGATTGGAAGCGCTTTCAGTAATATATTATTTTAGAAAAACTAGTAAAGACAATGGGAACATCTATCTATCAAGCTAGGAACACTGAAAGAATTTTATAAGTGACTAGACAATCCACTTCACTTTTTTTTTTCTCTGGTACTGTAGTATTTTCATGCAATATGTAAGTAACTTTTCTTTCTGATAAAGAGGCTATATCTACAGACATATATCTACAGTTAGTAAATAAGAAACAGGTTTATATAATAGGCAATCGTCGAAATATGATCATTGCTTGAAAAGACATGTTGTCTTTTCCCAATAGTCAAGTATTTAACATCTTTACCTAAGTTCATATAAATCTATTTTAAATTGAAAAACAGTCTTATTTGCAAAATTATCATAATCACAGTCCAGTATGAGCGTGGCCCAACATTATCATGAACCAAGTACAATGGGTGTAACCTGCGCGGTGTATGGGTGTACGCAGACGGCAGCGCACGCGCACAGACCACCACACGACGCGCTGCGCCAAACACCCTCGCCTACAAATACTGGTGACGGCAGGTCGATAACCAGATACAATAAATCAATTAAATCGAGAAAGACACTGGGAGTGCAGCAGCTGTGTTCACTCGACGTTGATCGTAAGTACTTTTGTTCGATTTTCTGTTACTCTTCAGCTGTAAAATTTATGAGCGATGTGAGGTGACAGCCACGGATATTTTTCAAGACTTTATACAGATACTAATCGTTGTACGAATTGAATTGTTATCCGAAGCCTACAATTGTCTTTAACTACATTGTTTTTTTTTTTTAAATATGCATGAAGTGTAAATATGGTTCAATTTATAAACAATGTACATAAATATTTTGATTGTAATAACTAAGCTTATTAATATATCCGTATAAGTAAGGGATGTTAACTTTATTGAAAACGAAAACGTAATATGATGGACATCTTTTTCTCAATTATCAATTTATCATTTATGTGTTAACACACATAAGTGTATTAGTGATGAGTGATGAGTTGGTAAACAATTTTGTTATATAGATACGACTAACTTCTTTATATATACGTTATTACCTGTATTTAAATATTCCGTGACAATTTTAGCTTTAGATTTGTTTTCGCTAATTCACATTCAAAATCCAATCAATACTTATTTGAGATATGGCATTGCAGGCCTTTATTTACATTAGAGCATATTTAAAATTAAAAAAAAACCTAACCTGTTCGGATTAGGAGAGACTTCTTGAAGAAAAGAGTCCAAGTACTCAGAAGGTTATGTATTTTTCTCCTTTTAAGAATCATTTATAATACGTTATGGCAATATCGTAGTACTCAATTTAAAACAATCATACGTAATACAAATAAAACATACAAAAAATAATAAAGTATTTTAAATTAATTAATTAATTAAAATGGTGATACTAGGCGTGGCTCAATACCATGGTGGTAGAATCGTGAAAGCGCACCCCGCCATGTGCCCCGCATGGGCCTAGAGAACACTGGGGGGTTTTAGTGGGTAGGCCGGTCCTCTCAGACCGGAGAGCCCCACATACGGCCGCGCCTAGCAGCGCGGTGTCAAGGTGCATAATGCATTTCCCCTCTAAAAAGAAAGGCGTGGCTCAATAAATACTTTTCATATCTCCACACACAGTGTTTTTTCTCCCCACACTAGAATTTTTACCCTAAGTCGTGGGTGCAGTTACAAACATGCAATATCATATGCACAATAGCACATACACCCAAACGGGAACAATATGTGTCTAGTACGGGAATCGAACCCGCGACCCGTTGCTCAGTAGCTAACCACTTTGTTGCTGCGTCAACCGTCCAACCGCCACAATATGATCATTTACTTCATCACCTAATTTCGACAGTCTTGAGTCATGAGATTTTTTAATGATTTATTTAGAAAGGTAACAGAATAATACTTTGCGGAAGCTTATAAAAATTTATATATTTCAGGGAATACGTTTCTTGGCGTTTTATTTACTAAACGAAACTAAATAACTTTGTTTTATTTGGCAAACTTCATTTAAATTTCATTCATTTCGCACTTGCTTTGTTACGAGTACATATTTACGTAACTTAGGTTAAATAAGTATAATAGAATAGGACATAAAGTTTTTGTATAGGCCTAATGTATGATATAAGTATAGGTTTATTTAAGTAAATGAATAAGAAAAAGTTCATTTAAAATAGTAGTTGTAGGTAGTGACATGATCCCAATGTAATATAGTAAACCTGGCATTATCTCTTCTCTTTACCATATTGAAGCACTATGCTAGGATCTATGGATTTATTTAAATAAATGAATTAAAAAAATCATTTATATAACTATGTGCCATTAAATTCGTTGTAGGTAGTGACAATCCCGTTGCTATGTAATTAACCTGACATTATCTTTCTCTCTACTAAACTGGAACCAGGGTCGTATGCTTAGGTCAGGTGTTGTGACGAGCTCATAGGATGTTTCTCTTCTTTTTATCTAAGGAGTTGATGCCAGGATTTGAAAGAACAACGAGCCGCTGCTGACGCGGTGTGTTAAAAATAATTAACAGGATCACTTCCAGTACAGAGCTTCATAACAAGTTATATTAGTTCGCTTTCATGCAATACAGAGGATACCTAGAAGTTTGTTTTCTTTTAAAACATTCTTTATTGATCTTTTACCGCCGAATAGGGCATACCGTGATTTTCATCTTCTGTCACTCGTTGACAACAAGTAGTTTTTGTGGGGCTGGCATATTATTTGCGAAGCTTTCACGAATAACGTGGGCACCGCGCCCTCTCCGGTGGAGCGGTCGCTCTCACTACAAGAAACGTGGTCATTAGGACCAAGGCTTAAACTGAGTTTGGTTGGTTCACATCGGTGGAGCTGCTTCGATCGGTCTGGAGTCCAACATAATCACCCAGGCACTCGCAGGCGGCAAAAAAATCACGTGTACTAAAGGTGACTTACCAACAGTCTGCTTGTTTGTCATTATATAGCGATACAAAGATGTGAAGTCAAGGTCATAAGTCGCATTAGCACCTAACAGTTAAAAAATCTACTACTAAACTAAAATGAATCCCTTTTTATTGGTCAATTCCGACTGATTTTTCTGCAATTTTGCTTTAATGTCTACAGTTGTGTAAAGCCCTTCCAATCTCATCACACACATCATCACCATGTTGACTGAACCCAAGCCTACAAATTCTCACTAAAGTCTTAGAAATACCCCACAGATCGCATACATAATTCTTTATTCTGATAGCCAGAACTAATATAGCGATTAGTTCAAGGGGTTCAAGGGGTTATGAAGACGCCTACAATAGTAGCGCATCTTTTATGAGGATTCACTACCATGCCCCGTGGGATAAAAAGTACACGGTTCATTGAGTTTCTTTCAGAAAGCTCACGTGGCACCTAAATATCGAGCTTTTTTCCTTATCTAGCTTTTTTATTTGGACGAAAACTACGTTACCTTGTATCGACATGCCATTATGCTCCACTTTTTAATGGCGTCCATGTTATCAGTAACAAACAGTACGACCAGATTGAAAAAGCTTTACCTAATTTTGTGATATTATTTTTTTTTGTATTGGGTTCATAATCGTCATTTTTTGAGACGACTTCATTGCACATTTGCTGTCTCATATCTTTCTTAATGTTTCGTATTTCTTAAAAAATAGAAGATTTTATTTATTTATTTTATTCCCTAGCATATTTGCCCAAGAACGAGTTGCGAGTTACTACATTTTGATTTTATTTTAAAAACTTGACAAACGTAACGGTAATCAATCAAATTTGCACTATAAAATTGCAACTTAAAATTAAGTTACAATTATTATAAAAAAGAAAAAATAATATTTCCAAAAGCTCTTTATCTTAAAACGAACTATTTACTACATAATTTCCTTAATTTTTAATTTGAAAGAAACAATTTTCACGTTATTCTGTGTAATTCTAGCATTCATCATATTTTACCCTAAGCATTATTACAAGCATATATACAAGCTTATACAAGCTTATTCGCATTCAGTTAACCTTCATACAAACTATATTTATATATATTACGCACACGGAACAAACAAAAATATTATTTGCCTAATTATAATGGTCTAAGAAAGAAACTTAGTTCTTCTTAAATTTAAGTTCTTAAGGACGCCAGATGTTTCATTCAGTATTGAATGGCGTATTGTATGAACTGCCATAATGCTAATGAGTCATCACGCCAAGGCACGTCCGATCCAGCACGGCCAAACGCAACCTATTTTTTTGTTGGAATGTGTACACACTAGATTTAGGTTAGTAATTGCGGCGGTTTTCCAACTACGTGATTTCAACTGTATCCACTGAAACCTTTCTCATTATCATATTGTTTAATCAACATCGACTGTTACATGCGACATGGCGACAGGGAAGTAATAATATTGTTGCGCCATGATCTTGCTGCAGTTCAAGACCTAAATTGAACGGAATCGTTATATACGCGATTGAGTCGACGATCCTTTATGATACCCCTTTAGTTGACAAGGAACTTTTTGCTTTTCCATTTTTTTGTTTTTTGTTTGCCATTTCATATTTTGACATTATTAAGATAACTAAACACTTGAAAACTTTGCAATGTTATGGTTTTTACATATGTTAAATAAATATTTCAGTGTATTTTACGATTTACTTTACAATATATACACACATTGAATTCAGAGCGAAATGCAGAATACTAAATAAATTTATAGGATTGTTAATGAATTTGAGAGATTCAGGTATCCCGGGATTCTTTGGCGGTGGCTTGATCAACTCTTGGTCGAGCCGGCCCCGGGACACATGGCGGTCGAATTGCGAGAGCGCACCCCGCCATGTGCCCCGTATGGGCCCAGAGAACTCGGGGGGGTTTTAGTGGGTAGGCCGGTCCTCTTGACCGGAGAGCCCCACACACGGCCGCGTCTTGCCAGCGCGGTGTCATGGTGCACAAGGTCGCATTTCCCCTCCTCAAAAAAAAAGGTATCCCGGGATTAAGACACATTTATCCCCAAAAAGTTTAGTCTATATATATATACTCATTGTAAAGAAAGGTTCTAATGATTTCTAACGCATTCTTATACATTATAAAAAATCCCAATACTATAATGCATTCTAACAGATTCTAACGCATTTCCATGCATTCTTATTCTTACATTGAAATTAAAAGCATTCTAGACGATTTTATTGGGATAAAAGAAGCATGGCTGAAATTATAAAAAGGTAAAATTTAAATTTATAGGTTGTCTCCTTTTTTTTAAGGTTAAGTCTCCTTGTTGTGCCATATATAAAAGTCCCGTTTTTTTAAATTAACATCTGTCTGTATTTTCTTTTTGGTTATTAAACTTTCCTCCTTGGGTACAGTATGCGTACAATTTGGCTTCGTTAAGAGTTTTTCTACCTACTATACTATACTATCTTCTATAGTATATGTGTATACTATTCCTGTATACAGTATAAGATACTGATTTTGATATTAGTACAGCATAAAATTGCATACCCCGAGGACCGGTGGTTATGTGGTGCTCTCCTTCCCAGAAGAGGGCGGCCTACCCACTAAAAACCTCGGCGATCCCCAAGCCGAAGGAGAGCTGCATCGCGCCCTGACGAGGCCATGGAAACCCTTGCGGACACTACCACGATCCCGTCGGTCTATAGCCACATGTGGTACTCATGTGGTATGGCGCCAAGCGCCCACACCAAGACCACACTGTAGAAATTTGACATCTCTCATTAATGAAAAGACAGCAACTGTCCTAAAAACAGCATTGATAAATGAGTGTGTCAGTAAAGCCAGTGGTAATCGACCTTTTTATTTCAATAGTTATTAACACTCTTCATAACATAAATAGAACTATAAAATACCCTTTTCTCTATTTAACAAGAGAACAAAGAAAAGCATTGACCGTCACCAACGATGAATAAGCGGACCAATAGAGCGCACAATATTAGCCTGAACCGACTGTCTTTGTTTGCCGTTAGTTTTGTAACGCATCCGTCGTTATTATTTTAGTTACGTCGCGACATGGTGACACTTGTATGAGAGAACAATGCTCTGCTATCAAAGCCATTATAACATAGAAAGATAACATTTAAAATCGCCTAGCGACTGCAAAGTAATTAGATACGACACAATACGTACATGGCGTCACGTGCAACGTGTTTATAAAATCGAGAAGGGCTAGAGCAGTGGTTAATTGTAAGTGCGAGTGTAATTACAAACATGATATTATTGATTTAATCGATTTATATTCAGTACAATAATGCCCTTAGAACTCTGTCGCCTCTGGAATGTTTGCAAATGTACAGGTTGACGGATTCGATACAGTTATAACGCTATATATACGCGCATAAGGCGTTGTCCCTATTGCGGATGGAATAGCAATAGTCTTCTGCGGGCGATTGCTGCTCGGCCTGATTGTCTCATACAAAAACACTGAATTAAGACAGTCATTGCGCTCAATTTTAATATACATGGGGAGGTTGTGCAGCAAGAGGGCAGACAGCGTCACAGCTTACGTTCCGGGCAGAGAAACATCGTGAGACCTGAAAACTTGCAAACTAATTAATTGGTGTATGTGAAATGAACAACTTAAAGTTTGTAATTTTCACTGCCAGGGTTCCATGCTGACAACAAACGTATTTGAGGTAGCGGACAGATTTTGTATGACCTCCACGAATTGGTTCCGGTCTGGGTGTCAGATTTCTATATCTGTACCCACGATATACATACCTAGGATAAGTCATAGTAAGGGGTGAAGTTTATAAAAAAGAAATACTGCGGTAGATGATGTCGCTCACCGAATAAACAGCTTTGTTAAAGTGGCGTTCCTTGACTAGCGTCCTCTGCGACTGCACAATGTCCGTTAAAACCATGGATACAAATAGTAAGACCCACGATGATGTACGGAGCTGAATGCTGGACCATCTCTAATAAGTATGAGTAAATGAAGATGCTGCGCTGGGCGGAAGATCTAACATCGATACAATCAAAAACATTAGGGGATCGTTTTAAGTAGCATCTACCGTGGGCCAACTCAAGAAGAATAGGATTCAGTGGTAATCCCATATTAGGCGCAAAGAAGATTCTTTGAAAGATAAAACTGGGAAGTAGAAGATTGCTAAATAGGTGGTGGATCAATGGAGCTTGGGATATCAACGTCCTTGATCTTTGACCTGACATTTGATATTTGTCCAACGACAACTCGGGATTGAAGTAGGCACAATCGTACAAGAAGGTCCTACTCAGTCTTAAGCGGGAAGAGAGTAAAACATAGATATGAAATTGGTAATTCGAACAGGATCAGCGTGGTTGACAGAGGGTTAAAATAAGGGATGTAAATCTTACTGCGGGAAAATCTGATACAACCGGTTTTGATTCAATTTGGTATGAAGATGGTTGGAGATATGGGGAAGAATTTAGGACAATTTTTCAGATGCAAAATATATCCTTTTGATACAGGCGGATGGTTAATACTGAATAAAGAGTATTTTGGCTTAAGTGTGAGCGTTTATTTGCACCTCTGGCTATGACTTTGGGAAGCATAGACTTGACAATATATATATATATATATATATATATGTATTTTACTGTCCTGAAGCATGTAAATATTCTTGTAATTAAAATAAAAAAATACATAGGAATTACAGGCATTTCGTAAGGATTCGTAGGAGTTTCGTGAGATTTTTAAGTCTCAGAAATACAGTCTGAAGAAGCTTTAAGCATTAGACAATGGGTCATAAAAGATGTATAAACTCTAAAAACAAATCTAAAAAATGTATTAAATGTATGGTTCATTCTTCGCGTACTGAGGATTCTCAACTTCTCCTGGTCTAAGGGAAAACAAAGAAAGGCACCCAAAGGTCCAACAGCGCAAATTATGCTCGGGGATCCTCTGCATGATTAAAACAAACATACTCTCCCACAATCTTGTTTGACTATAATCGTATCTTGAGCGATGTATTTCGAATTTGTATCAATTCTTATGGCCGATTTCTGTTTAACATTACAATAGAATAACTAAACCGCAAACACTTGAACGTCTACACAACAATAATATTTATTGCCGGTTTCCTCGAAATCCATTGCCTTTGTGTTCATATTGTGATTGTTTAGATTTCTGCCTTAATAATGGAATTAATTTAACAAGAGAAAGCCTACTAATATTATAAAGGTGAAAGTTTGTATGGATGGATGTTTGTTAGTCTTTCAAGTAAAACTACTGAATGGATTGTAATGAAAACTTACAATAAATAAGTTATACATCAGAAGAACACATAGGCAATAATTTATAAAGATAAACGTCACGCTGCTAATATAAGCTACTCGAAACACTAATGCATTACTATTTGTATTAGCGGCGTTAAAGCCTAACCTTAAAGAGAAAGATGCTTTAATTCATTTCTTTTGAAGGAAAATATATTAAGGGTATATATAACATCGGCTAATGACCTTTAGCATTTCCTCAGTAATAAAAGTATCCTGATGTGAATGTGAACACGCGGTACGCTCCTTTTAGATTATAAACGTTTCTAGACTAAACGCCCACAGTGAGGGTCGATTTCAGCGAAGTAATAGCCTTAACGAATAAAAGGCAGTACGCTCATATACTGGAGACCTACTATCATTTATAAACAAGTGATTCAAATTCCATTCAGTAAAATACATGTTCCTCAACAAGGATGTATTTTGTATGATTTGCCTTGTTTTTTTTTTCTGTTTTAATTCAAATCACATTATACGTAGTATTTATTACATTTGAAGTAAAAATAAAAATAAGCCAAAGTGTTATTTGGTTAATTAACGATCTTTCACAACTCACTCTGGTAACTAAATCTGAGATTCTTAAAAATACAACTTCCTTTGTATTGGAATAACCGCGTTTTGGTTTGGTCGTAAAATTAAAGAAATTATATAAAATTCACAATTCCTCTTCATCCGAATAGTATGGATGGGGTAATGACAAGTATTAACAGCTTAGCTAATGTTAGGTTTCTGAAGGCACATGTGTGGAGGAGTCCGGGCGAAGGACTTGGAATTTCTCCAGTGATTAATATTATTATTTATACTAAACATAATTACCCTTATCCGGATATAGATAAAGACTACAACATAACATAGCTACGGCCACATCCCCGTTGCGTTCTTCCTCCTTACTTAGTCCAAACTTAGCTCAGAGCTGCACTCTTTAAATTAAGGAAATCTTGGCAGAAACTGACGTCAACGGCGATATATCAGCACGCTGGATATTCCTAGTGACAAAACGGTACGCACAGTGAAAACATCTGACTAGGTGTTGGTTATATCAATGATTCATTCAATAGTCTGTCACCCATGTTGGATCTGGCCATCTCTGACGCAATCATATCATCAGATTCATATCAGTAACGCATGTTAACTTGATTAATTGATGTATTGTTTTGATTATACATATTTGTGTTAAGCAAAAATTTTACTCTTCACGTTCTGTTTACGAGTACAGCATTGCTAGAAATACAAAAAAAGTAAAATGGATATGTCAGTCAAGCAAAGTGCGCTATAAGTAATTTTGAAAATGGAACGTTGTCTATGCATTTTGCTCTTTGCACAAAAGTAAGTCATCTGTAGCGATCATACTAATACAATAGTTATTTATTATACAAGAGTGGAAAGTTCCTTTTTAACCGCGTGCTCGATTTGGATGACCGAGCAAGCGAAGGATTCTAAAGTTGAATCACGAGCGCAGCGAGTGATTCTAAATTAGAATCCTGAGCGTCAGCGAGGGAAACAAACGAGCACAAGGTGAAAAATCTTTCCACTCGAGTGCAATACGTAACTTTTCATCCCACCTCAGCGAGGAAATGACAAAATGAAAAAGAAAACAATTTATAATGACAAATTATATTAAGCAATAAAACGTGAAAAACTAGAATGGCGCGAAGCACGCAAATAAAACAAAGAAACCAAGAAGGTTCCAAATTTAAATTTTTTCACAATTTAAAAAGTTCTAATCATAAATTTGGCACCATAGAGGTTACATTAAATAGGTTTAATGACGTTTTGAATTTACAATTATATTGAGTACTCATTATATGTGATGTTCTAAATTCAAATCTACTTTGCCGCTCAAGCGAATAAAATAGAATTTTCCAGCCAGATTTCGAAGCGCAAAATTACACTTTCCGAGGTGGTGGGATGAAAAACATATTAATTATCTACTTACGAATACTACTGAAAATATATCGAAAGGAACATTGTCTATATATTCAAAATATGAATCAAGTAAAGGCAAGTACTTCGATTGCGAAGACTGTTTACTGAAAACAAAACAATTTGGATCGAATAACTTAATTTGCCGATGTTTCATTGGTTTTGAAGTCCGCTCTTAGTTGCCTGTAAATTAATGGTTTTGGCAACAACA
Organism: Scirpophaga incertulas; assembly: GCA_036419045.1. Taxonomy (NCBI): domain Eukaryota; kingdom Metazoa; phylum Arthropoda; class Insecta; order Lepidoptera; family Crambidae; genus Scirpophaga; species Scirpophaga incertulas. Next base: position 23,312,378 of record CM071631.1, on the reverse strand, counting down.
TCAACGTGACAATGGCCACTTATTATGTAAGTTATTACGTGTGTAAACGCTGTATAAGCCGGCCTGACTTAGTCCGGGTTTTAGTCGAAAGCGGCACATGTCGCAGGTGGCGGCATTTTCAAAACATTTTCCTGAGCGGTGTACGGTCGCGCGGATGTATTGTAAGTAAAGCTGACAGAATCTAATTAACACGGAACCGAAAATAACATTTTTTTTTTCAATATTTTATGAATTATAATTATAAAATGTCTTTATAGGTAGTTAAAAGAATTATAACATTAAAAGAATGCACACTAGCTAACAAAATAAATATGATCATCATCTGATCAGAAATTGCGAGAGCCTTCTCGAGGAGAGACAAGAATCGTTAATACCTATGTTATTTATTATAGTTATAATGTTTATATCATTAAAACATATGCATTAAATGTCGACAAATTATGTTTTATTTTGAATAAATTTACTTCTTTGATTCAGATAATTCCTTACTTAACAATTACAATTTTTTATATCATGTTAAGTGTCCTAGGTTATTCACGAGTCTCTTATTGATTATCTTTATAACAAAAGCATCTAGTTTTATGGAGTCTGTATATAAAATTAGCAAGTCTAATTTTATTAATGAAATTAATTATAAATTAATATTTGAATAAATTGTGTAATTAAATGTCGATTAGAGTATTTTGGCATTTTTATATCTTAATATGTATCTAATGTCAGTTGTTGTCTTTAATTATTTTTATTTGTCTATTATTTAATAGCACATATATTAATTTAAACACAACAGTTTTACACATCTTTGTAGTTCGCTCACTCCGTTACGAGGACTCTAAGTCCCGAGCGAAAAAGTATTCCAAAGATCAACCTCGTTTCGTGGGTGGTTGGAGGGTACAGATAATTAATACTCATGTTATTAACATTTTGTCACTTCAGGCCTGATCGAGGTCGTCAAGTCATATAGTATAATAAACAATTGAACAGTTAACATTATCACTAGAATTAATTAATAAAATTGACTCTTTTAATAATTAGTATTGATCAACAAAAAATAATATTGTTCTTTATACTTTTTTATAATATTAGTTAGTATGTATTGACTCCATAAAGACTGCGAGCAGCATGTTAAGTAGATTCTACGGGATTTACACTCAACTAAATTATTCATGCTTCACTTTGGTAATCGTGTCCGATAGCGTGCGGTTTCTTTTATAAATATGTTTATATATATAAATATTTATAGTTTAGAGCCTAAAAAATGAGACTGGTTACTTTTTAATACGAAATAAGGCTGCAAGGGGTTGAAATTGGGAATGAAAGTTGGTATAGACGTCATTTTTAATTCCTCAAGTTTGAAATATTATTTAAGGATTTAAAAAAAAAAACGTCGCCCCGCTCTTGTATTTTGGTCCTGTGCGTGGGTGCAGTCACAAACATAGAAATCTCACATGCACAAACCCTCAAACCGGAACAATTTTTGTAGGTTATACAAAATATCTGTCCCGTGCGGGAATTGAACCCAATACCCATTGCGTGGAAGCCGATTACTTGACCATTGCGCTAAACGTGTCGTCATTTCAATTGGATGTGAATAAAGGGGTTAAAAATTTGGCCCAAAGTTTTTGTTTGAATAAGCTCACAAACGACTACCACTCTTGTTGAAATTAAAATACTATATTTGAGTTAATTAAAAAACAGAAGTTTTAAAAAACATAAAAGAAGCTGATGAACTGGTCACAACGACAGTTCACCCGTTGCGCTTTACTTACTAATACAAGTATGTATCAACATTAAAATACGATAAGTAATATATTTATAATTTTGCATTAAAAAAAATTGCCCTTACAGCATAAATGAAAATAGACTTTCGTGTTTGTTTTTCTTCAGAAGGCTATTTCAAATAGGTGTAGATTTTTTATTTCCTTATACGTATGGGCGTATAAGGTTATTATCATTTTAATATTATATTTATTTAACGCCAATAAGTGACTATATTAATAAAAATATTTTAAATTTATAAAAAAAGCAACGCCAATTAAAATAATAATATTTATTACACTTAAACCAATTACCCCAGCCCAAACTAAGCTCTGTAAGGCTTGTGTTATGGGGATTTAGGGTTACAGATAGACATACATATATAATTTTAATAGAAATATATATTAATAACCATGACTAAGGTACAAATGCAGTGTACTAACCACTCGACTATGGAGGTCGTTATTGTTAGAATATAGGAGTAATTCCTTTTAGATATATATATATACACATATTTAGCATTTTTAGTGAAAATGCAATCATAAAAATGTAGAGTTGGAAAACTCTATTTGGATTTTATTTTATCTTCTTAGTTTTAGAAATGCCAACTTTAGTTTCACATGTATATCCTCTTATCACAGCTCATGTACATCCCCAACGGGTGGCACGAGCCTACCTTGACTTTCTTAGGGCGATTAGACCTATGACAAACACGCTGGGTGGCGTAGTGCGCAGTGCTGCCCTATGCAGGTTGCCATGATGTTTTCCTTCATCGTAGTAGCGTCTGATAAATACCTATATGAAATTCGAAAAACCCTGAATTATCCGACTCGTTGACCAGTGCCGAGACCACAACAGCACTAACGCTCTTAAAATTCGTAAATCCTCTGATAACGATCTTTCGTTGAAAGTTTTATAAAGCTGAGTCTGCCGGATAAAGCCTTTATCGCTATAAAGTTAGTGCGTATGTAAGTTATTTATTTATTTAAACTTTATGTACAATGGAGTACAATGGCGGACTTAATGCCTTAGGCATTTTCGACCAGCCAACCAGGAGAGTCTGAGATATAAATTCTTAGATGTACAAAAGACAATAAAAACATATGTAAATACATACACAGAAGATAATTATATATATTATTTATAAAAAATCCTAATACATAAATAGCACATATATAATACACTACTAAGTAAGTACATAGGTATCTTTTTTTTTCCCCTGAGGAAAATGCATTAAGTCGCATACCCCGGCTGTGGCAAGCCGGCGGTTATGTGGGGCTCTCCTCCCCAGAAGGGGGAGGCTTACCCAATAAAAATCTCAGGATTGGCCTTCCTCGAGCATGTAGGGAGCCCCCGGGAACGCCAAGCGACTTCCGGGAACTCCCAGACCACATACAGGGGAGCCCTTCTCGGGGAAGGCTACATACCTCCCCCGATCTCCTCCACCGACGACGCCCCCCGGCCACGGAAGAGGCGTGGTCCATCCCGGGTCGCCGTATTCGCGGGCACAATTTCCTCGCGCCCGCCGGCGACCCGCGGCAGCGCCGCAGCTACCGAGCCCGGCGCCGCCTTCTTCTGGAGCATCACTGCTTCACAGAAGGAGGCTACAGCCCTCCAACCTCCCTCGTCCGCCAGCATTGCCGCAATCAATGCCGGTGGAGACAGATCTCGCCTGATCTCTGCGACCAAGACTCGGCGCTCAGAGGCCCACGCGGGGCACTCCGCCAGGGTGTGCTGGGCCGAGTCGAGGTCGGATGCGCAGTGGTGGCAATGTATCGATCCCTCCCGTCCTATTCGACACAGATACTCACCGAAGCAGCCGTGCCCGGTGAGCATCTGAGTCAATCGGTAGGTGACCTCCTCCTTCCCGTGGAGCCAAGCTTCGAGGTGCGGGAGTACGGCACCGACAGCCCGCTGGCGCGCGCTGGTTCGTAATTCGAGTTGCGCACGCCAGGCCGCCACAATTCGTCGGTGCCACTCCCGCTTAGGCAGTTCGTGTGCGGGTTCCGCTCCCCCCATCGCTCCCCCGGTCGACACGCCACAACGCATACGTCGCCGCGTAAAGTACATAGGTACCTACTTACCAACTTAAATTACTGGATCTCATACGTGTCCGCCGCCTGTACGAGGGCGTCGTGCGATCCGTGGCCATGTATGGGGCTCCCGTGTGGTCGCAAGACTGCGCGAGGTCCCCCCGCTGCAGAGCTCTGCTACGGAGCCTGCAGCGGATAATGGCCATACGGATCGTACGAGGCTACCGTACACAATCTCGTACGAGGCGGCGACAGTTCTGGGACGCTCCCCCCATTCGACATCCTGGCCGACATGTACGCGGCGACGTATGCGTCGCGGCGTGTCGACCGGGGGGCGATGGGGGGAGCGCCCTGGAACCCGCGCACGAAGTGCCTAAGCGGGAGTGGCACCGACGGATTGTGGCGGCCTGGCGTGCGCAGCTCGAATTACGGATCTGCGCGCGCCAGCGGGCCGTCGGTGCCGTACTCCCGCACCTCGAAGCTTGGCTCACGGAGAAGGAGGAGGTCACCTACCGATTGACTCAGATACTCACCGGGCACGGCTGCTTCGGTGAGTATCTGTGTCGAATAGGACGGGAGGGATCGACACATTGTCACCACTGCGCACCGACCTCGACTCGGCCCAGCACACGCTGGCGGAGTGCCCCGCGTGGGCCTCCGAGCGCCGAGTCTTGGTCGCAGAGATCGGGCGAGATCTGTCTCCGCCGGCATTGATTGCGGCAATGCTGGCGGACGAGGGAGGTTGGAGGGCTGTGGCCTCCTTCTGTGAAGCAGTAATGCTCCAGAAGGAGGCCGCCGAGCGGGGTCGGGAGATGGCCGATCCCGCTCGAAGGAGGCGGCGCCGGGCTCGGTAGCACAGCTGCGGCGCCGCCGCGGGTCGCCGGCGGGCGCGAGGAAGTCGCGACCGCTACGGCGACCCGGGATGGACCACGCCCCTTCCGTGGCGGGGGGCGTCGTCGGTAGAGGGGACCGGGGGAGTGGTAGCTTCCCCCGAGGAGGGCTCCCCTCTAGAGAGGGGAGTGAGGCTGGGGGTTCCTGGAAGTGGCTTTTGTGTTCCCGGGGGCTCCCTACATGCCTGAGGAAGGCATCCCTGAGGTTTTTAGTGGGTAGGCCTCCCCCTTCTGGGGAGGAGAGCCCCACATAACCCCGGTTCGCCACAGCCGGGGTATGCAATTTAATGCATTTTCCTCAGGGGAACCAAAAAAAAAAAAAAAAAGGATCTCATACAACGTACGGTCATCATCGTGTACGTACGCGACATACTCTGAATATATGTATAAGTGTGTTCTACCGCCTGTTTGCCAACTTCTATGGAACAGTGATAAACACATGCCGAATATTGCATATTGCGTTGTTTTCATTACGTTTTATAGTGATTACCAATTATTACGTTATTGCGATAGCGTTCAGCCACGTGTGTCACTTACTATCAAATACTTTTAGGGTTAGTTACAAATGCAACTCAAGAACGCAATGACCACATTGTTATCAAAGCTGAAATCAATTATATTTAATAAACATAGATCAGCTGCGCCAGCTTAGTTGATTAAGGGGTAATTGTCCTATTATTGGAGTTGGTTCGTACCCTTCGGTATGAAATGGTTAGGTACCTTAGCAAACGATAGCTATATATATATATTAATATATATATTAATATATATATATATATATATATATATATATATATATATATATATATATATTATAAATAAGATGGTAGTAGTGTAACGAGTAATTCTAAAACAGTTACCGGTGGTGTTCCAACCTGGGTCTACTACTTTTTGTTATTTATACCTTGTTAACGTTGTATAGTACTGCAAGTGTATGTAGAAGATGTTCAGATTGTTTTTTTCTGAGTAATAGAACAACATGACTAAGACACTACAGCTTTTAAATAAAGATTTCAATGATATCGCTGTCTTAAAAAAATCCTAAGCCCTGTTGTCGTTTTAAACGAATGAACCAATCGAGCAAGTTGACGAAAGTACAAATTGTGGTAAATTGTTTGACAGCCATCTATGTTTCAAGGGTCACTTAGGTGCTCCAGTTACAAGTTGCTTCTATAGATTAAAAGTTCTATATAAAATAAGGCATCTGCTGTCAGAGAAGGTCAGGATTAGGCTTTGTGAGTGTTCGGTACTATCTAGCTTAAATTACACAGACCTTGTTTATGGATCTAGACTTCTTTATAAGACTAGCCGTTTAATCCAATGTGTACTAAATCGGTATATGATTAGTTTTGTTTTTCCTAATTTTTTGTACAATCAAGTGTATATAAATAAATAAATTAATTAACAGGATTACATCTTCTCCAGGTATAATGGTATAGTCAAAAACCGAAGTCAACAGTAAAGTCAAAAGTTCTTAACATTCTAAGCAGCCATGGTGGTCGTTCCAGAAAAAAACTCGCACAAAGTAAGTAACGCAGCTATATGAGCAAAATAGAGCTTCGTTAATTATTCAATTAAGTTAATTGTCACAATCAATAAGTGACAAAATGAAATTGATGGACGAAAGATGACTGATGAACGAAATTAATAACACGAAGATGAATGGGTCAGTTGGTAGGGGGCGACCTACATAGACATACTTGGATCATATAAGTGGTATACTGAAGGAAGGTCAGGTCAGAAGTACCCGTAACTGATGAGCGTGCATGAAAGTATTGTAAAGTGTGTTCCAGATGCTATGGCATCTGTAAGAACAAAAAACACTCAAATAATATTAAAGTACTAAACTGTCAATAGCTTATACAGAACTTTCCCTCTGATCGAACAGATGTTTTACTCTGATGTCGCTTCCTGTATAGGTCAGCTTTTGTTCATGACCGAAGGTCTTAAGTCTTCCGCAGTTGTCGGATGGCTGCCATCGCTCACTCGACGCTCATGCTTATGCGACTTTATTGTGCCCGTAATCACAGACCGCAGCGTCAATGTTCGAGATAATACTGGGCAAGTGCTCCATATTGCTAAAATTCTTGGTTTCGTTAAAAAGATTTGTAAAAGTTCTGTTTCCGTGTATATAATCCGCATGGGTTATGTTTGTTAATGTTATATTCGTGAATTTGAAATTGTGTTTATGTTAAGTTCTTGAGGTATTACGCATCTCCAATATAAATAGTAAATATGTTATAGTGACGCCATATTGGTATGTATTCCGTGAAATTGGCTGATTACATACCTACATTACATGAACTATAAATATTTTGCCTAGTCATAACGTAACAACGCAATAAATTTTCAAATAAATAAGTGTGGTGTACTCATTAGTTTTGGAGCAAAAAGATTTACACACTTAAAATATCGTATCATATAAAGAGCTGAGCGTCTCGTGCGTACCTTACGAGCTGTTCGGCTCTTTTGAACATTGGAAAAGAAACAGGAGAGAATCAGTCCTTTTAAAAATCTTGTATTGTCTGTCAGATGCCAGAGCCAACGCCAAGCGAAGGCCAGTTCAACTTAGAAGGCATCCTGTCGGAGCTGGGTAGCTTCGGCAAGTACCAGATTCTCCTGCTGTTCTTACTTGCCTTCCGGGACTCTTTTCTTGCCATGTGTAATTATAATTATGTGTTCACCGCCGCCGAAGTGCATTACAGGTGAGTTTCTATTTTTTTTTATGAATATACGCTTTGAATTCATTTCTATCTAGATTTGACTTATTAATTTGCATAATATAGAAAGAACTACAAAAACATATATTCATATTTGTAGTGTGGTATGCTATTGATATGTGCTACAGTGGTACTATAGAATTATCAGCTCAGCATACATATAATGCAAAACACTGATATTTGGTAACTACGAGGTTTAAAATGGGGTATCAAAATATCAAAAGGATGCATAATTGAAAAGAAAATGCTGAGATAAATACATACCTCATAAATGTGTATACACATACTTACATATACTTGCTACTAGAAATTATATATTTCAAACATATAAATTGTACAAATACATTTAATTAAATTAAAACAATAAAAAAATATTTTCATCTCAGCTTTATCTGTACATAATATTATTATGTAGAGCTTCTCTGGATTCGTCCTCATATATTTTACGCCATAGATTACTGTGGCGTAAATTCTCTCTCATCTCAATCAATGCATATCACAAGCGTAAATCAATCAAAGAAAGGTGTGCGCTTGTTTTGAAACTGATTTTTTTACGGCACTCCTGCGGTTAAAGGGATTACATCGCTAGTTTAAAAAAATTATAGACACGAATAATTTTCTACAAGTCTTTGAAGAAAGAGTTATAAAAAATTATATGTGACTATAATTTATCAATTGTGTTGATTAAAATTATAATAAATTACTAAAAGAAATATTTAAAGATATTTTATCGTTTTAACAAATTCTCTATGAAACGGCTCATTAGTAAGTCATGCATTTTGGGAGAATTAAAAGGTTTATATTGCTTTAATTTTTAAAAACATCGATACTCTTTTAAGTAACAAAGAAGAATAATAAAAGTAACCCCATTGCTAACGTGAGGAATCTTTTTAGTACAATGAAAATGAAGGCCATTAATATTATATACAACGTTCATAGTTTTTCTGTAGTGTAATTAGTATCAGCGTTGGACCGTGCGAAGCCGGGGCGGGTCTCTAGTAGTTAATAATTGCTAAGTAAATTTACTTGACGATGAAAATCATACATTTTCATCATACTTATGATATATTAGTCAGATGATCTTAGAAGCTATAAAACGACAATGGAATGTTTCAGCTAATATTTTCATTGCATTCACTCTTATGTGAGCGATACACGCGCCGCTGAGCACGTGGTCATCAGATATAACATATATTTTATGACCAATTTCCTAACACGTTTTCGTTGAAGTGTGAATAGGTACAGGACCAAGCAGGACATTACTTGTATTTAAGAGTCGCAGATAAAGGAAGAACATTATGAACTAAGTTTATTAATTCTTAATGGCGTTCTTAATGCTCGCTATTAAATTAAACAATGATTTTTATCATCTATATATACAATGTGCAACATACATTAATGCATCTATGAATTTGCCATTTCATATGAAGATTTTAAGAATATTAAGAATCTTGCCTTTTTCATAATAACGTCTTCTCTTATTCATTTAAATGTAATATTCGAGTAATCAAAAATTATGACTATTTTATATACTTCCCTACAGATATTAAATTCAGACATAACGTAATTTAATATAAAAGTAAGAAAAATTGTTGTCAGACTCAGAACCTTTAATGCAATAAATTGGTGTTAATATCAAGATTTGTTTTTCAGTTTAAACAAATTAATCTCTGATGCTAATTTAATCAAAACGCATGTAGTCAAAATATTAAAAAAAAAAAAAGATAACAACATGCAACATACGGGGGGACTCGGGGTCGACCAGTCAGTAACAAAACAAGACTACCACCCGTGATACTGTAAAAAAAAACAAACTAAAAAATAATTAAAAGTCTGGACTACATATAAATGATAATAAATGTTAAGTGATTAAAAACAAAACTAGTCCAATACATTAATTATAATACTTACAATAATACATTCTAGCGCGGGAGATACAGATTTTAAGTCAGGAATCATTACATAAATATGTATATTCCTAGCATACATAATAAAATAAATATATATTATAAATATTTCACACTCACACCTTTTTTTGTTCCCCTGAGGAAAATGCATTAAATTGCATACCCCGGCTGTGGCGAGCCGGGGTTATGTGGGGCTCTCCTCCCCAGAAGGGGGAGGCCTACCCACTAAAAACCTCAGGGATGGCCTTCCTCATGGCATGTAGGGAGCCCCCGGGAACACAAAGGCCACTTCGGGAACCCCCAGCCTCCGCTCCCCTCTCTAGAGGGGAGCCCTCCTCGGGGGAAGCTACCACCTCCCCGGTCCCCTCCCCGGTCCCCTCCCCGGTCCCCTCCACCGACGACGCCCCCCGGCCACGGAAGGGGCGTGGTCCATCCCGGGTCGCCGTAGCGGTCGCGACTTCCTCGCGCCCGCCGGCGACCCGCGGCGGCGCCGCAGCTGTGCTACCGAGCCCGGCGCCGCCTCCTTCGAGCGGGATCGGCCATCTCCCGACCCCGCTCGGCGACCTCCTTCTGGAGCATTACTGCTTCACAGAAGGAGGCCACAGCCCTCCAACCTCCCTCGTCCGCCAGCATTGCCGCAATCAATGCCGGCGGAGACAGATCTCGCCCGATCTCTGCGACCAAGACTCGGCGCTCGGAGGCCCACGCGGGGCACTCCGCCAGCGTGTGCTGGGCCGAGTCGAGGTCGGATGCGCAGTGGTGACAATGTGTCGATCCCTCCCGTCCTATTCGACACAGATACTCACCGAAGCAGCCGTGCCGGTGAGTATCTGAGTCAATCGGTAGGTGACCTCCTCCTTCCCGTTGAGCCAAGCTTCGAGGTGCGGGAGTACGGCACCGACGGCCCGCTGGCGCGCGCAGATCCGTAATTCGAGCTGCGCACGCCAGGCCGCCACAATCCGTCGGTGCCACTCCCGCTTAGGCACTTCGTGCGCGGGTTCCAGGGCGCTCCCCCCATCGCCCCCCCGGTCGACACGCCGCGACGCATACGTCGCCGCGTACATGTTGGCCAGGATGTCGAATGGGGGGGAGCGTCCCAGAACTGTCGCCGCCTCATACGAGATTGTACGGTAGCCTCGTACGATCCGTATGGCCATTATCCGCTGCAGGCTCAAATCAAAATCAAAATCAAATCAAAATAATATTTATTCAACATAGACCTTTACAGGCACTTATTGACGTCAACAAACAAAACAAAAAAAAGCTTAAATAATAAAAAAAAAAAAACAAAAACCTTGTCCGTACGTACGAATAAGGAAAAAAAAAGAAAAAATATATTGACTCGACACCAATGGAACCGAACCGTTTTCACGCTCCGTAGCAGAGCTTTGCAGCGGGGGGACCTCGCGCAGTCTTGCGACCACACGGGAGCCCCATACATGGCCACGGATCGCACGACGCCCTCGTACAGGCGGCGGACTCCATCCCTCGGTCCCCCGAGATTGGGCAGCAGGCGATGCAATGCGCCCGCCACCCTTTTGGCTCGGGGGACCAACCGCACGAAATGCTCCTCGAAGCTCCAGCGGCGGTCCAGGGTGAGGCCCAGGTACTTTATGTACGGCCCCACCGGGACCACCGCGTCACCCACCCGGATCCGGCGGCCGGTGGTTACCTACTAAAAACCTCAGCAATTAATTTAATTTTGATAGTTTTAACATATGAAGAATAAGTGCAGCATTTATTCTTCTTAAATTTTGCTGTTTTGCATTCTTTCATCGGTTAACTTTTAGATACTCTCATGTTTTTTAAACACTTGGTCTTTTAAAACTTGAAGAATAATTCATTTAAGTGTGAAAACTATTCTGTGCTCACCAGATGCCACGTGCCAGAATGTGAGAGTGGTGTGTCATATAACGAATCCTGGGCATCATTCGCGTTGGGCAACCGCAGCGAGTGCCAGCGGCCGGCGCCACATGGCAACGGCTCGTGCATGCCAGACAGCTTCAGTACCGACAGAACTGTGCCGTGCCACCGGGTCGTTTACGAGGACTACAATAGTGTGGTGGCCGAGGTAGGGCACTGGCTTACAACAATTCATGAACCTCTTGACTTGGCAACCAGATGTGACCGTGTTTCAATTGACTTGACATTTTTGCATCAACCATCCCTCGGTTGCTTGCAACTTATATATTACACGTGAAAAAGAAAACGAGTAATGGTGGATGTGCAACTGGTTTGCGAAGGGATCCCGATTATTTGATGAGTTAGATAATAAGACTATGAACCTCGCTTTGCCAAAGGGTCACTTACTTCGCCTGTAGAGGCTAAGCTTCGGTCTGGTAAGGTAAGGTGTTTATAACGAATTCTACGTAGCATTGCTACAGCTATGGAACAGATCAAACTGTTTCTTGTCACTGGGTTTACTTTACAACGAGAGGCGGGAATTTAACAACTAACTTGGCGGCCATAGCTTACACCACGGCTGTAATAATTGTATAAGTGGAGCGTCAACTAGCGCCACAGTCCAATTGGATGATTAGTTTTTCGTATTTCATATGTACTTTTATCAGACGTTCCTACTGTGAAAGAAAACATTGTAAGACAACCAGCATACATCTGCGAAGAAATTCAAAGATGTATGTAGTCAATCATTCCGCACTGGGCGTAGTTGAGTAAGGCCCTAATTGCCCTAATATAGGGTAGGCTCGTGCGTCTTGGTGGGGAAGTATATGAGAGTATTTTACAACGTGAGTTGTGTTTTAACTAACATTTCTTAGCATTTATAACGTCTGTTACTGCATTAGAACGGACCGGACTGTGCTTGTCTATCAGTACCGGTGACAGCACTCAGTACAATTAGAAAGAGATAGTACCATTGAGCCATCCCTTTCTAACAGTATTCAAGCACAGATTTGATTTTAGAATACAATCCTTACAGTAGCAGCACATTGTAAGAGGAATGAATTAAAATTTGTCTGGTTTTGGTAGTCATGGTTGATATAGTCTCAAGAGTAGGGCTGCTGGTGGAATTTGAATCCATTTGAACAAACCATGTCGTGGACCACTTTGGCCACCCCCTTTAGGCTAATTCAACTCAATAAATAAGTTTACTGGCTTGTTGCTCTTTTACTTTGTTAAGCCAATACAGGTTTGAAGACACAGGTTCAAATCGCGTCACACTTTTACTGTCATTTCTTTTTATTGACCATAATTTCAATGTGATCAAAGTATTCTCATCAAGCCTATGTCGTTCAAAATACTTATGAGTTCATAGGATAGGTCGATAATTTCCAAGTTTCTGTTTGTAAGCATACAGTAATCTGATCTTGTATATAAGATGCATTTGCATCAGTGAATATATTTAAGACTAAAGTTCTTATAGAAACCTAGTGTTACTGTATAAAACCTACTTCTGACCTGTAAAATAAATATCAAATCTAGTCTAAGCTGTTACCTAACCTTCAAATTGCGCATTTATTTCATCAAGAATTTAGATGATTCCAAGAAAATCTATTAGTAAAAGAATTCCGCGTGTAAAAATGATGCATAGTAGTTTCGAAGCAATACAGCACAAGCCATTTGAGTGCTAGGTGTAAGTCCACAGAGTACATTGTCCCGTGGACGCCAGCAGCTGCAGACGTGACGCTGGTCATTGTCATGGTCAGTCAAGGGCGCTGCTGGTGGCCGCAGGCAGTACCCTACTTTTGGTTTGTTTACAATGAATGGAGCTAGTTGTCTTGCAAAATAATTATAGCCGCGTCAAATTTTTTGGGTGGTATAAATAATAAAGAGGTCTGTATTATTACAAAATACAGACCATTGTTGCTGTATCAGCGGATATATAAAACGTATCTTACTATAAAATTATTCTCTAATGTGAATATTTTTTTAATAAACTACAAGTTATTATAGTTAATAATATTGTACTATTAGTTGTTTACAAAATGCAAGTTATTATATACCTCTATTATGTATCTATATTATTAGTATATAAATATGATACATATTTTTGTAATTATTATTTTGTCGCCTATTTTTCAAGTTTTTGTTAATAGTTTTCTGTTAATTGTGTTTTTTTTATAAATCGTTTAGACATTATCATAATTTAACAAAAACGTAGTTAACATAAAAAAGATAATCTAAATATTATTTTTAATATAATGTATATAAATCAACCGTCGTACAGACAGTTGTAAATTACATTTAACAATAAGAAACTTGGAAGATTTATTTTGTATCTCCTCTTGTCAATTGTCATTAACAACGTATTGTTTACATTAATGATGAAATGTAATTCAATCATAATTGATTTTACGTATGATGTAATGATATGTTTGACTTTTATATCTCTGAAAATCTTAGTAATGACGCAAAGCTGTTTTTAACCAATAAACTAGATAATACATATACCTTACCTGGAACATGAAATCGTGATATATGATTTAAAATAAATTACTATTTAAAATAATAATAGTAATTTATTTATTGCGTGTCACAATCATATTATTATATTATAATTACCAATATAAAATGTGATGTCCCAACCAAGGGTGTTACAATGTTTACGTTAATGTAAAAAAAATATTGAAAATCCACACATATAAACGTTACCAAAATACTTATTAAATAACATTTATAAATATATTATAAATATTCACATATAAATAAATTATATCAAAGTATGTAATAACTATTATACATTATGATAATCAACTGAAAATAAAAGATAAAGTATAATGTTATATAATATGTTTATTGATCTTTGTCATTGATCTTGAACATTGGTCAATAGGACAGTATGTTATTATAAATTTCAATAACACTTAAGCCACAACATAAAAAAAACCTCTAAAAGTTAATTAGGAGACACAATATATGTAGGTATGTCTATTCGTTACCCGAGATCTCATAGTACAAGCCTTACAGAGAAGCTTAGATTAATTGGCTTAAGTGTAAGAAATGTTTATATTTATTTACATATTTAAAATAAATAATAAATAAAGTAGTAAATTTTAAAAAGTCAAAAAAAGTTGCTCAGTCAAGTTTCTGCCCACGTACGTTTATTGTGGTGAGGCGGATGCGCTATTCACTACGTTGGCAATTGTGCCGTTAATGTAACATTTGAACTGTGAAACAAGTGGTGTTGTGCGATAATTGACGTCCGACGACACATATAACTGCCTCTGAATTCGCTGACAAATGTCCAAAGGGCGTAATTGTACCTGCTATTACTTGTAATGAGCCTCTTTAAGATAATATTGAGATACGTATTTCCTTTATGAGACGACGTTATCTACTACTAAAGCACTTTGTTGCACTGGGGTAGCTACCCAGGGTTCCTAGACAAATCATTCGCGTTCGATTCGATATCGAAATCATTTGTGTGAAAATAATTCCAAATTACAGAATCATTCCCATACATTTCATTCTAATGAAATGAAAGTAAATATCATTAGTGTTACCCTCGTCCAACGTATACCAGTTACCGTCATGTGCCGGGTCGTTTCTCACCTCTCCCCCCCGATACGGCAATCTTGAGCGTCCGGTGGCGTCAGCGTTTTTAATTAGACCCTAACGGCCTGGAACAGCGCTGATGGGTTCCGTTAGCAGGCAAGGCGCAGAACCCAGCTCTTGTGCTTTCGACAAATACATTTGATAGTAGTAATATCCTAAGCCAGGTCTCTTTGATGGTACCGTTTCGATGTCTACGGTATCCTATCGCGAGGACTTTCCATACGCCATATTGTAGATCCAACTTGGACTTAAGTTCCCCAATAGTTAGTATATGTAGAGGCTACAATGAGTAACAGTCGAATCGCGATGGCGATATATTTTTTGACACATTGGTTTTTTATAAACGAAAACTAAGTAATTAATAGTACCTATTTATAATTAGTAGTGCTCGGAATAGGTAGTTTAATTTTATGTACTTGCGATTTTGTGACATCAATAGTATGGATATAATAAATAATAAATAAATGTTATTTAAATATTATTAAATATTATATAGAACTTTCAAAATAGTGTTTCATCTTTTAGCTTATTGTTGTAATAATAAGTAGTAAACATAAAATTTTACAATAAAAGCGTAAAGAAAGGAATAGCCAATAAAAACAGAAAGTTTTAGGTTTATCCATGTTTGGTGGGCGAAGGGCACACGCAAGCGCGGTGTTGCCTGTCTAGTAACCCTACCGTGAGGCTGCGTGCGCGTCCGGCTAAGCGCGCACGCCGTGGTGAGGTCTCTCTGTCTGGGGGACTGTCCAGGGGTTCTCGGACAGTCCCTCCTTTGGCGGTGGTTTGATCAACTCTTGGTCGAGCCGGCCCCGGGACACATGGCGGTCGAATCGCGAGAGCGCACCCCGCCATGTGTCCCAGAGAACTCGGGGGGTTTTAGTGGGTAGGCCGGTCCTCTTGACCCCCACACACGGCCGCGCCTTGCCAGCGCGGTGTCATGGTGCATAAGGTCGCATTTCGCCCCTCAAAAAAAAAGGGTTTATCCATGTTACGCTTACATTGACTTTTTTTCTGCAAGTACATAAAATTAAAATACCTATTCCGTGCACTAATAATTAGTAATAATAGGAATATATTATTAAGTGGATCTAGCGTTTGATTTAAGGGTAATTTTTCTCAGTTTGTTTCTCTTTCAATATAAATGTTACATGCAACAACCTTAATGGACAATATCGTGTACATTTCTAATTGTGTATGTATAAACTAAAATACTTTTGTGTGATAGTGTAATAATAATACTTATGACGTAAATAAATAAATACACTGAAGGTAGAACTGAATCTAGCCATCTGCGGCTTCAGCATATGTCAGACCAAAAAAAAATTTTGCATTGTCATCACCATTCACGTTTTAATCCAATCTCATATGTAACCGAATAAATCGGCACATTAAAATTAAATGAATTTATTATTTTACGCAATATACTCGTACCACCAATGCATGTAACAGTTATTATATTACACGGTCTATAAATTTGTAAAATAAAGTCAATCAATAATAATAGCGATACGAAGAGATGAATAATAAAAAAATGACAATAATATAGATGACAGATACATTATGAAGTCTGTAAACGACACCTACTACGATGAAGATAGAGAAATCGACCAACCTGCATTGAGGTAGACTAGTTGACTGTATCCTGAAAAGGTTTCTTGGTGTAAAAGCACCACTTTTAGTCAAGTAACTCTAGTTTTAATATATATATATATATATATATATATTATATATATATATATATATATATATATATATATATATATATATATATATATATATATAATATGTTATCAGTCAGCAGATCCCTTATCGTAATCACTCTGAACACAAAAATTCAATATATTGTTGCTGTTATCCTTGTCGTGCACAGTAAAATTAGAACGAAATGTGTGAAGACATTGACAACGATTTATTGTAAATAAACATAACTTTTTAACAATTTTTATCACAATTGTGTGGGGACGTAGGGTTGTAGCCCCGTCTGCCCTCCCTTAAATCCGAACCTGCGTAACTCTTATCTGAAATTATATCATAATCTGAGATTATGGAAAGAATTACCGACATCTAGAATCTAAAAACTATACTTTAACATTGACACATATAATTAACTTCATCTACTTATTTCGCAAGATTATTGAGACAGTATAAAATAAGACCTAATGTATTTTTTTTTCTAGTTCGATCTCGGCTGCACACCTTGGAAGAGGACTCTCATTGGAACAGTCCATAACCTAGGCTTGGTCTTCTCCTTCCTTCTTCTGGGCTTCATTTCTGATAGGTAATAAAATTTGTAGTGGTAACTTTTTTATATACGTACCTTAAGACTCACAAACTTCTGGCTACCTAATAATGCGTGGTTACTGTCACCTACAGTATATGCGAGTTAGATTGATAAACCCAATATAACCCAAATATGGACAAACAGATAACTAGTCAAACTATGATAAAATTAATGTCGCAGTAGCTAGTAATTTCACTATAATGTCTCCGTTATAATTTTCTTCGGAATTAGGCAATCTGCAGGCACTTGTGAAGATACATTGTGTGTGAAGTTGACCAAATTCATTGGGCCTTTGCTTAGAAGTTACTTGAGTTACCTACTAGTAGAATCTAGCAGTAAAGATTGCCTCTGGCAAATATCGATTATGATGCTGCACAGAAAATAATGGACAATAGTATTGAACATAATAAAGTAAGTTTGATTCAAGTATTTGTCATTATTTTTCTAGATATTATTCACGTAAAACAATCAGATTCTATTTGGATTAAGATACCAATTGAAACACTTCGATATTAGACTTGAAAATCAAATGAAATAAAAATCTCAATAATATCCCTCAGATAATTGACGTGACGTTTTAAATATGTTTACTGTTTAATTGAGTCAATGGGTCAAAACACTAAATGATCGTTTCTAATTTGACACTTATCTGCACGTCGCCTCGTGTACCTATTTGTGTACGATTAACAGCATTATTTGCAGAGTGTATTAACCTTTTAACATCAGCCAAATATTAGGCACAATTGCTTCTTTTTGACCTTGTACTGTTTTGTGAGCTTAAAAAGTTTATCTTCATACAATTTGCCATAATAATGGCATATGACAACTTAATTGATGTACTTACACTGAATGTTTAGTAAGATTTTGAATTATATTGACAAATGAGTGGTTGAGTGTAGTACGTTACGATATTAGCGCGTTATGATGGTTATGTTATAACCAATACGTACGTATATCGTACGACGTTTTTTAACACATTTGCGAGGAAACAGAAAAAAAAAACATTTAAATAAACTCAATCTGTGAATGCACACTGTTGCTTCCAGCAATTTTAACAGCGCGCTAGCGCTGCCTACTGACTGGCGCCGCGCACGATTATATTGAATAGCAACAGCGCGCGAAATGGCAAATAATACTGTTATGGAATTTGTATGGACTATAACTTAACAATTTGCTTTGGTTACACACGTGTTTTTTATGACCTGCTTTACATATTTAAAACCGGTGGAATTACATCAGCTTTACGTGCAAAGGTGTTAAAAAAGTAATAACTATTATTCCAGAGAGCATATCACAATGCTCTTTTGCAGCAGAACTGGATAAGATAGAAATATAAAACAGAAAGCAAGGTACCGGAGAAATCCTAGTATAAAGTCTCCCTCTGCTAAGCACGATTCCCTACAGTAATATAATTATTGAGATAATGTAATCTTTATTTATATAAATGAACTATCTATCTAGATACTCCTAATTTTTGTCATACAACAACGTAATTATTCCACTAAATATGAGGGTCATGTGCATTTTAAGATATGTAAATTAGTTGCACCAAAATGACAACTAGCATATAATAATTAATGACCTGGGGCACGATTCTCATGCAATAGAAAAAAGTTCACATTCGTAAAAAAGTTCGAAGTTCGAATTTTTTTCGAATGTAACACAGTTAGCCTATTCTCAGAAGTTCACAATCGAACTAGTTCGCATGAACGTCATTCGAACAAAACGAGTGATACGGACCAGTAGAAGTGGACATTCGAATACGAATTTAAATCAAAGTTTGATTGGATATACTTTTTGTTTGTATTGATTTGACTTTACATAGGAAATGGACGAATTTATTGTAGATTTTATTAGTTCAAGAGTTAGAGGCAGCGAGTTTATTAAACATTTTCGATTAAATAAGAACCTTACATTAGAACTCATCCAAATGTTTCAGCCAGTGATTCAACAGCGATCACGCATTGACTTATTAAAAACAAAGGTAGGCAAAATAAAAAAAAATATAATTAAAAAAAATATATATGTATATATATATATATATATAATATATATATATATAATATATTTATATATATTATATATATATATATATGTAGAAAATATCGGAAATAAATAATTTTTAATTTCTCGTTTGAAAGTTGTTTACTAAAAAACTTAAGAGTTTTAAAATTCAAGTGTCATATTAATAAAATAATATATTTTTAAAAGTAATATTTACGTATAAAATCTATTAGTAGATGAAGCAGTAACAGCGTTTTTATAAACGCTTAATAATTACGTCATTTATATTTTAATTTATATCCGACGTACTATTTCGAATAGTAATCGTTCTATGGGTGCTCAGAATACGAGATAAATGAAACATTCGAACTTTTCAGTAGAGCGGAGAAATTCGTATACGAATTTTAATATGGAAAAATTCGATTGCATGAGAATCGTGCCCCAGGTCGGACAATACGAGTAAAAGAACAAGGAGCCAAAAGGAGACTTGTATTTATTCAAATAGTTATTTTCTTTCATGTAAATGAGTAGTTTCTATTAATACTATTTTCCATGATCCTTCTTTGGATCACCAGGACTCTTACCTCTCTAAGATAATAATATTGTATTCTTTTAATAGAATTTTATTTGTTTTCAGATATGGACGGAAAGTGATAATCGTAGCCACGCCGCTTGTGGTTGGGACAGTGGGTCTGGTCAAGTCCTTTTCTGTCAACTACTGGATGCTGCTAGTGCTAGAGTTCATGGAAACAGCTCTGGGATATGGAAATGCGTCGCTGGTGTTGTGTGAGTACACAAACTTGCTAAAAATCATACTAATTAACATGAAACCTGACATTAAGATTTGCTAGCGTTCAACTGATTTAGGTTGCAATTTCAAATTAAATGAAAGTCATTAGTTTTAAGAGAAACAATGTACATATTTGTATCCGGAGTGGGCGCTGACTTCGTTGTACAGTTTTAACTTATGCGGCTGTCAGCACTCAATATCTATATAATGTGCATTGTGTTGTAAATATTGTTTGTAATTTTTTTTTGGGAATAAAAAGTTACATATGCAGTTTTTGAACTTGGAAATTATTATGATCTTTGAGGCAAATTAGATTGAAATGGATTTGGCAAGAACATAAAATAAATTACAAAAAAATATCATAAATAAATGAACACTTTAAAATAAATCAATCATTTAGTTATGTCGGTTTGTTTTGATTTGATGTCGTGTTATGTGCATATTTAAGTAGATATGTTAGAAAAGATGGAGTTTCTAAATAAGACAATGCAAAAGATCAATCCGCGAATGGAAAACACTGTCGGGTATGTCAACAACATTTAAATGTTTCGCTCACATATAATTGAATGTAAACACGTGACACCCAGTGTTTTATTGAAACATGTCTCAATCTACGTCAATAAAATGAAATGTTGAATTTATTGATGCAAGTCTATATACGATATATTAAATAAGTCGCATTTATTATTATTTAAGTGTTGAATTCCATTTATTATATACGATATAATACATTACGCCAGCTGATTTAAAAACAAACATTGTTAAAACCCCTGTATTTTCATATATATTCAAACAGACAACATCAAAGATTTTATTTGTAATTGAACTAGTTGGTCAACAATGCTTTCTCAGTACTATAGTTTACTGTTAATGTAATTTATCAGATTTGATTTAGATAATGGATTATCTATATTATCAGCTATAGCTTAACTGGAGCTTACTTCAATTCCAGCTCTGGAGATGGTCAGCCAAAAGCGCAGAGTGGTATTCTCCTGCGTTTCCGATATTCTGTCCAGTTTCGGTACAGCATTTTTTGGCCTAATCGCATGGAAAGTGCCCTACTGGAGGTATATGATGCGAGCAATTTACGCTCCTTTGCTGGTGGTGGTCTTCTACATATTCTTGGTGGACGAGGGAGTGAGGTGGCTGTTAGCGCACAATAAGAAGGATGAAGCCGTCAGGGTGCTGAACAAAGTAGCGAAAATCAACAATATTACTCTATCTAAGAAAGCAAAACAGATGCTTAGTAATATAACAGAAGAAGCCAGAAAAGCTGAACAGGTAAATATAGTTAAACCAAAAGTTCCATCAATTACATTTGATTTTATTGAAATATTGGTAAACAGGTATACCGCCTCTGATGTTAAGTGAGGCATGCAGTATCTATAATGTTCGTAGTAATTTTGCCGTCACAAGAGCCACAGTGAGTACATAAGTTATATAAGAATTGGAACAAGTCATGTACTACAAACAACTATATTTATTATTATTTATGGACTACTTGGTTGTCTCAAATGCAACATATTTTATTTGTTTTATATGTGATAATGTACAGCAATTATCACATATAAAACAAATAAAATGCAAGTAGCAAATATGATTACATATCTGTTATAATATAAAAGCTGATTATAAGCGATTTAATGACGAATTTTAATGTTTAAAAATATAATGTTAACGAATCATTCATTTAATTAGTGCAATGACGTCCAAGCGATTTTCAATCATCAATCTTCTTCTAAATAATAGACGAGTTTTGAAATATTATAGCTTTTGTTTTTCATAACAATGTTCGTGAACTACAGAACACCTGATATAACATCCTTCTTTTGTTTTTTGTCAACTTATAATTTAAATTGGTTGATGGCACATAAAATGGATATTACAATTTAATGAAGATAACACCTAACCTATTTATAAATCACTGAAGAATTGAACAGAATAATTCTATATTTAACATAAAATCTTTCTTTTTTGTTTAAGGCTGGTATAAACCTAAGTCAAACATCGCACACAAGCCTGGTCATCACGCTGCGCTCGCGAAAGCTTTTGCTCCGCGGGCTCCTGATCGCGGCCATATTTTTCTGCTGCATGTTCGTGTTTACGGGCACCATTATTAACTCTACCAGCATCGCCGGCAACAAATACTTGAACTTCTCGGCCCTGCTCCTCGTCTCCATCCCCACGAGGATCATCACAGCCATCACTCTTACCAAGTTTGGCAGGAAAGCACCAATCTGCGTAGCCTATGTTTTGTGCTGCGTGTTCTTCATTGCGTCTGCTTTTGTGCCTAAATGTAGGTTATTTTTACGAGCATATTTCCCCATCCCATTATATCCCATTTACAGGTAATTAAAATCTATCACAAACTTTTCAACTCGTAATTCGTGTTAATAATTTTTAACAACACTTCATTTTATATTGACATGAATCTTACTTTCCACAGCGTTAATGAAGCTTATCCTGGTTATTGCTTTTTGTTTTTTTTTATTGACGACTCTGTATCTATTTAATACAGGGGAAAAAAAAACAGCCCTTACTGAGTTTCTTGCCGGTTCTTCTCAGTACAAGGTCTCCCGCCGTAGATTTGCGAACCGATGGCGTAGCTTTTCGACTTTCACAAGTGCTTGTAACAGCCCAGACTGAATAAATGATTTTGAATTTTTGCTTTTCATCAAGTAACCCATATAATAAGTCTGCCACTTCAAACAATAAAACATATAACATATTTCGAAACAAATAACATATGCTACTGGAATTTATAAAAACCGTAAGACTCAAACATGCTTCACACAATGGGTCACACCAGAACTAAACTATGTGGAGCCTGTAAGATTGAAGAGGAAACCATGGTACAACTGTTATACGAGGCAGCGACGGTTCTGGGACGCTCCCCCCATTCGACATCCTGGCCGACATGTACGCGGCGACGTATGCGTCGCAGCGTGTCGACCGGGGGAGCGCCCTGGAACCCACGCACGAAGTGCCTAAGCGGGAGTGGCACCGACGGATTGTGGCGGCCTGGCGTGCGCAGACAGATCAGCAGATCGGGCGAGATCTGTCTCCGCCGGCATTGATTGCGGCAATGCTGGCGGACGAGGGAGGTTGGAGGGCAGTGGCCTCCTTCTGTGAAGCAGTGATGCTCCAGAAGGAGGCCGCCGAGCGGGGTAGGGAGATGGCCGATCCCGTTCGAAGAAGGCGGCCGGCGCCGGGCTCGGTAGCACAGCTGCGGCGCCGCGGCGGGTCGCCGGCGGGCGCGAAGAAGTCGCGATTGCTACGGCGACCCGGGATGGACCTAGGCAGGGGAGTGGAGGCTGGGGGTTCCCGGAAGTGGCTTGATGTTCCCGGGGGCTCCCTACATGCCTGAGGAAGGCCACCCCTGAGGTTTTTAGTGGGTAGGCCTCCCCCTTCTGGGGAGGAGAGCCCCACATAACCGCCGGCTCGCCACAGCCGGGGTATGCAATTTAATGCATTCTCCTCAGGGGAACAAAAAAAAATGGTACAACTGTTATGCCTTTGCAATACTCTAGCCTGCAGGAGACAAAATTTGTTGGTGGGGATATCAAAAATCAACAGACTACAGAACATATATTATGAGGCTCTTGAGCACAATGGACTGAACTGATGGTCGCAGGTAGATAGTAGTCTAGGACGGGGAACATGAGTCAGCATAAAAATTTTTTTGGGGCGATGCCTTTGGGCGATGGCTCCCACAAAAAACACCCCACACCTAACATAGATAGATAAAATACTCTAACAAATTAATCGATTTTCTAGCGCTATGGTGGGCGTCCGTGGTGTTGTACCTGTTGGGCAAGATGTGCAGCAGCCTCGGCATCTTCTCCATGATGGTGGTAGCCTTGGAGGCGTTCCCGACCACGTCGCGCAACTCGCTCACCAACGCCGCCAGCACGGTCGGCCGGCTGGGCGCTGTGTTAGCGCCACAGACACCACTTCTGGTACGTTATTTTGGTTGTTTATATTTTGACTTTAACTTTATTAACAAATTATTACTACTTTATTAGCAATGAAACAGACTAATTATCAACAAGTGGCTAAATTCATATTGATTATTTAACTTTTACTGTAACAATACAGACACAAGCAAGGAAGGCTTTGTATTATTTTATTAGGCACAGATGTTATTTTTAGTCTCCACATGTATGTCTTATAGAAATATCATCTCTGTCTTATTATTACTATAGTATTATAGCTCGTAGTGTAATAAAATGGTGAAAATCTCGGAATGGAGAAACGACAACTATGCTCCGCAACCTTTTATTCAATACTAGCGACCTGACAGACTTCGTCCTGTCAAAAAGATTAGTTTAGAAGATAGTAAAGTGGCAGTTTTTTGTTCCTACTTATTTTATAGATAGGGCAAAAAACTCTCCTCTACAGAACCGTCACCCTGGTAGGGCTTTGTGATTAAAAAATAATTAATTGCAAGAAATGCCCAAATAAACTATTACATTTTGTGACTATTCAATTTTGGAACGTGATATTAAATCCTCTAATGAGAACTTTATATAGCATTAATAAAACGAAGAATGACTCATTGATGTTAAGAACACACCTACATTGCTTAGACAACAGTGAGTGTTTGCAATATATATTTTATACATACAATAACAATAAAGCTCAAATTGACTGTACGTTTTAGTCAGAAAACGTTTTAGTCAGAAAACTTTTGTATGGGAAAAAAGGGCTGTTTTTAGGGTTTTTTTGATATTAGATTAGAATTGGCTAAATTGATCCAGCCGTTGTTGAGTTATGCGCATTTTACGATTAATTTTTATATGTCGTCATATTCCTTCGAGTCTCAATAAAAGTTTTTTCCGTCCATGCCGTTGGGCCCTTATAGTCAAGGCACAGGTAGAGTTTAGTCGGTAGGTCATCCCGGTCGAGCAGCCTCGGGAGGATTCTCTCTCCTCTTCTCCAAATGAGAAAATAAGAGAAAACTAGATGTAGATCTGGCTGCACGGGAAACACTTTCTCCATTCGGGTGTTTCCTTTGTTGTGGTCCTTATGGCACAACTAGGTGGTCGTAGTAGTCGGTGCGCGTAAACGGCAGACGTGCGGTCCGCAGGAGCAGTACATGGGCGGGCTGCCGAGCATCGTGTTCGGGCTGGCGGCGCTGGGCGCGGCGGCGCTGGCGCTGCTGCTGCCCGACACGAGCCGCGCCGCGCTGCCCGACCGCGTGGCCGACGCCGAGCGCATCGGCTCACCCGCCGCGCCCGACCTCGAGAGCCGGTGACCGGACCCGCTGACGGGGGCGTCTGAGCTGTACTCGGCTGTCGGATAGCGGATGGCGGATGGCGGACTTGTATTCTACTAACTCTAACGCCACTCTCGTGATTGCATCTCAATAGTGTTGCTTTTCGATCTTACTTTGTTAGTGGCGTCTCACCAACATTTACTGTATCGGAAACTAATATTACTGAATCGTTATCGCTGCTTCGTGATTACTTATTTATACTTAGTTTAGCAGAATAACGACACTAAAATCGTCAATTTTCGGATTGTGGTGAAAATTGCCGCACACTGCTCAATCTTCCTAAGAACCGCATTTGACTATTTTTATGGGGTCTAGGAATATATTTATATATGTTTTTATAATTTGTACTTACGAACCATTTTCGTGATGATCCAGACGTACTTATAGAATATTAAATTAAAAATTAAATAGCGCTTAGCTGGCTTTTTACTATAAAATAATGTATGTTACAAGCACATATATATTTAAAAAAATTGAATTATCCTTCACACTATGGGATATGTCTGTATTTTATTCTTGTTTTAAGGGCTAATTACAATTCAATTTACTAAGGATTCATTGCAAGAATAAAAAAAAAACACACACATTGCGGAAATTACTGAACAAAAGATAAACAGATATACTTACCATAGATAGATGAAATCTTTTTTTACGATCTTCTTCATCATACACAAACATAGCAACACAAAGATACTTAAAATTAAATTAACTTAAAACAATAACCCAATACAAACTAAAAGGTGTGTGCACTGCAGAAGTGTAAAAGGGTCGTAGCTCAGTGATTGCAATTACTCACAATAGGATGTAAGCAAAGCCCTGGTATTCTGCTACGACCCGAGGGTTTTGTGCTTACCAATAATTTGCGAAGGTTTTAAGTCTATAAATAAACACATGTTGCAAACATTCACGTAGAGATACACAGAGAGACAAAAAATACATGAATTATATTCAAATACTGTCGCATATAACTATAACATCATTCTGATAGGATATGATCAATATTGGCTGTCGTAATTTTAATTTAAATTAAAAGTTCATATTAATAAGGTATTTAGCCATACACTAGAAATTAAAAGTATAGATACTATTCGAATGGCCAAAATCCGCTACCGAGTACCCAGTGGGGTCTTTGGAATCCCTTACGTTGTGGTAGGCCGCACGGTTTCGGCATTAATTGCTCAATTTGGTTCCAAGCCACGGGGCTGTGTTCATTTCTAATTTATATGTGTAACCCGTACTTTAGGCTGTAGTATACGACTGCAGCATTCAATATTCTATATTTCTGGATTTAATATATTAAAGCTCATAGCCAAAAGCTTAATGCTCCGGTCTTTTGTATCGCAACATAAGCAGATGTGATAGGCTACCGTAAAAATACGGTAAATATCACGTACCTATAAATAGAAATAGTTTTTTCAAACTTAGTATAGAGCACTCTATAGCTTGCTTATGTATAGTCCAGTCATTCCCAAAGTGGCTATATCGACCCCTAGGGTCTATGACAACCTGCAAGGGGTCTACGTCAGCGAAACAAAAATACGGGGGTCCATGAAATGAAAACGAGGCTCCACGATAATGGATCTCGACATACACTGATGGTACCTATTTACTTACATTATAATATCTGCTAATATAAAGACATAAAATTATTTATAAAAAGTACTTATGAAGTAAAAAGCTTCGATCATATATTTCTGTAGATACACAGTTACCGTCTAAAAAGTGGCACCGGCGAAACAAGGCACAAACAGTAAATGTGCCTTGCTTCGCTCTCATTCATTCGGTGGCCGCGCGCGATTGATAACGTCAGCGATGCCGAAATGCGTAGTTTATACTTGTAAAAATGACACACGTAAAGTGCAAAAGAAGGATGGAATGTCATACTTCCAATAAGTATATCTTTATCTTAATTTATTAGCGCATTTTTTTATGAGTAAAACACTTTTATTCATATTATGTATTACTAAAATATCAATTTAAAACGCTTGCGTACCATGCCACGATGCGTAACGCATCGCATCTATCTCTTTCTGTCTCGAGTGGCTCACTCATAGGAAAAAATAGCACAGAGCTAATGTTTCAGAAAAAGGTCAGTGGAATGATGGAGTCGCCTATACCATTTTTTGTGATTTTCTTTCTTTTTTTTTTATTTTTCCGCTTTCTTTGTTTGTAAGGCTCGGCAAAATAAAGGTTGAGAAACCCTGTCTTAATAAAGTCTGTACTTTCCTTAGCACCTAATTCTACATACTGTACACGGCACAGGGATAAATAAACGTTGCGATGTTATGTTATCAGCAGGCAGTTTAATAATGCTCTAAAAATGGCGGACACTGGCTTTTATACATTTACACAAGCAACTTATTAATCGATTTATAACAATATTAATACAATGCAATACAACAATAGTTATTAATTTGCATCAAAATTATTACTAAGCAGTATAATTATATAATTAAACATTGTATAGATTTTTAAATTAAATTAGGTTCCGTAAACCGGAAGTGGCATTTTCAGTATATTAGATTATGATTAAAAATTTGATTACGGCTGTGAGTATTGGCTTTAGATTAGTTTTATAATTTATTAATAATTTATAATAAAATAATTATGTGATAATTGATTAATATATGGAGGAATATTGATTAATATATATACAATTTATGATTTAGCGGGGCGGCGTGCCGGAAGCTGAACTTGTAGCAATACTTCTTGGTTTATGTTTAAAATTTAAAAAGTTTCCGTACTGTTAAGATAAGTGTAAAAAAAAACTAAGCATCTCCACTGCTGTCTATGTTCAAGTAGGATGCGATAAGACGCGAGCACAATATTCGGAGTCAAATGGAACGTAGGAGCATTATTATATGAAATGAATTTGTGCTTAATTGCAACAGACTAAGGGCTTATTATCCAATATATTTGTTTTCAAATATGTATTGTTCATTTCTGATTTCACGGCATCATTATATCATCGAAACCAGAAGATAATATGTAACGTCCTTAACAAGGATTTATTTTCATACTTCATTACGTTACTTAAGATTTAAATTGGCTTAAATTATATGACACTTTAGAACTTTTTTCAAAATTGGTACTATAATATACATCTATTCTTCTATGTATAGACGCGGGGTCGATATTTTGTTTGATTTTCTATGGAATTGTGTATCTACAGAAATATATGATCGAAGGTAAAAAGTGTATTATAAATGTATATAAAAATGTTTAAGTGTTAGGATGTAGGCATTCGATATCAGGTAAGCAGATAAGTAGGTAAGTATCTACCCAAAACTGAAAAACATGGCAAAAGGTCTACGACACAAAAAGTTTGGGAACCTCTGGTATAGTCGAATAGTTGGTCGCTCTGTACCTACACTATTGATCCAGGCCAAGACTCCAGGGTGAGGAGGTAAACGTATTTTCCTGTTATTAAAATAAATAGTTTTCGATTAAATTAAATTTCAGTAAGGAATCAAAGATAATGCAAAATATCATTAATATAATAATATATATCTATACGTACATATTTTTTTGGACTAGTATTCAGAACCTAAAGAAATATTATTGCCAAAGTCTATTTTACTGTTAAAGTCGCGAAGTTATCTTTGCCTTATATTGTCTTACACACATTTCATTTGAAAGTAATTCAATTTTAGTAACTGTTTGGCTTCCTCCAATAAATAGTTCTTCAGTTTCACAGTAAGTGATTTTGAACCTTATGAACGAATGATAACTTTAATGTTTACAGCAATAAATATTTACATTTGTATTAAGTAAACGTTTATACAACAAAATATGGAATTGGTACTGTGAAAGAGGTGAGGTGGCAACTTTTGAGTAAAAAAGTTAATACACAAATTCAATTGTAGAGATAATATGATAATGTATGTAAATATGTATTTCAATGCATATACCACATAATTAATAAATTTTCATATACTATAATTCCACAGCTGTGAAGTTTTTTGTCACTCATTGAATGAGACATACGAGGTTTATAGCCTCTGGCAAGTAATTTCAGAAGTCTCAGATTTCAGTTGCAATTTCTTTGATATTGAAACTAATAAATATTTACATATTTACCATTAACATTACTGATAATCCTGCTCACGCTTGAAGAAGCGAAGGAAGAGAAGCTTCCTCATTAAATTTTTAACTTAATAGATGTAACAGACATTTTGTGATAGTAAGGACCATGTGTTACTGATAAAATAAAAAACCGTTGTTTAGTAATTAATTAAAAATAAAAGGATTTTATACAAAATTACTTTAGTGTTTCCTGCAGTCGACATAAACAGCTAATATACCTTCATCATCCTCATCACTTTAATTCATACACATTCTACAAATTATTAATTAGTTTTTACCTAATCACTGTGAGTTTTTCTAGAAATTTTCTGCCTCGCACAGCTAAACTGTGGAATGAATTGTCGCCTGCAGTGTTTCCGAACCGTTACGATATCCAAACTTTCAAGGAAAGAGCGTACTCCCATTTAAAAGGCCGGCAACGCGCTTGTGACTCCTCTGGTGTTGCGGGCGTTCATGGGCGGCGGTAATTGCTTACCATCGGGTGATCCGTCTGCTCGTTTGCCCCCTATCACATAAAAAAAAATTAATAATTTGTAGAATTTATATAATTAAATATATAAATTCTACAAAATATAAATCACACACATCAATCAAAAGATAAATCTCTGACGATAACTAGCAAGACAGGATGGTGTAGACTTTTTGACAGTGATATGACTGACCTCAGTCTTATCATCATTCTTTCACCTGCGAAACTGAAAACTTTTACAAAAAATATATAAATTATATATTTAGGCCACACAGTATATAGTAACATAATAAAAAAAATCAAAAAGATGCAAAT
Source organism: Scirpophaga incertulas (assembly GCA_036419045.1). Lineage (NCBI taxonomy): Eukaryota > Metazoa > Arthropoda > Insecta > Lepidoptera > Crambidae > Scirpophaga > Scirpophaga incertulas. The sequence goes on along the minus strand of CM071631.1, from coordinate 23,282,336 downwards.
ATTGTAAGACCCCAAAAAAGGGTCTTGAAAAAATTACCTATGAGATGACAAATACTAAACTTCATGCGACAATGATAATAGATCTGGAGACTTATTTTTTAAATACGAATGCGATTACGAAATCACCGCTGACTAAATAGTCAGCGGTGACTTTGAGGTCACGGATTCCTAAACATCCAATTTTTCAAAGTCGATCGCAGAGCTGCCAACATAGATAAAGTACACACGCAGAATGTAGCCGCTGCCGGTTATTGCCGGCTGAACCATTATGGTTATATATATATATGTATATATTATAGGTATATAAAGGTTTATATATATGAATGTAGTCGCTGCCAGTTACTGCCGGCTTAACCAATGCGGTTATTATATATATATATATATATATATTATATATATATATATATATAATATATATATATATATACAGGGTTACCTGGTAAGTCGTGCGAACCCCGTTAGGGGGTAGTGGTTCCCACCATTTCTGACAGATTTCCCCTTGGAACCCCGCCCCCCAACTTAACCCTTTTCAAGTTATAAGGCTTTAAAGACTTTTTTGAAAAAATGACCGATTTTATATATAATATATATATATAGTATATATAGACTGAAAATCAAACAAAACACAGATAACATTTCCACAAGTATGACTTGATTACGAGTGGGTGAGGGCACTCGTAATGAAATCACACCTGTGACTAAGGTAGTCACATCAGTGATATTCAAAAATAATAATTATTGAAAATCGGTGATTATTAAAGTCACATCGGTGATTTCGAAGTCGCATTCGTAATTCAAAAATAGGTCTCCTGGACGCACCTTTGCCCAGTTCCTAAGCTGTGGTGGCAGTTATAGCGTAACTAGTCTGTGGTAGTTGTCTGCTAACACTCTTTGCTAAAGTGTGTCCGTGCTTAAGGGCATTCAACTGAGAATTAAATAAAATATTAAGATAGGAGAACAAAAAATATTAGTATTTTACATCACGCATTTTATTTTGTCACATATTCGTAAAAATGCATTTAGTCTTTTTGTAGCGACTCAACCAGTCAGTACTGCTGATACCAGGATACATTGCTGTAAGTACAATCGTGGATATTCGTGAACAGTACAGAGTTCCCTTTCTAAGTTGTCCATCAATTATATGCTGGTTGTTGTTTGGTGTTCTATCACTTCCTGCCCAAGGTCTCAGCTTCAGCGAGCGTGTCAGGCATGCGGGTGCCCAACGTCTCCGGCTGTGTTAGTACCAGAAGCCCAGACAGTATACCCATGATGCCGAACATCAGCGAAGGGATGCCGGACCAATACTTCATCTGCAGAGATATAAACAACACTGCTTACTGGATACAAAATAATATCGTATAACTTACTTGACAAAGGTTATAACATCCTAAGTGGTAGTACATAAAGTACTGATGATTCTGATTATGTAGAACTGTTAGAAAACTGTGTTTAGTTAGAAATGTGGGTCGAATGTAAATATCAGCTTGTCAACATTTTGCCAAAATGCATGAATTGCGTTACCCAACTTTCATTTGTCCAGTGGAAGCCATAAGTGCTAGCTTGAGGAACTTATTGCAATTAGGACCTCTGTAAAGAGATGCGGATATCAAAACGAAAACCTGCATCTATTCTTGCTATCGTAATGCAGTAGAACTAGCAGTTGATGAATTGCAGAAAAGAGTAGAAGGTTCAATTTTGTAGGATTTTTTCCTGCTTAACAATAAGTAAGCACTAAACCTAGGCATAACTGAAACAGTTACAGGTCTGTGCATTTAAGATAGAGTCATTAAAGAGTAAGTCCTTACCAGAACTGGAGTAAGCGGTGCGATAACAGAGCCAATTCTGCCGATCATGGAGGAAAATGCAAGCAGACTGTGCCGGTACTGCGTGGGATACAGCTCAGACGTGTACAGGTACAGGCACGAGAACACGAGCGAGATGCCGAACTTGCCAAGCAGGTATAGCACCAGGCGTAACGTTAGAAAGTCTGAAAATGACCAACATTTATACATTTTGTTCAATGTAACCTTATTATTAGTAGTTGCCGTCTATTGTTTGTGTTTTTTTTAAGCTGTTTTTTTTTAAGTTTTTTTTTTGTTTTGTTTGTTGACGTCAATAAGTGCCTGTAAAGGTCTATGTTGAATAAAGATTATTTTGATTTTGATTTGATTAGATATAAGTCTCCAGTCCTTCCGATCCTGCACTATGCACAGTCAACAGTTTATTATGACTTAGACTATACTGACTGACCTAACGGTTATTCCACATTTGTAGGCCATAAGCGCGATTTCCAAATAAACGGCTGCCAGTCGAAAGTGGGCCATATCGAGCGTCACAGCAAGGGTCAAACGAGCCTCAATAATTGTCTGTCCATAAGTTCCATTATCGGATCCACTATTCACGATTTGATCATAAAAACAAACTCTAGGTCTTTGAATGAAAATAAATCTTCCAAAAATAAGTCTAATATAGTAAGCGGTCAGATTCCGTCCTCCTGTCATAAGCCTCAGGATAAGGCAATGCTGGCAACACACATGAGTTGGAAATTTTCCCACTGAGACAAATTGCAAGGCGATTTGTTTTTTGATGCTGTGAGGCCAATGTTGCACTCAGATACGAATCGCGTTGTCAGCTGACCATATACGAGCGCGCAGTCCGGTGAGAGGGCGCTTTACATTGTGTACTGTTTACTGTTTACGGGCTAGAGAATCCCTAAAAGAATTATTCAAAGAAATTAATATTTTAACTTTAGCTAGTCAATATATATATGATAATTTAGTTTTTGTATATAGAAACTATAATAAATTCAATAAAAACAGTGATCTACATAATGTGAATACTAGAAACAAAAATAAACTTGCCGTTCCAATGTTCAGACTCCATAAAACTAGCTGTTCGTTCTTGGGGAAATGTATATCTATGTTTAACAAGCTTCCGCAAAGTGTCATTGATTTGCCTTTATATAAATTTAAAATCCATATCAAAAATACACTCATGAGTAAAGGTTATTATAAAGTAAGTGACTATCTAAATGATCACAGTATTTGGGAATAGGGACACTATTCATAGAGCCATGTTTGGTAACAACATTATTTATAATATTGTATTATTTTATATGTGTATGTAAACATACATGGGTCATACACAAAACACTCGAAAAAAAACGCACAAAATAAAAGTCACGCAATCGATTCAAAATGTTATAATTTTTATATTATCGCACGCCCGTGACTTTGCCTACCTCAACTTACCTCGCGGGAAAATTATATATAAAGCAAAACAAAGCTAGTTTTGAATAAAGTCGATAGTTATTTGTCGGTAATACTCTAAATCATCAAAATTAATTCAGTAGCATTCAAGTGAAAAGGTTATAAACAATAAACTATGTACATTTATACTTGAAATTAATAAGTCAAGACATATAATAAAGCTTATTTAAATACCAACTTATCAAAAGAATGAACAAAAAGGTCTAAATTTCACTTCTGTAGAATTTATCTTTTCTGTAGACATGATATCTGCAGAAGAGATTTCTACAGGAGAGACAAACGAAACAAAAAAAATAATGCAATCAAAATTTTAAGGTTAGAATCTTAACAATGGCACAGTTATAAACTAGTTCTCAAATCACATAATGCCAAAGTAGTTTAACATAAAAAATAGTCATATTTACTTTGCAATAAATCACTAAGAAAAGATGCACTGATGTTTGACAAAAACTTGTGTATTTAATTATGATAATATTTTATCAAAACGTATAGGACTTTCTTCTCAGCATTCAACCGGCGACTGATGCGTGACTCAGTATTACCAACACAAAAAATAAAAGTTGAATATGCGATCTGTTACGAAAAAAATAATCGTTTATTTTTTAGTCTACAGGAAAGATGTCAAAATTTAGAACAACATTTTTATTTATTTTAAATGAATAATTAAAATAAATAAAAATGTTTTCACTTATTTCTGAAAATCTTCATTAAGTGTGTACCTACATACATACATGTCATTATAATAAAAATACCTGTTATTTTAAGACCACAAAAGTATTTTTTATTGCCCTCCAAAGATCTGTACTCAGTATCTGAACAGTCTACAGGAGGAGAATTTTATAATGATAAAGTTAAATTTAAATAACTAATTGAATATTTTTATTTTTCCTTTTTATATAATTAAATGGACATAAATGTGATTTTCATAAATTAGAAAACTAAGCAAGTTAAGTAAATACCAAGTTAGCGTTAAAGTAAGTGAACGCTTTTTTTTTTAATTTTTGTGTATGACCCACATACGACTGTAATCGTATTAGGTATGATTGTATCTTATACTATATTGTATTTTATATTATATTATTATAATTAATAACATTGAAAAGAGGAGATAAAAAATAGACCTTCAGAGTTTCTTGCCTGTTCTTCTCGAGAAGGCTCTCCCAATTTCCGAACAGGTGTCGAGTCAATATATTTTTTTTTTTTTTTTCCTTATTCGTACGTACGGACAAGGTTTTTGTTTTTTTTTTTATTATTTAAGCTTTTTTTTTGTTTTTTTGTTGACGTCAATAAGTGCCTGTAAAGGTCTATGTTGAATAAATATTATTTTGATTTTGATTTTTGATTTTGTAGGATTTGTAGTCGTTGTTTGTTAACACGTTGACAGATCGCATATACAATTTTGGCATTACCGCGCCAGATAGGTAATTGTAGACATCATTGATTTTGTAGATATTATGTATTATTTTAAGAATATTTTACAGCTCAACCCTCCTTCATAGCTCCCCAAAATTAGTATAACCATACCAATAAATTCACTAGAAAAGTAAAGAAAAATAGTTCAATGGACTGAACCCATATCGACTCGCGGACCTTCGAGTCCTCGTATAAGAATGATTTGCTGTGAACCCACATTAGAGTCATAGGACTTTATTTCCTGCCAATAACATTTTTAAATCAATTTTTTACTAATACAATGTAGTGATCTAAATACACAAAGTAATGATGGCTTGATTACTATCGGAATGTAGTTTAATACATAATATGGCTACTTTATTTTTATTTTTATTTTTTTGAGGAAGGGGAAATGCGCCCTTTTACATCCTGACACCGCGCTGGCAAGACGCGGCCGTGTGTGGGGCTCTCCGTTCAAGAGGACCGGCCTACCCACTAAAACCCCCCCGAGTTCTCTGGGCCCATACGGGGCACGTGGCGGTGTGCGCTCTCGCGATTCGACCGCCATGTGTCCCGGGGCCGGCTCGACCAAGAGTTGGTCAAGCCACCGCCAAACGAGGGACTGTCCGAGACCCCTGGACAGTCCCCCAGACAGAGAGACTTCACCACGGCGTGCGCGCTTAGCCGGATGCGCTCGCAGCCTCACTGTAGGGTCACTAGACAGGCAACACCGCGCTAGCGTGTGCCCGCCTTCGCCTACCAAGGGCCCGAAGGACCTACGATTTCTCTCCCACATTTATTCTCAACACATTTTTGTCGGACACATTAGACATTAATTTTTTCGCAAATTAATCCCAACTTCCCAACTAATATTATAAATGCGAAAGTGTGTTTGTTTGTTTGTTTGTTTATTTGTTTGTTGTTTGTTTGTTTGTTACCTCTTCACGCTTAAACTACTGGACCGATTTCAAAAATTCTTTCACCTTTGGAAAGCTACATTCTCCCCGAGTAACATAGGCTACTTTTTATCCCGGAAAAATCGACAGATCCCACGGGATGCGCAATAAAGGCTTCGCTCAAAAACTACTGCACAGATTTTTATGCGGTTTTCATCAATAGATAGAGTGATTCTTGAGGAGTTTTGCGGCATTTTTTATCTCGGAAAAACGGATAGTCCCACGGGAAGCGCGATAAAATCTTCGCACCATAAACCGACTTCCGCGTATATGTAGCCGTGGGCAAAAGCTATGACCCTTAACCCTCTATACACCCAATCCCGAAATCCACGCGGGCGAAGCCGCGGGCAGAAAGCTAGTACTTTATAAGAAAGTATTTACGTGGCATATACTACGCCATTATATTAACGAAGACAGACAGTCCAAGAAGGCTCATTTCAATCTGGAAGCTGAGGCCGAGAGACGCCTATGGATTTGTGGTTCGGAATTCCAACAATTGAAGCGCCAGCGTCGAAATTGCTTAATCAGTAACGTTATTTTAGTGCAGTATTCCAACCGTGGTATGGCGCGTGCATAACTTATTTAGCAAGTATAACAAATTTATTTTAAAATTGATATATATAATATAATGATGATAGTGTAATTCGTTTTTTTACTTTCCAAAAGGGCCTCTAATTCTTGTATGCCTACGGGCCCCAGCTTAGTTTAAGACGGCGGTGTGCCGTGTGTGTGGTATGCCTTTATAAATTTACATTAGCTTCCCATTAGTCTGCTTACGTTCTGAACAATTCAAATCACAGACTCACCAGAAGGTATGAACGCAAATACTAGATTACAAGCGGCGCTAAGAAAGAATCCTGCGCAAAGCGACGACCGCCTCCCAATTCTGTCGAGTAATAACACAGCGCTGAAGAAACCAGGGATTCCGACAGCTGCCGTCAGTATGTAATTGAAGTGCTTCTGCTCCGAGAGGCCGGTGGAGTTGATCGACAGCCCGTAAAACACGAACGTGGTGGTTATCCACCAAATCGGTGTGGTGAGTACTCGCCGTAGAAGCACCGGCGATTTGATGATGGTCTTCACCATTGACTGTTTACTCTGGCCAAAATAGAATTCTTAGATATTAGAACGCAGTTTTTAAATCTAGTCATGTGTATTGATGTAATAAATTAATCTGTTAACAATATATTTATGTATTAATTTAAATCGTTGTTGTGATTTCGGTGGTTTCTCCAATCCTTGGCCTATTATGCTCGAAGGTGCGGTCTCTTAAAATTTGTTCGGATTTAGATACTTTGGATCACTGCTTCAGAAGGATGTAGAAATTGACAGAGACGTCAAGCGAAGGATTAGTACAGGGTGGATGAAATGGCGACAGGTAACTAAAGAAACAAGAAACTAAAAACTACCCATGACACCCATAAAACTGAAGGGCTAAAGGAGATAATTTTTTCTTGTATGGAGAATAGGCCCACTACAAAATGTAACGTTTATTAATGAGACATACGTTAAATAATTTCTTATTAACCCTAGATATTATAAGGAACATTAGCTTGTTTTTATCTAACGGGAATATTGAGAAATCAATTAAAACATGAAGATTAAATAACCTAAAAATTCTTAGTAGTAGCTTTATTTTGATTTGTATTCAAATTGTTTTTTACGTAAATGCTATTTAACACTTTTTTATTCTTGAAAAATACAATCTTCTTTGGCCACTACCAAACGCCCGAAACCGTATTATTTTTTGCATTCTAAATACTGGATACGGGAAAGAAAACGAAATCAAGCCGTTGGAAACGTAAACACAGAATTCGGTTGAAAACAAACCGACCCGATCAATTGGATGTCAGTGTAGGTACCATTCTGTCGCTGTCAAAAATGATGACGGGTTCCGTTTCACGACGATACTGGACTGACGAACTAATAGTTAAAATAATCTTAAATAGTATTAAAATAATTATTGAGAGTTCAATACTTTTAAATAAAATAAAAAAGAAATAATACACTATCCTTTATCTATTATTATATATTTATATATTATTTGTATATATATTAAATCATCTTTCATTTTTATTTAAAAAACGTTAGTTCCTTTACCTCAAATGTCAAAAGTCATTACTAAGTTTCATTAATTGATTTTATTATTCCCGTTTCATTTTTACTCATAATATCGTACAATTGCTATTTATAATAAATTGATATTTTAGAGTTCAGTAATATCAATAAACGTTGCCGTTTTCTAGTGGGCCTAAAAAAAATTATCTCATTTATAAATCAATAATTAGACCAGTCGGCATGTATGGATCGGAATGTTGTTTCGTTAAGCGATAGGATGAACAAAGATTGCATGTTGCTGAAAAGCGTTTGATAAGATGGATGTGTGGAGTGAAGAAAGGATAGAGTGAGGAATGAATATACTCGTATCATAGTAAGTCTGAAAGTAGTTATTGTTGAAAAATTGAGAGAAAGGCGATTTTCCTGATATAGTCACGTATGAAGAAAAGGGAATGATCATGTTACTAGGAAAGTAATGAACAAGTGGGCGGAGGAAGACCGAAGAAACGATAGATGTATTGTGTGAATGTTGATATGTTGAAGAAGGGAGTGACTATCGAAATGGAGAGTGATAGAGTAAGACATGTTGCGCTGCCTCCAAATAAAACTGGAAACAGACCAAAAGAAAGATGAATTCAAATTGATGTTATGTCAATTTATTATGCCCTTAACAGAGATGCCATGTAAGCCTACGATGAACCGAAGCGTATCGTAATGGATGGTAAACACACATACACATGACAATCATGTATAGACAAATACCCACAAATACATAATTTATGATTTATTTTATAATATATATATATAAGTTTCTGTAGTTGCCTTAAGTATGGACGTATTTTTATGTAATTATAAAACATTTATAATGTGAATGAATAGAGTGATAGAGAAAAAAGTCTACAATACTTTCTTAGTTTTAATTTTTTTATAGGCAGCAAGTAAATAAGAGTACTTAAATCTCGCGGCAAGTTTTATAACATTTAAATTTTGTCAATTGTGTTAAATTTGAAATGACGTTATAAGTCAACAGTCAAAGTTTTAGTGTAAAACTTATTTTTTTTTCTTATTTTGCATTTAAATAAAAGCTTGTTTTAATAAAAAGTACCTTAATTTTAATTCATAACAATAATATTATTGACATACACATTTAACAGTTATGACCTTTTGACAATTTTTTTGTAGGTAAACAAAACAAACAAAATACCTGATTCGATTCCATTCCTGATTTGGGAGTTAGTAAGGCTTGCAAAGATGTCTCACTGATTTCTCTATTATTGACCCGCGCTACTTTTTCTAATACTAGCTTGGCCTCGTCGAACCTTTGCTTGGAAATAAGCCATCTTATACTCTCCGATAACATCCAGTAATAGGAGATGATGATAAAGCAAGGGCTGTTGAGATATAGTAGAAGTTGCCGCCACGACGGTATGGCCCAAGCTAGGCCTCCGAGGATGACTTGACCAACAGCAAACATTGCCGTACATGTGGCACTTGATAACACTCGGTACTTAGGACCCATTACTTCCGCAGCTGTGGAATATAACTATATTTCTTAAATAAAAGTAATAAATTTTAAAGTTACAACATTAAATTACCTGACAGTATCCTTCATTAAAATTACTTAATAATATCTAGTGATAATATCCAGGATCATAATTCAAATAGTATCCGGTCTATAGGAAATATCTCACCAAAAATATAAGCCGAGCTAAAAGTGCCGGCTCCGAACGTTGCCTGCAGGAATTGAAAGGTCAGGTACATGGTATAGTTGACTGATAATGCCCTGACTATCCCCAGGACTCCCAAATTGATGACGTTTAAGATGAGTGCTACACGTCTGCCGAAACGGTCCGAGATGTATCCAGTGATGGGAAGAACGAAAAGTGTTCCAATACTGTGGAGAGTGCCCGCTAAGGCCCTCATCCACTCCTGGCATCCCAAGTCAAACTAAGAAGAATGAAAAATTGTTTTAAAGAACAGTTGATCTAAAAAGAAAAATATTTGGGTTTCGATATTTTAGAAAGACTATTAACCAGAATGGTCTATCTGGATGCTTTTGTATCTACTTATTGCTTATTCCAAATATTGCGCTTTGGTTTCATTGCAGTATTTTTCTGAGTTCCGAGGAGGTAAAACATATCCGTGAAATTATACAGTCCTGTGATTTTAGATCTTTTGACATAAGTTACCACTGAACACTCAGGTATTTCAAATTTATTAATAGAAATAGTTCCATAGATAACTGTAACTATTTATCATCAGGTTGATTGTCTGGTCGTTTTTCAATAATATTTTATAAAACGAACATTGCTATTAATAAATATATATAAAATTTATACTATATACTACTCACATCGTACACGACAGAGTCGTTTCTAGCATACACGAATTCGGTACAAGTTTCTCTAACATCCTGATTGAAAAAATGCATTGGGCAAGTGTTCAAGCTGCCGTTCTCGTTTGATGGGAAGCGCTCACAGCTGGACAAACCTTTGTTTGTTACAGGAATAGCATATGCGATCCAACTTGGATTAAAGCGCTCGCTTTTGGTCTCTTCCCCACATTCTGGAATCCGACACCTGTGAATAATACACATTGAGTGGAAATTTTATTAAACAGCTTTTGCGGTGTTTGTTTAGTATTAGTTATTGTCTTTCCCATTTTGATTGCATTCTGTAAGTCACCCAAAATAAATGATTTAATTAAAGATGGTATTAAATATTCAACTTTCAGTGTTTTAATTTTAAACTAGGTTTCAACATTAGCTATCTAAAATTTACAACGATCTACTGGGACGTTACTTCTAAGGTTCTAAGTACATGAATTATTTCTTAGTTACCTGTGAGGGATAGCAGCTGCGCCAAAGATGTATTCTGACATAAATGCCGAGAATATGATCGGTACTGCTACCAGAAAAATGTACCTTAGCTGAAATCGTCCAAATTGGCCCACCTCGTTCTCCAGCACATAATCTAAGTCTATATCTTTTACTGGGATATTTTTAATCCCTCCAAAGTCAGGTTTATGTGCAAGCCGATCTAAAGTATTGTATGTGACAAAAGCTGGCCCGTTTAGACTTTCTTTTCTCATTTCTGTTATTTTACTGCAGTTATGTTTCGATTCGACGCCAGTGGTTGCTTCTATTGCTGTAAACCAACAGAATGCTACTTATGCATTAAATGTATGATTATATGAAATATATGTAAAGAGTATGCTTTCTGGCAAAGATGAAATTAATGGCTTTTGTATTATTGATTACTAGATTTCCTGATAATTAAATTAACACTTTTTCATAATAATATTTTAGTGTTTGCAATTATTAAAATAAGTTTCGACTAAATATCGAAACGCATTTTCGCTATTAATAAGTGTTAATTAAGTTTTATATTAATTATTATTAATTAGGTTATATAAACATAACCAAGGAAAAAGTAACTAGTTATTTTACACTATATATATTTTTATAACCGTTACAGACTGATAGCTTTCCTTATTAAGTACAAGTAGTACTGTACAAAGAAAATATAGATATGCACAAAACAATTGAGATATAGTAATTATATTGAAGAAAAATTGTTTTAAGATGGATGATAAAATGGTATCATCCATCCATTTTATGGAATGAGATGGAAGATAAAATGGATGAAAATATTAAATGAGTAATGATTTATTATGACTTTAAAATTAATTTAAAGCCACAAGTACTACTACCGTTACCTATTAACCGTTAATTTATTTGTTGAATTAAAATAACATTTATTGAATTTAAAATAGAACTTAAATTCGAAGTGAGGTAGACCGTCAACTGCGGTTACTCAAGAAAATGTATAAACTACGAAATGTCCTACTCAGATAAACTAAAGGAGCAGTACTGCAAACTATCATTTATACACAATTCCCTTCCATAAGCGTTGTAGTGTGATGTGGGTGCCACACAAGGATTTGTAAACAGAATGCCTCAGAGATTAAAGTTTCTGATAAATATATACGTCCAAGCTAAAAGCTTCCAAGTACTGTGAAATATAAAAGATTAAAGTTTCTGATAAATATATACGTCCAAGCTAAAAGCTTCCAAGTACTGTGAAATATAAAATAATAATATTTAACTTAATAAATGGATACTAAAAGATATATCAAATAGATCTTATAATTCAATCGATAATCGAGTTGAATCGATAAATTGAAATTTTGGCATAACGATTGAAAAGGGATCCTCTTATTGATACCTGGCTAATAGCTTTAGTTCTGCATCATATGTAGTAAAAAAAAGTGAGACAATTTACTGATGTTGAAACAATAATAACGATTTATTTTCTTAGTGTCGTATCATTTCTGTACTACGAAAAAGAAGACGAAGAAAAAAGAAGCTTTCTACGAAGAAAAAAGTGCGCGTTATACATAAATTAAAACTAAGGAAGTGTCTAAAGGACTTATTTAAAGAAATTACTTTATTGACGTTAGCAGGTCAATTCATTTATGTAAATATAATTTATGTTCATAAGAGTCATAATAACTTTGATAAAAATTTTCAAATTCATAAGTTTCACACGAGATATAAAAAAGCTTGCTGTTTCAACGTACATACTGTAAAAAACTAAAGGCTTTTTTAAGGGGAAATAAATACCTTTCACAGATTTAATCATTTGTCAAAAATATTCTTAGAACCACAGGTTTGAATATTACTAACATGCTTATATAGTAAATAACACAATAACACAATGAAACTGTAAAGGAAGTTGGGTTCAGACCAAGGGCGGATCCAGCTTTGGAGCCGTGGGGGTATTTTAAATAAAAAGTAGATATTTTATTAATGTACGTAAATACTATACTTAAAAATATTTATTCTTTATGTACTATTGTACACTTGAAAACATAAAATCTGTATGATGACAAAATATATAAATAAAATCATTGTTCAATTAGTGCTCCACCTAAGTCCTGGAATCAGCTCAGGGGGAGAGGGGGTCATGACCCCCATGACCCCCTCCCCCCTGGATCCGCCACTGGTTCAAACTATTTATCTAAGGCCAGCTTGTAATTGACGGCTCTGTAAAAATATAGGGAGGAAAAATATTTCCCTTTCTGTTTATTTCGTGACGTGCAAATTAAGTGATTATTAACATCCTATTTGAAGAATGTTTGATTTGATTAATCTGTTATATTAGAAAAATAGTTTATCGTCGTTGTGTTCGGTTGTGCTAGTACAGTGTCGCTACGGAAGAAAATCGTAACACCGTAAAGAGTGTAATTTAGCTGGATAATTTATAGTGATCGGATGCCTAGGATAGCTTTCTATTCTGACGTGGAATGTATTTAAAAAAATTGAAGGAGTGTTATGAGAAATTACTAAAAACACTGTAAAAGTTACGGTGTATAAAATTTAAAAAAATAAGGAAGGTGTTTCGTAATTTTAGTGCAGAATATGAAATTAAAACCTATACTACTAATTCAAATTTAATGTTTGGACGGTGCGTAGTATGTGTTGCAAACGCAGAAGAACTGTGTAGAGTGACTCGGGTCAAATCCTCAATGGCGACTTTGTTTTGTTTTAATTTTGATCTTTGCACATTACATTTATGATGCATTGTAATTTCATGATTATACTATTCGGTGAAGAATATTTACATACTGTAAAACAAAAAGCCACCTTAATTATGACATTAAATTTATCGTCTTGTACTGGGTGTAAAGCTAAAATTCCCGGTAGAGAATATATGGAATGTGTTGGCTGTAAGCAAACATATGACCTTAAGTGTACCAACATAAGTGTAAAACGCTTTAATTCGATAGAACCCCAGTATAAAAAATCTTGGATATGTTCGGAATGCCAATGCAGGCAGCTCAGAGGTGAACGCGAACACTCCGCTTCCCGGTAAACCTGCTAATGACGACATAAGTTCCGTTGTGATTGAATATGTCACAAAGCGGCCAAAACGTGCAATGGATCGGATTCTTCGCGAAGATTCTTATAATCAACAAACCGTAGACAATGTGAAACCTGAGTTACGAACACATGACTGCTACGTGACTGAAGATAGATTGCGTGATATTTTGTGCCAGGAGATAACATGCATTATCAAATAACAGATCTCTGAGCAGCTACGAGCTACTACTAAAGAATGTCGAGCTATCATGAATCATTAGAATTTTTTAACAGCAAATACGAGGATGTTGAGAAATCATTGGAAGAAAAGGAAAAACCAATTAGAACACTTGCGATCCGAAAATGCGTGAGAGCAATGTTGAAATTAACGGAATACCGGAAAACCGCTAGAAAAACCAAAGCAGTTTTCTTATCCAGTTAGCCAATACTGCAAACTATCCACTTACAGAGGACGATATTCAACATATTATTAGGATTGCGAAGCTAAAGAAGGATAATGATAGACCGCGAGCAGTGGTTGCCAAGCTTCGTGATGTCAGGCAGCGTGACATCCTCCTAGTAGCTGTAATGAAATTTGACAAGATTAAGGAACGTTAAGATAAACTTAATTCTTGCCGTCTAGACTACGCAGGAGTTGCGACATCAATATACGTCACAGAGCATTTATCTCCATCTAAAAAATCACTTCACGTTTGTGCGCGCAAGAAATCAAAGGATGTAGGATACAAATTTGTATGTGTTCGTAACGGATGGATATACGTAAGAAAGGATGAGAACTCTTCTCTTTACTTATTCGACGTATGGACAGCCTGAAACTGATAGTTTAATTTAGTTTTATAATAGAACTTTACTTGAGATTGTGATAATTTCGATCTATCAATGGATTTTGTACGCATATACTATCAAAACGTAAGAAGTATTAGGACGAAAACTAACGAGGTTTATAATGATATCTTACAATATGATTACAGTGTTATTGTTTTTAAGGAGACCTGGTTAAATGACAATTTATATATGATAGAGAATATATAGATTCCCGCTATGTCGTGTACCGTTGAGACTGTCAGCATGATGTTGGACAAAAGAGGGATTGTGGTGGTGTTATGGTGGCTGTTTCACGAGATATCGTCTCAACTAGGATTTATCACTGGGAATGTAATCTTGAGGTTCTATGGACTAGTTTCAAAATTAGTCTTAATAATAAACTTAAGAAAATTGCGCTATGTGGTATTTATTTGCCTCCGCCAGTAAATTTAAGGGCGCTCTCTAGCTTTACCGAGAGTGTAGATTTTGTATCGAGTCAGATGAATGAGGTTATATTATTGGGCGACTTTAAACAGCTAATATGCTAGCTCAGGTGCCCCACAAGGGTTGAACCTTTCGCCTACATTGTTTTCAATATTTATCAAAGACATCTGCCAAGTAATAGAACACTCAACATTTTTGCTGTTTGCAAATCACCTAAAATTATATATAAATGTTTCTCCAAGTAATTGTTGCGATCTATTACAAATAGATGTATGTAATATTTGGGACTGGTGTAATCGGAATAATATAATAATTAACATAAATAATGTTTCCATAATAAGTTCACCAGGAAAAAGAGACCTCTGGATTGTGTATATAACTTAAACGGTTATCCACTGCAGAAAGTAAGCGAGATCTGTGATTTGGGAGTGTGTTTGGATTTCATAACCCATATCGATATCGTTGACAAAAAGGGTTTCGGGAATGCTGGGGTTTTTAAAGCGTGACATGAAGGGGTTCCAGACGGTCCATAAAAAATTATTCTTATCAATGCTCTAGTCCGCAGTAGTCGCCGGTTTCGTATGCAATTCCTTCTTTACTGTTGCATCACAAAGACTGAAGTCTATTCAACGCTCTTTCACAAGATATGTTACACTCGCGGTCTCGGAAGTATCTCACCGATGTTCATATGATGATCGTTTGTCTTATTTTCATCTTGAGTCACTGAAGGCCCGTCAGGCGAGGCACGACTTGGTATTTTTATATAAAATACTCAACGGATATATTGATAGTAGTGATATCCTAAGCCAGGTCTCTTTAGTGGTACCGTCAGAATGTTTAAGGTATCCTATCGCGAGGACTTTCTATACGCCATATTGTAGGACCAACTTGGGCCTAAGTTCCTCAATAGTTCGTATATGTAGAGGCTAAAACGAGAAACAGTCAAATTGCGATGTCGATATATTTTTTGACACATTGGTTTCTTATAAACGAAAACTAAGTAATTAATAGTAAATTAGTAATAATTGTAATATATAATTAAATAAGGAAGGGTGTTTGATTTCAGGGTAGTTTTTCTCAGTTTGTTTCTCTTTTAATATAAATGTTACATACAACAACCACAATGGACAATGTCGTGTACATTTGTAATTGTCATATGTATTAGATAAAATACTTTAATTAAGTGACAATGTAATAATGATACTTATGATGTTAATTTATCTAAATAAATAAAGATAATGTGAAGTAGTCTGTGAAAGATAAGATTCTGCGATATATGTGATAGCTGAGTAAATGTTCAAGAAAAGTCTGTAGTGGATTTCTTTTATACATAAACAGCTCTGGGCCTGGAGACGTATTTTTGAATCATTAGACGTGAATTTGGAATTCGAACACGAATACAAATCGTACGCTAAATTATTTTCTACTGCTTGCAATTTGAAAGATTTTTGAATCACTCAAGTTTAGTGTTGTCATCAAAAACAAATGCTTAATTACTCGTAGATTCCGTTTCACGAAAAAAATTAAAATCAAAACAACAAAAACAAACAAACTAGTAGAAATCAAAAACGAGTAGGTTGAACCACTCGTTGCACAACGTACGAAATGAAAGTTCAAAAATAGAGAATTCGGTAATTCTTATACCAATCTCACGATTCCGAATGCTAATTGGTTTTCTATTGTTTCGAAAATTCGTCTCCAGCAGCGATTGAAACGCTATTGACATTCGATTTCGTTTCTTTACGAACGTATATGAGAATGATTCCGTTATCGTTAGATATCTAAATGATTACATTAACGAATTGAACGCGAATGATAGATTGTAAGAATTATAATACAATAAAAAATTATAAAAAATATGTTAATAAAAATGAACTTGCCATTTCAATGTACACGTTGTAAAAAGGCTGTAGACTGTTGCTGTTTTGCCTTTTCAAGAAATAAATGATTACATAAATGATAATAATATTTGATGTTTGGGGTTAAATTTTTATGACTTAATTCTAATGTTAAAAAATGGTTCTGTATATTGTGCATGTAGCGAGAACATTCTGAAGGAACCCATCATTAATTCGTAATGGAAGTTGGACTCGAATGTTATGCTTTGGGTCAGCTTTAAATAGATAATTATGTAGTCAAAAAAGTCCCTTTGCTGCTTATAGTTCCAGCTGGAACGACAAGCAGCTTTTCAGTAACAGAACTCTAGCTTTTTGTTTATGTATACATATGTAAAACTCAATAATCAATTTTTTTTTATCTACTATATAAAAATAAGTCGGGTTTTCCTTCCTGACGCAATAACTCCAGAACGCTCGAACCGATTTCCACGGTTTTGCATTCGTTGGAAAGGTCTCGGGCTCCGTGAGGTTTATAGCAAAGAAAATTCAGGAAAAATTTCCTTATCTATAAAATAAGTAGGAACAAAAAACTGCCACTTTACAAATCTTTTACATATTTATTATTTAAGAATAATATCCATATTCAATTTATAATAATACACTTCTGGGCACATCTATTGGCCCACCTATCATTTTCAGTTTCGTTTGGTCCTAGCTAAAATTTTATATTATGTCGAGCAAAAAGTTTTTATGCAGTCTTGAACCTGGCACATTCACAATTTCATTCAATAGTCTTTTTTTTGAATTTCGAACACAGAATTTAAAGAAACAAAAGACAATTTGGAGCCTGTTTGTTGATGTCAAATAATCGAATACTAAGAAAACTTGATTTTATTGGTTTACTTGGATTTAATTCTTAAAAGTGTGATTGATATCTTTGGTTTTGCAACAAACATTACTTATTATTAACATTAAGGTGAGGTTCTATCAATAATCTATGGATACTTCACCTGAAGTCGCCGGCCAAGCTGTGGCACTTATTCAGGCCGGACACAGCCAAAGAAATGTGAGTGCTCAACTTAATTTAAGTCGATCTGCGGTCCGAAATGTTTATCAGAGTTACCTAGAGACTGGCGGCTTTGTTCGTCGCCAAGGAAGGCCACGATCTCGGGTCACAACTGAAAGGCAGGATCGATTCATCGTGACGATCACCTTGAGAAATCATCACCTTACCTCCATTGAGATACAAAACCAACGTCGCGACTTCCACGGAGTATCTGTGAGCGCTCGAACTATTCGGAGAAGGTTAAAAGAACGCGATTTGGTGCCACACAAGCCAGTTAATGGGCCCAAACTAAAGCGAGCCCACCGAATAGCGCGCCTTCATTTCGCACGCACTCATTTAAATTGGACACAGCAAGATTGGAGCCGTGTACTCTTTTCTGATGAGTCTAAAATTGTGTTACATGGCAATCATGGAAGGAAGAAGGTCTACCGACGTAAAGGAGAGCGCTTCGCACAATACTGCTTTGAAGAGAGGGTTGCTTATGGCGGTGGCTCATGGACTGTCTGGGGCGGTATATCCGCGAGCGGCAAAACTCAACTTGAGGTTGTTACAGGACCACGGCTGCCAGCATTAAATGCTGAAAGGTACATTCGTGAGTGCTTAGAACCTCACGTGATATCATATGCGGACTATGTGGCCCCAAATTTCCTTTTTATGCATGATAATGCAAGAGCCCATACGGCCGGCATCGTCAGGGAATATCTTCGGGATGTGGACATCACAGTTATGGACTGGCCAGCCAGAAGCCCAGACTTGAACCCCATTGAGCACATGTAGGACGAGCTAAAAAGACGTGTTAGGGCTCGTCAGCCAGTTGCCCAGACGATGCAGGAGTTGAAAACTGCCATAGAAGAGGAATGCGAAATGATCCCTCAAAATTTCATACAGCGGTTGATAAACTCTATGCCTAATCGTATGAGAGCTGTGGTAGATGCCCATGGAGGCAACACGCGTTATTAAATTAAACCTTTATTTGATAAAACATGTGTTTTATTCAAAAATTAACTGCCTTTAACAAGGCGCATACCCGACTTGTTAGGCGTAGTTCCATGTTGTATGGCATTCTGAATTCAAATTTAAAACAATACGATCGAAAAAGATGGTAAAATGTAGTTTCAATCTAGCAATCATATTTCGGTAGGAGCCATGGAAACCTAAACTCTAAGGTGGGCCAATAGATGTGTCCAGAAGTGTATCAAATTTGAGCTGACTTATAAATATGGGAACGGACATGGCTAGACTGAGTACGTATTCTGTCTAGCCAAAGATTACTCAGCAAGATATTGCATTTCAGTCCATTATATACTACCAGTGCAATCAGAATAGTCTACACTGATATCTGAGACCTCCTAAGGTCTTGACTCAGGGCACTTCCAGGCATCGCGATTATTTTTATCGTTTGTTTTTGTAGATAAAATGAAATCGACACTTAGATTAATGCATTCCAGGCCAGAGGCAGCTGCATGTAATACAGCGTATATATTCACTCTTATGCAACTCTTTATTATATCCAGCACAACTGAAAGGTCACATGATCAAGTATACTGTCAATACAATGGCCGGGTCCAACCTGGCGGGCCGCTTCTAGCGGCCAGTGGCGGACGGGCGTAGCCCCCCTTCTTTTTAAGAGGGGGTAGTTGTCGTCCAGGGGACCCATTTTGGGTCGGTGGATAGCGGGAGATGTCCGGCGGCCGCCCTTGTGATGGCGCGGAGTGGGCGCTAGTCGCCATACGCCAGCGGGGTCATGGTGGTCGTCCGCAAGGGTTCCCATGGCCTCGTCAGGGCGCGATGCTGCTCTCCTTAGGGATGATGCGCTCACGTTAGGGTGCGATGCTGCTCTCCTTCGTGAGTAGCGCTCGGCCCCGGCGTGATGTAGCTCTCCTTGGGTATTAGCGCTCACGTCCAGGCGCAATCGGGGGGGGATCGGTGAGGTTTTTAGTGGGTAGGCCTACCACCTTCTGGGAAGGAGAGCCCCACATAATCTGACTCACGGGTATGCAATTCAATGCATTTCCCTCATCGTTACAAAAAAAATGTCTGAAATAGTCCATTCCTAAAGAATGAATATTTAAACAATGCACATATTTTTATTTATTAATGACTTCTAAGAATAATCTTAAAACGGAATCCTAAATTATATTAAATACTAGGCGATGAAACAATTACAACACGCAGATGAGGGAGATAAGCACGTAATTCGAATTTGTCAAGTAACGATAAGATCTTGGAGGTGACGGATTTTTTATCAGGATTTGTGTATAGTTGTTTAATAGTGGAAATATTTTTTCTAGAATGCTTATTAAGTGAGTAATTCATATATAGTAAGTGATCAGGATGCAATCATAATAAAACATCGGCACGGTTGCTAAAACACTTTCAGATCCAAATGATTACGTATATTTCCAAAATCATATTTTTTTATTTGTGAACTAGGATTACAATTCATTCTTTAGGATTAAATGTTGTTAAATTTGGACTGTCTTCGACGAAATCATAATAAACTAGCTTTCTGCCCGCGGCTTCGCCTGCGTGGATTTCGGGATTGGGTCTATAGAGGGTTAAGGGTCATAGATTTTGCCTACGGCTACATATGCGCGGAGGACGGTTTATGGCGCGAAGGTTTTATCGCGCTTCCTGTGGGACTATCCGTTTTTCCGAGATAAAAGTACCGCGATACTTTGCTCAAGAATCACTCTATCTATTGATGAAAACCGCATGAAAATCTGTGCAGTTGTTTTTGAGCGAAGCCTTTATTGCGCATCCCGTTGGATCTGTCGATTTTTCCGGAATAAAAAGTAGCCTATGTTACTCGGGGATAATGTAGCTTTCCAAGGGTGAAAGAATTATTGAAATCGGTCCAGTGATTTCAGAGCCTATTCGTTACAAACAAACAAACAAACCTTTCCTCTTTATAATATTAGTATAGAAGAACTAATGGGTAAAAACAGGAGCCACAATTATTTAGTACAACTTGCTTTATATACAGAAACCAGAGAAAGAGAGAGAATATGAGTAATAGATTAAGATGTGAGCACATGCATAGATAATTAATGAAGAGGACCACAGATAAAATATTTGTTGTTTCTAACATTTAATAATAACGCTTAGATATATATTGTCAAATTTTAGAATACTCGGCCTATCTATCATCAGTGCCTTAACTAACAACGGACTTTATAAGGAGACTCAAAGTCATCCAAGGGGTACACAGGTAATATAGAGGATAATACTTGATGTTTCTTGGCGTGGTCGAATTAGAAATGATGAAATTTACAGCAAATCCAGGATTTTCAACATAGCCTTAAGACATTTTGAATCTTAATTGGCATTGGGTAAGATTCATTGACAACAGAGCTGATAGCCATTAAACAAAGGAAAAGAAGCGGGATACAGGAACCGCAGTGTCGGTAGGACTCCCATGAAATAAATCTGTGATTTGGTGAACATTTCTGGAAGGCACTGAATGCAGGATTGATTCATCTAAAGATCTTTAGGGGAGTTTAATGTCCAGTAATTGGAGTCTCTCAGATGAAATGATGAAAGAATAATGATAAGAACATTGACTACGGTGGAGTCTTTTGACAACTATTCAGGACAGAAGTTAAGATCGAGACCAAACCGTATGTAACAATATCGTCAATAGGTTGAGTTTTATATTTACAAGAACTGAGAGTTTTGCGGTCATTACAACTGTTTAAAGAGCTGCCCCCACAAACAATTTCTGATACAGGCAACGCTTATTACCTCTATATGAGTATCTGTAATGGAGGTAATCTCTACTGCGGTGTCAAATACCAATATTTAAACCTTAAGATACGTGACGTAAAGTTAGTTAGACACATTATATAATTGACTTTTAGAATATCAAAAAATATAAAACACTCAGTAAATCAAAAAATATAAAACCTTAAAAAAATATCTCCGTTAAATTCAAATATATACGCTGAAAGTGGTATAAGAGATATGTGTCATTCCTAAAACATTCAATCTGGAGTAGTAGAGGTAACAAAAACCATAAGTAATTTTAAATCAACCTAATTAAAATATAATCTAAATAAATAAAATAAAGAAAAACACATTCTTTAACATCAACGCTATACTTATTTAATCAATTAATTCAGGGTTCTATATTGGAACCAATCCTCTTAATTCTCATCATAGTACATTACTGAAAGTATAAAAGATCATCAGCACTATCTCTGTTACTATATCTCAGTTATCAGCCTCAATGACTTAGTAAACAATACTAAATTCTTAGGCATTACGTTAGATTCACGACTACAGTGGGATCCACATATTTAAACTTTGGCAATCAAACTTAGTTCAGCGGCGTACGTAGTAAAAAAGATTAGACTTTTAACTAATGTTGAAACGGCAAGAATTGTTTATTTCAGCTACTTTCATAGTGTTATGTCCTATGGACTGCTGCTATGGGGATCAGCGGCTAACATTGAGAGTATTTTCCTTTTACAAAAAGAGCGATTCGTGCTATTTACTGTTTACGGGCTAGAGAATCCCTAAAAGAATTGTTCAAAGAAATTAATATTTTAACTTTAGCTAGTCAATATATATATATGATAATTTAGTTTTTGTATATAGAAACTATAATAAATTCAATAAAAACAGTGATCTACATAATGTGAATACTAGAAACAAAAATAAACTTACCGTTCCAATGTTCAGACTCCATAAAACTAGCTGTTCGTTCTTGGGGAAATGTATTGTTTAACAAACTTCCGCAAAGTGTCATTGATTTGCCTTTATATAAACTTAAAATCCATATAAAAAAAGATACTCATAAGTAAAGGTTATTATAAAGTAAGTGATTATCTAAAAGATCACACTATTTGGGAATAGGGACACTATTCATAGAGCCATGTTTGGTAACAACATTATTTATAATATTGTATTATCTTTATATGTGTATGTAAACATACATACGTCTGTAATTGTATTAGGTATGATTATATCTTATATTATAATGTATTTTTATATTATATTATTACAATTATTAACATTGCAAAGAGGAGATAAAAAATAGACCTTCAGAGTTTCTTGCCTGTCCTTCTCGAGAAAGCTGTCCCAATTTCCGAACAGGTACACCTGTTCAATATTTTTTATTTTTATTTTTTTTTCCTTGATCGTACGTACAAGGTTTTTGTTTTTGTTTTTTCAAGCTTTTTTTTTTGTTTTTTTTTTTCAAGCATTTTTTTTTGTTTTGTTTGTTTTGACGTCAATAAGTGCCTGTAAAGTCTATGTTGAATAAGGATTATTTTGATTGATTTGATTATTTTGAATGGCCATGGCAGTGTAGAACGTGAATGATGATTTCCACCGTCGCCATGATTGATCGGTATGGTCATCGTAAAAATCTCATTTGAAATTAAAATACATACCTACATATGAGCGTTAAGTCTGATAAACAAATTTCCTGTGACAGTCAGATACAGATCAAAATATCATCAACTTGTAGCGATGGTAGAAGAACTCAGAAACATAAAGTTGAAACTTGAAACCTAACTGAAGAACCTGATACTTAAATTAAAGACTAACAAAATTACAATTAATACAAAAATATAATTACAAGCGATCAAAAGTTTAACAAAGGTGGATTCGAAGTGAACAATTTCTTATGGATATGAATGAATTATTGAGATATCATATTCGCTGTCCCAGCTTCTCGGCCTCCTCTAGAGTGTCCGGCATCTTGATGCCCAGGGTCTCCGGCTGCGTCAGCACTAGTAGCCCTGATATCATTGCCATAGTCGCGAACATCAGCGAGAGTATGCCCGACCAGTATTCAGCCTGTAATTATAAAAAATAAATAAATATAATAAATGTTTCATTATATGAGGTGGGCCTGGTATTATATTGTACAAGTATGTTGCTATAAATCCACTCTATCATTTTTATACCACTATGGTGGAAAAAAGCGATCACGGTCTATGGACGCCAACCCTTCAAAAATGTAATAAAATATATACTCCCGGGGTAAATCTCTGGGGTATGTTTGTTCCACAATGGGAGCGTGCGGGAGGGGGAAATCCTCTGGAACCGAAGAACCTAATCACTTAAGTTCCATTGTGTGTCCATTGTTGACCAATAAACGCCAATAGCGAGTAGTTCGATTATTGAACATGGTTATTATTGCAAACAATTCTTCGGAACCCAACCCAAGTTGTAGAATACAAATAAAGAGGAGAGGAGGAGGAATTGTCTCTGGGCCGCTGGGAACATGTCAAGTATGACAGAATGAATGATCAAGTATGTATGGGTACTAATTATCATTATACTATTAAGAAAATATGTATAGATATTAATAACGTATGTTATACTATTTCACTTTGCCAGATAATATTTATTTATTCTCATTACTTTAAATTGAAACAAGAATCAGTACAGAGTCAGTTCTTACCAGCACCGGTGGAAGCGGAGCGGTGATGGAGCCAATCCTGCCAATCATGGATGAGAAGGCGAGCAGACTGTGCCGGTACTGCGTGGGGTACAGCTCCGACGTGTATAGGTACAGGCACGTGAACACCAGCGATATGCCGAATTTGCCGAGGAGGTAAATTATCAATCGGAGAATGGTTAGCTCTAGAAGTAATAATAATATATTTATTTGAATTTGGTTCTTTATGTAAAAAACCACTTGGGGGACATTACTGATTTCGAGGTACTATAAATAGAAGTAATTTATGCTTTGTTTCTTATAGAATTAATAATCTGATAAGATCACAGATCTGATCACAAGTAGTTCATCAATCGGGAAACAAATACCTTTGGGCAGAAAAGCAAATGCAATGTTACAGGCAGCGCTGACAAAATAGCCTTCAGACAATGTGGTCTTCCGCCCGATCCTGTTCACGATGAACACGGAACTGTAGTTGCTGGGGATCTCGATGAGAGATATTAGAATGTAGTTAAGATACATAGTATCTGATAAGCTGGTGGAGTTAATGGACAATCCGTAGTAGACGAACGTCGTGGTGATCCACCAGATAGGAGTTGTGCAGGCTCGACGTAGAAGTACTCGTCATTGTATAATCTGTTGACCATACTTTTCTTGTCCTGAAATAAATCGTCCTCGTCATAGTCACCTCTAGCCCAGTCATCTAAGACATAAAAATCGTGTTAGGTTGCAAAAAATTGCAAGGTCCTGATTTTTTGTGATGTTGTTAGGATACCAATAGTGTAAATCTAGATTTGCAACCTCGAAAGACCTGTGCTAACTTCGTGGTGCTCGAAAAACCTCGAAATTTTTGAACCTTTTTTCAGTTTTCCATATCTTGAGATCTATTAAACATACAGAGCTGGGGTTACACTTATTTTGTCTTATTTAAAAGTTTCATAGATGACTTTGCTGCAAAATGCATATTTGTAAGCCAAAAACTGAAAAAAGCCCCGAGCACCGAGCACCAAGAAGTTAGCACAAGTCTTTAGAGGTTGCAAATCTAGATTTACACTATTGGTATCTATCCTAACAACATCACAAAAAATCAAGACCTTGCAATTTTTTGCGACCTAACATGTCTTAGATGACTGGCCTACTCTGTATACTTGAATGGAGCATATATCAAATCTATGACATAACATCCCTAACATTTAAGTTTGGCGCATTAATAATGTTTGTGGGTTTACCTTATATA
Source organism: Scirpophaga incertulas (assembly GCA_036419045.1). Taxonomy (NCBI): domain Eukaryota; kingdom Metazoa; phylum Arthropoda; class Insecta; order Lepidoptera; family Crambidae; genus Scirpophaga; species Scirpophaga incertulas. The sequence goes on along the minus strand of CM071631.1, from coordinate 23,256,976 downwards.
CTTTATCTATACAAAGAGAATCACTCAGAGATTTATCTAAGGAAATAAATATAATGACATTAGCGTGTCAATATATTTATGAAAATTTAATATATGTTTATAAGAAAGAAATTGTATGTAATTTATACGATATTTAATTTCCTGAATAATTAAACATGCTTGGATATAAATTTGGCGATATATAATTTTAATGATTCCATAATATTTTTGTTTTGTACCGTACATATCAGATTTGTTTAATGCGATATGACTCTTGTGACGGAAATATATATTTGTTAGTTGTTTTAATTTGTATCGGAGGTTGGGTTCAGACTGTGTATCTGAAGCCGGCTTCCAACTGACGACTCTGTAATAATACAGGGAGAAAAAAAAATTGCCCTTGCTGTTTTTCTTGTTGGTTCTTTCCAGTACAAGGTCTCCCGCCGTAGACTTGTGCATTGGTTCACATTAGCGTAGCATCTTTGACATTGAAAAGTGATTGTAAAATCCTATTTGAAGAATACATTTTTGATTTTGATTTTTTTGATATCTACTATCTTGCTATTAATCCTCTATAAAAGAACCTATAACAATAAGCTTATTGCCAACATTAAAACACTCTGATCATAATGATCATTATATCATCCAAACGCGTGATATTATGAATTTCAAAAAAAGAACATTCTCATGCAATGATGTTTTCACCACCAGATCGCAAAATTTTGAAAAAAGAACAATAAATTGTAGACTAATTCATAATTTCTTATCGTGTAATTTCCCGCCATTTTTTCACTCGAATATTTGATTTTTTTTTTATAGAGGATTCACATCATGTTTGTACATAAAGTCTTGTATGCAGCTGTTATAATTAGGTTTGATTTAATTATACAACAGTTGCATAAATAACCATTATACCTTTATTTACCTTATTCTCTTCACTTAAAGCCTTCGGTGGACTTATCAACTCGTTCAGAGATTTTTCGTTTATTTCCTTTCTATTTATTCTTGCTATATTTTTATAAGTAGCTCTTTTGCCTCATCGTACCTTACTTTTGGGAGGAGCCACCTAACGCTCTCTGGTAGTACCCAGTAGTAGCTGATGAGGAAGAAGCATGGAATATTGAGGATTATGAGCAAATATCGCCAAGGTTGTACCACCCATGCTATGGACCCTAGTACAGCTTGGCCTACGGCAAATGTGGCCGTACATGTTGCTGTTACCAGCACACGATATTTCGGTCCCACCATTTCTGTAACTGTGCGTTGAGAACGAGGTTATTATAAAACAGTTATTATAAAATAAGTTTCTAAAAGTGATAAAAACGTTGAACCTACCAAAAATATAACTTGAACTCACAACTCCGGATCCGAATGTAGTTTGAAGTAGTTGGCATATTAAATACATTATATAATTGACAGAAAAAGCTATGATAAGGCCAAAGAGGCCGATGTTGCAGACGCTGATGACCACGGCGATGCGCCTACCAAAGTGGTCGGAGATATACCCTATGAACGGCAGCACTAGCACCGTGCCGGTGCTGCTCAGGTACCAGCTAGCGCCCTCATGCAGTCTTGGCACCCCAAATCGAACTGAAGGTAAACTAGTTAATTGACATTATTCTGTAACTCTCTAGTATAAGTTCCATTTTTTATTATAAATTCACAAGCCCAAGTTATTTTATTTTTATTATTATTTTATTTTATTGTATACTTTTATTCAATTACTTGTTATATATTTTTTGGTTGTAAATTAGTTTAAATATGTAGTGGTAATCCGATTGCACCGCGAGGTGCGTATATCTATTGCGGGCCAAGCAGAATACCAGCGCTGCAGCGTCTCGCGATGCTGCAGCTGAGCGCTGAGCTTGGTCCTGTTTTGTCTCTTTTTACTTTTTAGTTACAACAGACAAATAAATGTTTTTCTTTCTTTTCAAGAATAAAAAAAATTGCTGACATCATCTTACATGACTTTTATGTTGATGACCTGTTGACTGGAGGGGATGACCTCGAGACTGTTCAAACTATACGTCGTGAAGTTACTGATGCATTAACAGCTGCTGGTATGCCACTTAGAAAATGGAAATCTAATGAACCTCAATTGGCATCTCAAAATTCTCAAATACCATCATTGGATTTGAATATGGGGAGTGATGATGGCCCTAATTAATTATTGGGCCTTAGTTGATATGTGAATTCTGATGACCTTTGTTTTCCAATTGGTGCGTTGGTTCCAGGTGGCGATACTAAACGAGATGTCCTTTCTGTCATTGCGCGCATTATCGATCCCTTAGGTTTATTATCACCATTTGTAATTCGTATGAAAATGTTATTACAAGGATTATGGGTTAAGAGACTGACCTGGGATGAGCCTCTACCCAACGAGATAAGCAAGTTTTGGAACTCACTCCGCGAATCATTGCCACACTTAAATGAAATTCGCATTCCTAGATGTGTTGTTTGCAAATCGTATGTCTCATTACAATTGCACATTTTCTCAGATGCATTGGAAAATGCATACGAAGCATGTATTTATATACGCAGTGTTAATGCTCAAGGTCTTAGTCCGCCTGTTAACGGCTAAAAGTCGAGTCACTCCAATCAAATCCACAACCATACCGAGATTGGAGTTGTGTGCTGCGTTGTCTGGATCTCGACTTTATGAAAAGGTCAGAAGTTCGCTCAGGCTGAACATAAATAAAGTTTACTTTTGGACTGACTCCACCATCGTCTTGGGCTGGTCGCATATGCTGCCTTCCAGACTTCAGCCGTTTGTCCGCAATCGCGTGACTGAAATCTTGGAAAGGTCAGACAACTGTATTTGGCACCACGTCCCAACAGATAAAAACCCTGCAGACTTATATCTCGTAGTATATATATATATATATAAGTGATCTAGAAAATTTAGATCTGTGGTGGAGCGGTCCCAATTTTCTGCGCGACCTTTCAACATGGCCCTTACAACCAAAACATCTGGAACTATTGCCGGAGACTAAACGACAAGTTTCGTTGACTACGACGGTTGTTGATAATGAAAACAATTTAATTAAAATAAAATTTGGAAATTTCTCTAATTATTTAAGACTAGTGCGATCAATAGCATATGTTGTGAGATTCATTAAATATTGTAAAGGGATCTCATTTCCATCACCCTTCTTATCAGAAGAAGAATTACAAAACCCTTTAGATATTATCTTGTTAATTGTTCAGTATGAGTAATTTCCTGAATATAAACTGCTATTGTATAAAAAAACCGTTACCTGTTAAAAGTCAACTTTTAAAATTTAACTTATTTTTGGACGCTAAAAATGTAATACGAGTAGGAGGTCGTCTTGATAACTCAAGTTTTTCTGAGGATAAAAAACATCCGATTCTTATACAGTCCACTCACTTATTTACAAAATTGTTATTTAACTGTGAACACAAAAGGAAGTTGCATGCAGGGCCTCGTTTGTTGCTTGCGTCGATTCGGGAGCAATATTGGCCAATAGGTGGTTTAAGTTTGGCGAAAGCCTGTTATCACGCTTGTAATGTGTGTACCGGTATGAAGGGTAAAGTCGTGAATCCTATAATGGGGAACATACCTAAAGAGCTTCTTAATCTTGGAAGTTTTCCCTTTGAAACCACAGGCGTCGATTAAGCGGGACCAATAATGTGTACAAGTCGCCAGGGTCGTGGATGTAGGCTGGTAAAGGTATATATTGCACTTTTTATTTGTTTCACCACTAAGAGTTGGTTGGTGACTTAACGACAAACTGTTATTTGCTTGCCTTACGCCGATTCATCGCACGGAGAGGAAAACCCGTTCACATTTATTCCGATAACGGTTCCTCATTTGTTGGCGCATACAACGAGCTATCGAAATTTCTGAAAAGTTATTGCAATTCTTTGGGTGAACGTGCTGCCTGTGAAAACATAAATTTTCATTTCATACCGGCATATGCTCCTCATTTCGGGGGTCTTTGGGAAGCGGGTATTAAATCAACCAAATACCATCTAAAACGAGTGTTGGGGAATTATAACTTGACGTATGAAGAGCTTAATTGAAGGCAGATTGAAGCTGTTTTAAATTCTCGACCCTTAACACCTCTTTCTTCGGATCCTGCCGATTACACTCCACTGACATCAGGCCATTTTTTAATTGGGCGACCACTCACTGCTATACCGACACAGAGTTGTCAGTCTCAACCTTCTAACCATTTGACGCGATTTCAACGTATCGAACAACTTCGCCAGCATTTCTGGATACGATGGAGTAAGGAGTATGTTGCTGAACTGCAACATCGTGTCAAGTGGCGTTCCTGTCGAGAAAACTTAAAGGTCAACACTCTGGTGGCAGTGAAAGAGGAAAATCTTCCCCCCTTGAAATTGAGATTAGGAAGAATCTTGGCCGTCCATCCTGGATCTGATGGCATTGTTCGCGTGGCTGACATTAAAACTGCAAATGGAGTGATTAGGAGGGCTTTCAGCAAGATCTGTCCATTGTGGATTCAATTTCTGGTGAAGACAAAACCGCCCGGGGGCATGTTGAAAAGCCTGATGTTATCACGCGAGCAATATCACAAGCGACGTAGTTTAGAAATTGTGTAGGTAAACCAAATAAAATTTTGATGTCGTCGTCTGGATTGGATTACAATACGCGTGTTTCATTTTTCTCTGTCTTCATTATATTTTATAATATCCTATTCTTAATCAGCGGAAAAATAATTTAATTCGTTTTTTAGAGTTCCGTATCTCCAAAGGTAAAAACGGAATCTTATAAGATCACTTTGTTGTCCGGCTGTCCGTCCGTCCGCCTGTTAAGACCCTTTATCTCTGAAACACGTCAAGATATCAAGCTGAAATTAATATCAGATGCTCAGGTCTCCTATCTCTCAATGCAGTGAAAAAATCAAATTTATAAATCAATGCAATAAAAAGATATGGCCGTTTATGTTCCATTTATATTTCATATTTTGACAGTTGCGAAAACGAAACGAAAAGTACCCTATCCTATAGGGAATCAAAACCTAGGGTACTTTTCGTTGCCCCGCGTGGGCCTTCGAGTGCCAAGTCTTGGTCGCAGAGATCGGGCGAGATCTGTCTCGATCGCGGTAATGCTGGCGGACGAGGGAGGTTGGAGAGCTGGGACCTCCTTCTGTGAAGCAGTGATGCTCCAGAAGGAAGCCGCCGAGCGGAGTCGGGAGATGGCCGATCCCGCTCGAAGAAGGCGGCGCTGGGCTCGGTAGCACAGCTGCGGCGCCGCCGCGGGTCGCCGGAGGGCGCGAGGAAGTCGCGCCCGCGGATTTGGCGACCCGGGATGAACCACGCCCCTTCCGTGGCCGGAGGGCGTCATCGGTGGAGGAGATCGGGGGAGGTAATAGCCTCCTCATTTCTATAAAGGCAAGCGATTGGAGAAATCTCTACCAGCTGACCCTAACATTAGTAGTTATACGTAGCAAACAAGATCAGTACTGTACAAAAATGTTAATTGAATAATGTTTAATTTGAGTTCATGAAGTTAATTTTTTACTGACATTCGTAACAGCCCGTATAATACACAACAATTAAATTCAAGGACAATGTTATAGAAGATGATAATGAGATTTTTATATATTACTCGTAGAATCAGATCTTATCTTAGTGATAAAACAATCGGAATGCTATAATCGTTAAAGATAATATTGAAAGAAAACGAGACCGTTAAAAACTTCGATCATATAATATATGATCGAAGGTTAAAAACTACTAAACCATTAACTCAGTAATCAAATAAATATATAAAATAAATTACTTTTAGTCGTAAAGAGTAGTCATATGATTTTATTTGTTATAGGCAGATTATTTGTGCTATGCTGTCCGATTTTTATTACGGCCACAAAGCATCATATTTTCATGCCATTTGGTCCCATGTTTACGACGACCACAAAGCCGGTATTTTAACCGGGGAATTATTGTTCCATAAGTTATGTTATTATCTCAACGGATGATCTGATATTTTTGCCGGATTATTTTTAGATTATTTATTGTATGTGCTTAAACACTTGCTTACAAGAGTTCTTCCAGAAACTTCTTCAAACCCACTGTATTTTTGAAATTAAAGGGATGTTATCCCCTTTAGACACCGCTCACCCCTTACGCCGACATGCACCATCATGATCTGTTGCACAATTTCTTTTTTTTTTAAATAGACGTTATACCACACTAGGATTTTTATCCTGTGTCGTGAGTGCAGTCACAAACAGAATATTACCCAGATCGAAACAAATTTTTGGAGGTCACACAAAATATCTGTCCCGTGCGGGAATCGAACCCGCGACGATCACTTACTCGACCACTGTGCCAAACATGTCGTCAATATTCTACATACATACGTTAGCCACTATAAGCTAGACGTGACATTTTATTAAATTTATTTTAGTGTAATAATCAGTTTTAGAATAATTACCTCGGAAGACGATTTCTGATACGTCTCGTACATACATTATATACTCGTCTGTTATTCTATTGGGGTAGGCAGAGATCACAGATATTCATTTGCTACGATCCCAACATACTTCCCTAGCTACCTTTCCCCTATCATACACGCTCGTCGTTGCACTCCTGTCTTATCTTTGCTGTTGAATAATAATCACCAGAATAAGACGTCAAATTATAAACACGGTTTGTGAAGCACGTCAGAATTCTGTGATGTATCGACGAAAAATCAATAAGAGTATCGATTATCGGTTAGCACATTATTGCCTATAACTTTCTGACAAGTAATTTTCTTGCCTTCAATATTGTCATTACTTAGTTTAAAACGATACTTAGATCTGGTCTAATACTCGTACAGTTCGGTTTGAGCTTTCTGTAACATTCCGAATTTCACATGGATATTGCTGACTCAGAGTTTTCTCTACTGTTGCGAAATTTGTCATTTTAATTTTCCTGGTCAGTTATATTTGTGTATATTAACTCCGTTTTTCTTGAGTTCTTTAGTGTCTGCTCAACAAATGGAAATGCAGCCCAATTACGGAACCGGATCTTGGCTGTTGGTTGGCTTCAGTATCTAAGCTTGGCTAATCCTATTTGCGATCTTTTAATTCGTTATTTATCAAAATTGAGAGTATAGTTAAGTAAAGTCATTTGTGAACAGTGGTGTTGTATAATTTTTTTTACCGGAACAAGTATATATAAATATATAGACAGGGCCGATCCTGGGTAGGCGGCCGCTATTATCTATTTAAAACAACCATAACTAAGGCATAAATGCTCGCATTCATCACACAAACATCTGCCCCCACTGGGGTTCGAACTGGGGCCTCCGAGATGGCGACAACTTGAAACCGGTGCACTAGTCGTCATAAAGTATGTTTGTTTCTCGTCTGAGAATCTTAGCTTTCTTTGCAGCTTAAGCACTAAAGCTGCAAGGAAAGATCTAGGTTTATAATTTAACCAAGTAATTATTAGTACTTATTTCCAAGACTTTGAATTCTGAGACTGAAGACTTGAAGACTTGATTTCAGGACTTTTAATATTGTATTATTTTGAACCTTATCTTATATATTTGAAGTATTTATTTCACAGTTTCAGTCAATACTGCAATTCATTAAGTCAGATCTGCTGCTTAGGGGAAACGTAACACAGGTAAAATAACTTCGGATTTATAGTAATTGAAGATCATTTATCGTGGTCAGACATCATTTAATCAGGTCGGGTGTTGGCTTGCCGAGCACCTCTGCGTCGGCGAGCGTGTCCGGCATCTTGGTGCCCAGTGTCTCCGGCTGCGTCAGCACCAGCACGCCCGACAGCAGGCCCAGGCTGCCGAACATCACCGACGGGACGCCTTGCCAGTAGTCCGCCTGTGATAATTCGAACATCAGTTTCAAATTCTTTATGTTTAGATGATTATAACAATTTTTATGTCATAATATGCTTTTTGCTTAAAGTATTTTACATACATACACTCACGCCTTTTTCCCATGGGGGTAGGCAGAGATTACGTCTTTCCACTTGCTACTGTCTTTACATATCTCTTTCGCTTCATCTACTTTCATAACATTCCTCATAAATGCTCGACGATTGCGGGTACTTTAACATTAAAGTATTCTAACATTAAAATACTTTAACATTTCAATTTTTATTTTTAAGTTATTCGAATAAATTGAACACAATTAATTTTTTTAAATTTAGAAAGTACATAGTTGTTATAAATGTGCAAATAACAAAGTTATTGGGAAATGTTTACACGTTCATACAAATTGGGCGTCTTACTCAATTATCACGATTGCAGTGTTTTTGGTATGCGTTTTTGTGTGATCCGCGACAACGCAAACATGTCTCTGTATCTTCAAATGAAATAAGCGCAGATACACTGTTGCTTCTACAATATTTCTTGGTTAAAACAGTACTCTTAATATATTTCAAATTTTAAAAAAATGTCATCCTCCCCATTGAAGTTATCTTTAAAAGATTCCTTCCAGTCAGCCTATGGCTAATCCATCACTTAGTGCAACTTCTTACATTAAGTAATAGATTTCGAAGAGGAAACATAAGTGTACGTATCACTTAATACAAAAAAAATGTGTCTAAATATCCCAGAAGTTACTCTTGAATTATGTCACATTAATATGCAGAAACTTTTGCATTTATGCTATATTTATACTTACATAATATTGTTTAAATATTGATATTTATGACTAATTTCATACTTACAGCATTTAAGAGTGAGTCACTGAAAAGTTAGTTCTTACCAGCACTGGAGTGAGGGGAGCGGTGATGGAGCCAATCCTGCCAATCATGGATGAGAAGGCTAGCAGGCTGTGCCGGTACTGCGTGGGGTACAGCTCCGACGTGTACAGGTATAGGCACGTGAACACCAGCGATATGCCGAACTTGCCAAGCAGGTAGATCAGAAGCCGCAGAATTGTCAGATCTGTAAAATGACATAATATCCGTTAAATTAGTTTGTCCAAATAAGTATAAACAATGTTTATAAGTATCATACATAACTTATTAGCATCGGAGGATTCACTTGTCTACTTCGCTTCCCTCTTGACTGCAACCTAATACAAAATGTGTGAAATAATATTATTTCACACATGTTTAGCTAACATGGACTTAGATTAAATTAGATATTGTAAATAGATTATGTGAATAGTAATAATAAATAGTAAATTAAATTTAGATTATGTAAATAGTAACAATAAGCAAAATCCCGCGAAAATATAATGGCGCCTGAAGACTGAATGCATTTTTCTCCCTGAGGAAAATGCATTAAATTGCATACCCCGGCTGTAACGAGCCGGCGGTTATGTGGGGCTCTCGTCCCCAGAAGGGGGAGGCTTACCCAATAAAAATCTCAGGATTGGCCTTCCTCGAGCATGTAGGGAGCCCCCGGGAACGCCAAGCGACTTCCGGGAACTCCCAGACCAGATACAGGGGAGCCCTTCTCGGGGAAGGCTACATACCTCCCCCGATCTACTCCACCGACGACGCCCCCCGGCCACGGAAGAGGCGTGGTCCATCCCGGGTCGCCGTATTCGCGGGCACAATTTCCTCGCGCCCGCCGGCGACCCGCGGCGGCGCCGCAGCTGTGCTACCGAGCCCGGCGCCGCCTTCTTCGAGCGGGATCTTCTATCTCCCGACCCCGTTCGACGGCCTCCTTCTGGAGCATCACTGCTTTACAGAAGGAGGCCAAAGCCCTCCAACTTCCCTCATCCGCCAGCATTGCCGCAATCAATGCCGGCGGAGACAGATCTCGCCCGATCTCTGCAACCGAGACTCGGCCCACGCGGGGCACTCCACCAGCGTGTGCTGGGCTGAGTCGAGGTCGGATGCGCAGTGGTGGCAATGTGTCGTCACAGATACTCACCGAAGCAGCCGTGCCCGGTGAGTATCTGAGTCAATTAAGAAAAATGTCTACAGAACATAAACTTGCCAACGTAAGTTAGCACAAACTACACAAAAACTAGAGCAGACGAAGACGTGAGTTTACACATGCTCTCAAATGTGAAGTAACGTCTATTTATACTCGACTAGCGACCCACCCCAGTTTCGCACGGGTGCAATGCTCATACTAAATACACTACAGAAAAACTGTGAACGTTGTATTTAATATATTATGGTTTACAAAAACTAAAAAAGGACGCTATTATAATTTATTGAATTTAAAAATAAAACTGTCGTAATTAATTGACAAATTGATATTATCAAATAAAACGTGTGGGGTGCTTGTGATAAGCCCGCCGGTACCGCCGCAAATGCAACGTCCCGGAATTTTTACATCTGTAATATCTTGGAAAATATTATTTTAAATCATATGCTATAAAGGGCCATATAAATCTATATTAAATCAAAAATGTACTTAAAGTATTTAATTGGATAAGGATTAATGCTGTATTGGTTAAAAATTCGAAAGTTAGCCATTATTTGTTCGTAAAAAGTAAATGTCATGTTATTGTGGAATATCCTTAAGAGTTCACTTTTCAATGTGTACAATACTTAGTACATTATTTTGATAAATCTCTTAGAGTTCAGTCTGCGTTAACAATGTACGCGGAAAAAAATTTATTATTACAACATAAGAATTTCTAATTTAGAAACCTCAAAAATAACAGTATTTCTCCACTATTTAATGGATGTTATTATACATATAAACCTTCCTCTTCAAACACTCTATCTATTTAAAATCGCATCAAAATCCGTTGAGTAGTTTTAAAGATTTATACTATGTAATGAAGATAATCGCTTAGATTCAGCTAAAACTGATTTAGTGTAATATTAAAATTTTCGTTTTGAGACCTAGGGCATAAAGGCTGATAAATGCAATTGTAAGTCCCAGATGTATTCCTCCTCGTGATCTGGCCGAGTACAAAAAGTAACAAAAATCTGCAAATCATTTGACGACAAACATTGTACAAATAGAAATGGATAGCTTACAACTTCAAACACGAAACACAAATGACGCTTTGTTAGGTGCGTAGGATAGCAATATTTTACAATAGCATTTATTTTGATGGGAGGTCAGCGTATGAACCTATAGGATGCGTTTTGTTCCCTTACAGCGTATAATAACAGAAAAAAAAAACATTTTAAACCTTTAAGAATAAATAATTGCTTTTATAAAAAATCGTACTTTTTGCAGCTTTAGATATTGCTAAGCATTTTGATTTCACTTAAATAGGATTCTTCAATTATCCATGATCATAATTCATGATCACAATTCAATAATCCATGATTAAATATTTGTATCTTAGATATTCCTTATCCAATAACAAACTTGACGCCGCGAAGGCACCCGTCTCTGTTAAAATATATAAGTAGAATATCAGAAAGCGATAATTTTGCCAAATCATGAAACCATGTAACTTTAACCATGTAACAAATTAAAAGAAGTTTGATGACTTTCATAACATAGATTTATCAGTTTAAATGAAACGCAAAACGCAGACATGTTCCTATATTGACGTATAAATAGCAAAATATTTTTCCACTCGGGTAGTTTATAACCCCGTGATTTAACAAGCCTCTACTTACTTTGGGCTAGGATAGGCTAATTGATGTAAATGTAAGAAATATTTTTTATTTATTTTATTTTGCGTTACAGTTAAACGATCTAACATTCTCTGCGTTAAAAATGCGATTCGGCCCGTTTAAGTTTCCTACTATCTGACGTTGCCATAACAAAGAGCATTTAGAAAAAAAAAATTTTTTCTTCATCAAAGAGTCAAAAAACAATACCTACACATTTAAAGTTAATTTGAAAGTAGTATTCCACCAACTTTTTTTTTATTTTTTCATATACTGTACAAGTACATGGGCCAAATACAAACATGTCTTTTGATGATGAGTTAAAGTGAGTTCACGTTACAAGTATGACAACACGTTCTCATAGATTACAATAACAGCTTTATAAATAAATACATACCTCTAGACATAAAAGCAAATGCAAAGTTACACGCGGCGCTCAAGAAGAAGCCGCCACACAACGTGAACCTCCGACCGATCCTATCCACGATCAGCACGGCGGTGTAGTAGCCAGGGATCTCGATGGCGCAGGTCAGAATGTAGTTCAGGTACATGGTGTTCGAGAGGCTGGTGGAGTTGATGGACAGGCCGTAGTAGACGAACGTCGTCGTGATCCACCAGATCGGAGTGGTGCAAACGCGCCGTAACAGGACCCGAGATTTGATTATTGTTGCAATCATATTGGGTGAATCCTGTAAAATTTTTAAAAGCTTTTTTAAAAACTTTTAGCACATACTAGTAGACTATAATAAATTATAAACGCTAAAGTTTGTATGGATGGATGTTTCTTACTCTTTTACTTAAAAACTACTAAAAAGATTTAATTAAAACTTTACGATAATATAGCTTAAACATCAGAATACAAAGACTACAACAATACAAAAAAAAAACAGAAAACATAGATTACAATTTATAAAGATATACGCCATGCTAATATTAGTTATTTGAAATATGAATCCTGCGCAGACGAAGTCATGGACTACAGCTAGTATACCATAATTTGTGAGATTTAAGATTGTAGAATTTAAACGGTGAATTTTATGCCAATTTTATGGATTAAGATTTCATGAACCTATTATTTTAATGCTATTCAACTCACGATAGACACAGAACACAAATAAACTTCCGCACCTCTTTTGATGCCACTGGGGCTGGGGGTGGACTCATCAAGGCTTGAATAGACTTATCACTGATCTCTCTGTTGTTAGTCTTGGCTACTTTCCGCAGCACCTGGGCAGCTTCATCGTACCTGCCCTTGGAGATGAGCCACCTGACGCTCTCGGGGAGGATCCAATAGTAACTGATGACGAAAAAGCATGGGATGTGCAGGGTCATGATCATATACCGCCATGGCTGCACCACCCAGGCGACGGACCCGAGTATGACTTGGCCAACGGCGAACATGGATGAACAAGTGGCGCTTGTCACCACCCGATATTTCGGGCCAACCATCTCGGTAGCTGCAAGTTTGAAAAGCTTTTAAATTATATTACAGTGGTTATCAAATTAAGCAACAGTAACTTTATGTGAAGTGCTCTATCGCATAAATTATGTGAAGTGTTCTAAGAATTGATTCCTGTCGCTACATATGATGAGACGATGGTTCGTTCCACGCGATAAAACGTTCACCTTGAGAGTTGGAAGTCCACAGTACATTTTCCAGAAACTTTCCAGAAACTTTCCACAAACCGATGCGACATCCTAATCTTCAAACAAAAGTGTATTCTCATTTAAAAAATCGGCAACGCATCTGTAACCGGTGGTGTCTATGAGCAGTGGTAATTGCTTACTATCAGGTGATCCGTTTGCCTCCCTATAACATAAAAAAGAATCCTGGTAATCGAATCGTCATTTACAAAATTGTTAAATTCAATCTTAAAAATAACTCACCAAAAATATAAGCCGAGCTGAAAAGTCCAGCGCCCAAGGTTGTTTGCAGGAGTTGCAAAGCCAAGTACATTCCATAGTTAATGGAGAACGCTCTGATAAGGCCAATTAAGGCTACATTGAAAATACTAATTACAAGCGCCATGCGTCGCCCGAAGTGGTCGGAGACGTAACCGGCGAAGGGTAGTACGAGTAAGGTGCCCACGCCGCTTAACGTGCCAGCCAAAGCGCGCTTCCATTCCTGGCATCCCAGATCGAACTGGAAACAAACGGTGGTAATGTACAACCTGTGCACCTAGTCTACGTTTGATCTCGAATTGAAACAATGAATTATATTGACAGAATTGGGCTATGGTTATATCGGTATCCTGGGAATCACTATTACAGTATATGCTGATCCCCTGTACTAGCTGTCTTAACATTTGGATTAACTCTCTCACTATTATTATCACTTACGTGCGAAGTAGTTTATTGCTTCGCCGTCAATCGTAAGAAATCGTCACTGCTAGACATAAGGCTCTCCTAAGGATCTCCACACTCATTGGTTCAGCGCTTCTACTATCCAGCACCTTCTTGTAATTTTCACCAAATTGTTGATTTACCTTGATGGTGGCCTATGAAAACTACAGCTGACACTTTTTTTTTTTGAGGCGTAGGAAATGCCTCATCCGAGGAGAGATGTTGGTCCCCGGCGCACTATCCCTCCTCCAGTGGAAGGGAGGAGGGGGGAGTGTGGAGCTCGCTCGCACCCACTAAACACTCCGCCGTGTTCCATCTCCTTATTTCACCGGAGGTCGCGGGGACTACTGATTAGTATTACATGGTGGACATATGCCTACCACTTCACATTCTACACCACTAGATGTCCTGGAAGCATATTATCATAATTTTTCTTTTACTGGTTAATATTGTTCATATGATTCATTGTTTCCTGTATTCATTTATGGTCCCTCCATTGTCTGTTTAGCATAAATGTATAAATTTGTGGTTTCTTTAATCAGTTTTAGCCTAAATTTAGTCATAAGTGTATTCAGGACACTGGCATAAGTATCTGTAGTTGTTTTTCTGCAGAATTTTACGCAGATTACTCGGCTGCGAAAAAGAATTACCTCGTATACTACAGAATTATCCCTATGATAGACATAGCCCTCACACTCCTCCGTCATGGAATTATTGAAGAAGCTCTGCGGGCAGGTTGTAGAGTTGAGGTTGGAGGCAGTAGGCGCGAACCGCTCACAACTTAAAAAGTGCTTATCCTCATTTTTGGGGATCGCGTAGTCCAGCCAATTTCGGCTATAATCCAGACTTTTAGTTTGTTCTCCGCATTCTGGAATCGCACATCTGTAAATAACATTTTTCTCTTTACAAATACATTCTTGATGAAAGTATCTATGACTGAAGGCGTTATGTCTAGATAGTTTACGTGAAGTTAAAACAAAACAAAAGAATTTGCTCCAGAGTCACATGAAAGAGGAATAAGGGTAGGGTAGGGAATAGAAGAAATTGTATGTAATCAAATGACTGCATTCGACTTGAATAGGAGTTGAATTCCAAAAGTAATCATTACAGGATAGTGGGAGAGTACCTATGATTAACAATAAAAATAAAAATAGTGTTAAAAGAAATAAAACTAATAGGCAGGGATAGGGAATTGTTACATTAGATGAAGCAGAAATTTGTAATAAGTAAAACGTCTTTCGGCGCATTTATTATTATGAAAGTTTTTGACAAGACCACAGCCAAATAAGATTCTACATTCTACTTCATGTTTTCTATTATATAAAAAATCAAAACCAGGCTACGAAACAGAAAGAAATAAGTAGGTTATTAGTCTATAGGTCGCTGGTTCAAATCCGGCTCGAAGGACCAGTATCTTCCTGTTTATTGATAAAAATAAAATGTTCTTCTTACAAATTATGTATTTCGCTATTAAATATTGTCAAAAAACCAGAATAAAAGAACTATGACATAAAAAACAAATACAAAATAATAGAGAATTATAAAAAGGTTGACACAGTCGGGTACAGCAATGAAATAATACTATTATATTTAAGCATTACTCTTTATTTGTATTCTTGATTCATATCTTTAATTTATGTAGTACTAGCTTTCTGCCCGCGGCTACGCCCGCGTGGGTTTCGGGATTGGGTCTATAGAGGGTTAAGGGAGGGACCCTCTATAGACCAGGGAGGGTTAAGCTTTTGCCCACGACTACATATGCGCGGAAGTCGGTTTATGGCGCGAAGGTTTTATTTCGCTTCCCGTGGGACTATCCGTTTTTTCGAGATAAAAAATACCGCAAAACCTTGCTCAAAAATCACTCTATCTAATATTGATAAAAACCGCATGAAAATCTGTGCAGTAGTTTTTGAACGAAGCCTTTATTTCGCATCCAGTGGGATCTGACGATTTTTCCGGGATAAAAAGTACCTACCCTATTATTTAATCCGGACTTTTATCTTTACGTCTGCAAAATTTCAAAGTAATCGGTTCAGTGGTTACGGGGTGAAAGCGGAACAAACAGACAAACTCACTTTCCGATTTATAAATATTAGTAAGGATTATGATTAAAAACAGTTTTGGTATTTTATATTAATAACATATTATTATTGATATATCACCGTCAAATGTTGGGTCTAAAATTGTTTTTCATTATTTGAAAATAAGAGATAAAGTTTAATTTACGATAGTGGTTTCCAAGAGTTGTGCCTCAGCACTAGACCTCAGCGCCATCGACGATCTCTTGACACATCAAGAGATCGTCGATTTTAGTTACTTATACTAGCCACCCACCCCGGCTTCGCACGGGTGCAATGCTGATACCAAATACACTACAGGAAAACTGTGAACGTTGTATATAATATTTTGCAATGTAAGCGGAAAAAAGCTATGTAATGGATGTTGTTATACATATAAACCTTCCTCTTTAATTACTCTATCGCTATATTAAAAAAATCATTATATTAAAAAAAACGCATCAAAATCCATTGCTCTATCATCTATCATCATCATCTATTCTCAATAACCCTAACACTACTAATTACCTCAATTCCCATTATCAATCCTTAAGTGCATCCCATAATAAGACTCTTCGTTCTACGTCTAATGCTCTCCTTAAATGTCCCTCTCACAATTCTGATACGCGTGTAGCGTGTGTCTTCCTTTTTTGTTACGTCCATTCTATTGTGGAATGCACTCCCTCAAAAAGTGAGACACTCCCCAAGCAGGCTTAGCCTTAAAAAAATTGCACATACTTTTCTTTGAAGGAAGTGTTAGGTTGTAAAATGTGATATTGGGCTATTATATACTAGTGTATTATATATGTTTTATATATGTATTAGGATTTTTTATAAATCCCAACTAATATCATAAATGCGAAAGTAACTCTGTCTGCCTGTCTGTTACGCTTTCCCGCTTAAAGATCGCAACCGATTTTAATGAAATTTGGTACAGACAATCTTTAGACCTTGAGACAGAACATAGGCTACTTTTTATTTCGAAAAGAAGGGATCAAGGGGCTTATATAGAGGTTGAAAGTTTGTATGGGATTTCTTAATTTTATAAGATAAAACCTTTATATTTGAGCACTTGATAAGAAATCATTAAACATTTGTTCTAGCGTTTTTGAAATTTCGACCAGCTAGGGGGTGAAATAAGGATTGAAAGTTAGTATGCAAGTTCGTCAAATATCACATCATATGAAACAAAAAATTGTTTGTTCTAGCATTTTGAAATTTTTACCAGTCTGGGGGTGAAATAGGGGTTGAATTGAAGATAAGACCATGAATCTTGGTACCTTAGACATAAGGGACCAGGATTGACAAAAACTAAATTCACGCGGGCGAAGCCGGGGGCGGAAGCTAGTTATATATGTATGTGTTTCATCTGTGTATGTTATCTGTAACTGTCTTTTGTACATCTACCTCTTTATATCTTCGCATCACCTTAAGGTAGACTGGTAGAGAATGCCTAAGGCATTAATTTCGCCTTTGTATTCCATTGTACATGAAGTTTAAATAAATACATAGGGATATAGGGACAGAGAAAGCGACTTTATTTTATACTATGTAGTGATTTATTTATCGCTCCAACGGTGAAGGAATAGTTGCATACACCTTCGTCAAAATTCAGAGGTGAACGTGAAATTGATTAATCCGCACTGGGCCAGCGTGTTTGACTTACACTTTTTTTCCCCTCAGGAGAGAGAGGCTGAGAATCCGTCACTAAGGAGCACGAAATGTGCCCAGGATACTCCCGCGACGGCAAGTGTCACGGAGGTTATGATAGACTCCGCACGACCGGAGCGGTCCGACCGCGTGACCTGCCAACTATTTTAAACTCAGCCTTAGCCTTGGCCCTACGGCTTGTATACATTGACTAAGACCTGCGCCCTACCATAGGCTAAGCCAGGCCAGGAGGCCAGGAGGCTAGGCACGTGTCCCTCATTGAGGACAGATGTTAGCTGTGTTAATGATGAGTTATACATTCGTTTACAACTAATAACGTGTCTTTATCAAGTTCACTTTACCCGATTTCAGTCAGGACTGTTATAGTTACAATTATGATTATTTGTACTGCTATGTGTAAGTATTACAAACACTGTTTGAATCGTCAAACTTTATTATATCACCTACGAAAGATAATACGAGTGTGTATGTAACAAACGGGAACCGTGAGCAACTGTCCCGCGCGCCAGACTAACGGGTCGCAGCAAGAGTTGTGCTAACAATGCACTTAGCCTACTGTGTCTTACAGGACAATACTTGAATTTGATTTAAATGATGATGTCATTAACTTATTGAATAACAAAAATCTTGAGTTACATTTTAAAATCTTCGCCCACTAATGAATTTCTACGGCGAACTTAATAAGAAAAGATTAGGTGTAATTAATGTTGAAATGCTGTGATTAATTTACTCCAGCTGTCCACCTAAAGCTCCAGTTAATTCTATAGTCTTTTGTCTTATGGCTCGGTGCTATGGGCCTCAGCAACTAATAATGAGAGTATTTTTATGTTACAGAAAGCTACTCGTATCATCTATAGTTTACAGGCAAGAGACTCAACATTCCGCACTGGACCAGAGTGGTTGACTAAGATCTAATCTCCCTAATATATAGTTAGGGTAAGCGTGTCCTCCATATGCTGTAATTTTCGATTGTTGTTGTGTGAACAACTTGTTGAGGCAAAATACATAAAAGAAAATAATAATAACGTAATATAACGTAAAATAATATAACCTGTGAGGTATAGCAGATGCCCCAAAAATATACTCGCTCATGGCCGCCGACATTATGATGGGGATGGCGACCAGTGCGAGGTTCTGGAGCTGGAACCTTCCAAACTGTCCCAGCTCGTTGATCAATATATCATCCAGGTCCACGGGATTATGCACTACCTGGATCTTACTCTCGCTTTCCGCCATTTTAAACACACTACACCAACAAAGAGAGCTACGATCACCAATGCTTAATGGATACTGTTAGCTAATAAGACCAATAATTTACTGTATTGATAATTGAGTATATTTTTTTATAGATTAGATAAGTTAGGTACTTAGATGGTTTTGTATGCATCCGTGTATTATCCGTGACGGGACACGGAAAATAGGTACAGTTGTAGCAAAAAGGATGTAGGACTTAGAAAAATTGTTGACTTAGACAAAGTGTAATTCGTATTTGATTCGTTATCTACATTCCGGAATCATTTCTATACATTCCGTCGATACGAACACAAAGGCACAGATTTAGAATGTATTTCAATGTATGCGGAAGCCGACGACAGCCTGAGCGCTAAAAATGAAAACGAAGAGGTTTTTTTCGTCTTTCAAACATAGCTTCAATGATCTCATATATTAATAAGAGCTAGATAATTCAGTACCGCGTCGAAACTGTGCCGTTCACATTTGGGCAATTGCCGTAATATAATAAGTGACATATAAGAAGAACGCGAAGACGTAGTTCGTCGTTCCAATTCTGTTAGGTTAGCGCAAAACAATCTCTTCCATACTGTACTTTCATTTCATTAGAATGAAATAAATAAAATATGTATGTTCAGAAATTTAAATTAGAATCGAAGAAATAGGCCAGAAACTCGGAAGGTCAACTTATGTCGCCTTTACATATCGTATCAAAAGTTATATATTATTTTAAAATACTTAGCTGTCATTACATGATTATATTATATACATCAGATCACAATCAACATATCATTATGGATTTTAAGACTTATCAAATCTAGTATACTATTTAACGTTAACTTATATTTTAAAAGAAATATCGTGACATATCTATACAAATATGACGTCTTAATAAGTGAAGCCCTACCTGCAGTCTATTAATGGAACTATTTTTTTATTTGATATTTGTAAATCAAGTTTTAGTCAACACGGGGGTTTATCTGTCAAGTCATAATCTTTATTTCGTATTTGCCATTTCATATATCACGTAGTTGAATCTTCCACATAGCGTCGATCCAATTATGCACCAGAAGATTTCTGTCAGGTGATCCCTATTCCTAAGCAGTGTTTTCGTGCTTTCACTCGCCTTGTGTTCCATAGGAGCGTCTGAGAAATGTACATACATATGAAATTTGATAAAAGATTCCGATTCGTAGACTAGTGCCGAGACCATAACGTCACCGACGACGGATTAAAACAATAAACATGAAGAATACAGCTGAAGTGCTTTTTGTATGCTGTTACATTATTATCGTGGAATAGTATTTTTTTTCCTATTTCTTGATTAGGAAATATGATCATGGGACCCTGCAGCCATATTTAATGAATAAATTGTGATTCACTTTGATGACTACGGATATTCTTCTATTAATTGTTAATATTAATAACTAAATCTTATATATAAAAATGAATCGCTAAATGTGTTGGTAAGCGCATAACTCAACAACACTGGAACCAATTTGGCCAATTCTTTTTTAAAATGTTCGTTGAAGTTCAAGTGAAAAATTCGAATAAGTATCGGAAAAACCCTAAAAACAGCCCTTTTTTCCCATGCAAACGTTTACTTAGCTTTGTTGTTATTGCATAAAGTTCATATTGCAAGCACTCAGTGTTATCTAAGCAATGTAAGTGTGCTCCAAACGTCAAAGAGTCAATTTGCTCTTTATTAACGCCATATTAAGTTGAAATTCAATAATATCTATCAAAACAGTGTGCGTGTGCGTTGGAGCACAGATACATCGTTGGAGGATTTAATGTCACGTTCCAAAGTCGAATAGTTTTAAATGCTTATATACGTTTTATTTAATTTTTTTTATTCACAACCCTCTGTACGTGTCGGTTTTGTACAGGAGAATTTTTTGCCCCAACTATAAGTAGGAACAAAAAACTGCCACTTTACAAATCATTTTGAAAGGACGAAGTCTGTCGGGTCCGCTAGTTTAATATAAAAGTCATTTCGCTGAATACGTTGTAGTCGCGAGAATTTACTTCCAACACCTACATTCTTAACAGATTGTTTGGACCATTTGTCTATTGGTTGAATATAAATCAATGTCAATATATTATTAAAACGCATCACTACAATTGACTATAGTTTCGATATAATTCATGTCAATTTTTATTAATTTATTTTGCATTTCTTACCGCAATTTCTTTGGCGAGAACGACACATTGATAAAATCAATAGGGCCTTGTCTACTTGATAAAAAAAAAATTACGGATAAAGCTTCTGTATCATCATTTTATTGCACTGTTTGGTTAGTGGAATGCGATAATATACATATTTATTATTATATACTAATACAACACTATGTCCTCGCACCTGATAATAACAATATGGTAATTAGATATTTTTTTGCGATAAGCCGATAAGTGTCTTTCTTTGACGCAGTTAAATTTATTTTGATCATACCTACATAAGATTTACATTTAATGACCTATTGTTATCAAACGCAGACGAGTGTTATATCCTCACCATCAGATAAGTTTGTGGGAACGAGCCCTTTGGAAAGTTTTTAGCTTTGCTGGCGAATACAGCTAGGTGGATTTCTATCACTACCACGAGTTTATATTCATTTGCAAGCGATATCGAAGACGTTCCGCTAGAGGCACTGTACAAAGTATCATAGAAAAAATTAAACTGTCGATATCGTTTGCAAACGAATGTGAAGAAAGGAAAGAAATACACTAGCGGGTAGGCTGCGCCCTCCCGCGATTGTCACTCGAAAACAAGCAGACTCGCCTGTACATTAACTAAATTAATCATTCAATCAATCATTCATCATTTCAACTAACCTATACATTAGTTAAATTAATCATTTAAATATATTGATCGAGTTATATGTTAATTAAAATACAAGTATACTGTAGTATATATATATCAATATATTACATATATATTTACAATATAAATATATATATATTTATATTGTAAATGTATAATGAATAAGTGTATAATATTGTAAAGTTTCATTAAAATCCATTTAATAGTTTTAACGTGAAAAATCCATAAAAACTATCGCGCTTATAATATTAATAGGATGATTCCAGTAAGCAATTTCATTATCCGTTGTACCTATCCAACACGTGAACAACGGGTCGTGCGTGAGGCTACCAGCACGTCACGATTTATTGATCATATCGAACAACTGTTATTTTCTTTATAACGGAAGAGAAACAAATGATATTTCGACATAGGTTATTACGGTAAAACTTGCATCCTCCTGCAAAATCTCAAAATTTGGCTGACTCCGGACGACTTATCGTTAAAGGTGCAGAAGTATTTTCATTGAAACAAATTAATTTTTCTGTTAATATTATATATATTTGCTTTGCATTATGTATTATACTGTTAAATAACAGTCGCACATAAAATTTATTGTATTCAACTTAATTATTATTTACCACAATAAATTAACTTATTACTAACTGAATTAAATTACCACAATATTAACGAATCTATACTAATAATATAAATAAAACAATCTATAATTACATCACAAAAGTTTTAAGGCACACTATGATTTTTAATTTAACAAACCCAACTGATAGTAGAGAATAACACACAGCTATCATTGTACATTGCACAGTTGTCATTCTACAATGCACAGCTGTCATTATACAATGCGCAGTTATCGCTAAGCCTTTGTTCTGTCAAATTAAAAGTTAATTAACTAAATACTATTGTTATTATACCTATATTATAATCGTCATAATTTAATTTGATTCCTGAACAGCGGAGTCAAATGTGAATAGCGTCAGTTGTCAGTTGACTTTAATACCTGGTGTCAGTGTACAGCTGATAGCTGTACAGCAGTATGGCGAATATATCGGTATAAGCTCTACCTGATATGTCGACCCAATAATAAGTTACATACTTAATGATTACATGATTCAAGCAACAATTCGCTTTCGATGCTCAGAGCCGCAGGCGTGTGCGCAGTTTCCGAGATGTTTTATGAGCCTCAACCATGAATACTAGTAGTAACTAGTAAACAACACCCCAAGACAAAAATATTTAGAATTTACTTCTATATGTAATGTATGTTTGTTTTATATGTATAATTATATTTAACTTAAAATACTTTTGACACAATACAGCTTTTACTGATTGTGATAGATACAAATATTTAAACCGCTACAAGATGTATAAATATTCTTATATAAGAATCAGTTATTTAACTCCAATGTCTTTTTTTAACTGCTTTTATTACATATGCCTTTACACAGCACTGATAAGTTTTATAGTTTGTGCTGCATATGCAATCGCGGGACTCACGGGTTGGCTACATCAGACGGGGTCAAGGTCATGAGCAGCGCGCAGCTGCCCGCCGCCACGCCGGATGCAGGCTGTGGCTACATCGGCCACAGTCACGCAGTGATGCGCTCGGCCTGCCGCACGGAGTCGGGCAGCCGCGTGCGCAGCGTCTCCGGGGTCAAGATCATGTACAGCGGGCTGCTGCCCGCCGCCACACCGGACGCAGGCTGTGGCTACATCGGCCACAGTCACGCAGTGATGTGCTCGGCCTGCCGCACGGAGTCGGGCAACCGCGCGAGCAGCGTCTCCGGGGTCAAGGTCATGAGCAGTGCGCTACTGACCGCCATCACGCCGAACACCACGTACGGGAGTGACGCCGCCAATTCCATCTGTTGAATAACCCATGATAAATCTATTAAATAACCAACTTTTTTTTATCAGTTTATCTAAAAATCACCCTCTGTTAGGAATAAATCTTCCTAGGGCTTTATAAACAGATCGGTTCTGCACTAATAGCTCCCAGCGCTTTTCCGCGAACTACTTCAAGTTGTCGGTCTATCTTCTGGAAGCCCTGCCAACAGTCTTACAATTTATTTGCATAATATTTTTTTAATAAATAGCAACTCATTAAGAGTCCTAATAGTGAAACTTAATAGATAAATAATTACATAATCCGGCATCCCGCCCAAAGTTATAAAATTTACATAAAATGAAATTCTTTCAATTTTATGAAAATAGTGTACAGCCTGCTTAGATTCTCACCTCAGCTATAACGTACGTCTATTAATTCGATACGAACAGATATACCTCCCCTATACGCACTATTCTCCCCGCCAATTTTGAACAGGATCTACCTACCATGAAGAACACCGTATAATAAATGATGAGCTAGTGCAGTGATGCCTGCCTGCCTCTTAATCGAATGTCCTGATTTCGAACCCACCATATACAAGTGTATTTCTCGATTTTCTAATGTTATATGTTCATTCATCTGATAATCCTATAGAAGTAATCTGAGAGGAAATTTAAAGATGTACTTGTGATCGACTTTGGTCGATCATTGGACTTAATCAGAGTGACAGGCTAAAGCCTAAATAACCATGGGAATAGGCTACTATTATTAGGTGGCACTACTGATGTGTTCGCATCACCAACGATAGACCTGAGCCTGCTGACCATGGAGCATATTCTGTCTTTTACCCAAAGTTATAAGTACAACCAACCAGTAATGGCGTCTGTGGCGCCACGATGGATCCGATCCTGCCCATCATGGAGCACACGCCCAGTAAGCGGTGCCGCGCCGCCGTCGGAAACAGCTCGGACGTGTAGATGTAGATGGAGCTGAAGGCCATACTGATACACAGCTTACCCAGCATCGTCAGTGACGTCTGAAGCCATTGCAACGCTGAAGAGTTATATAATGTTGATTACCTCATGAACGTTTTAGGTTAATGTCTTTGGATAATGAGAGACAATCAGATAACAAGTATACGCAATACTCAAATAATTGTTTTAAAAAATAGTAAGTACTTATCTTAATTAATTATTTACATTAACTAAGTGATACTGTAGTCTGTAGACAATTGCAAGAAGAAGCCATTACAACGCACGAGTCGGGCTTTGCTGAATTCACAATTGACAATCTATGACCGTTCTACCATCATTAGTCATTGGTTCTTTCACGACTTGGCAGCTCTAAATGGTTAGACCACAAATACCTACAATTATTAAACATAAGTAACCCACAGTGATTTTATTGGTGATATTCAGACAATATGTATACATAGAAAATCAAAACAGACAACAGAATGTAAAATATCTGAATAATACTTACATTCTGGTACAAACGGAAGAGAAATGAGAGACATTCCACAGATCGTGAACGCACTTATAATGGCACTTTTCCTTCCGAAACGATCTAAGGTTAGAATGCTCAGGCAGTAGCCGGGTATTTCCACCAGCGACGTCAAGATGTAGTTCACGTAGCTGTTCCCCGCAAGAGATACTGAGTTGATGGAGAGCCCGTAGTAAATAAACGTCACAGTGATCCACCAGAAAGAACAGATGCATAGCCGTGACATGATAATCTTTGATTTGAGGATTTGCATCGTAAGCGATGGTAATTTCTCTTCTTCAGATCGTGTCGTAATCGGCGATTCTTTGTTATCTTCTGTCAATTGATTGACAGCTTGAGGACTTAGTTTTTTCTTGTTTATATCGGCGATTTTGAATATTATTCTAGCAGATTCCTTCTTGTTCCCTTGGCTGAGCAGCCAGCGCACGCTCTCCTCGATAACGAAAAAGTAGAGGATGAAGATGAGGGAGGGCGCGTATATGACTCTAGTTAGGGTGCGCCAGTTGGGAATAGCCCAGGCTACTAACGCCAGTAGCACTTCGCCAACGGCGAAAGTGCACGATATGATGTTGCCACCAAGAACACGTCGATTGAGGCCCATCATTTCAAGTACTGGAATGAAGACATTAATAATGGTAAGTATAGAATAACTACTTTTGCTTGTGAGTTTGCTAGGTACCCTTCTTCCATAACCCACAAAGTCAAAGTTAAAGGAACTGTCATTTTGTGACTGAAGACAGTAGTTAGATATTTGTATAGTACAAATATGTTATAGTTTTATCTTACTCAACAAAACTGTCCATGATCGTTATAACGTAGTTGTAAGTAGTCTACTCATCAAGACATGGCGCTAGTGGGAAAGTTAAATCACAGTTACATTTGTGTCCATCTTTAGTATATAAGTTCTTAAATGTTTGTTTTTAGTATGATATTAATACACATTATAGTACAGACTAAGTGGTTTTTTTTAATCAAGTACTTAGTCACCAGAGCAGTTTAAATGTGTTTAATTTTCATCGCTCCATACAAGTACAAGAAAGGTACTTGTACAAAAACCGAGGATATATATATATATGTTATTTTAAACGGTTGTAAGAGGGCGAACGTTTTATAATCTATTTCCATTTCTTATAAGGTTTAAAGGTAAGACATCCATAATAATATGTGGATGTCTATCTTGCAGAACCACTCGCTTTAAAGGTGCTTCTAGGACGCTAACTGAATCATTGTGCTGATCTTATTCGAGTTACCTAGGTTTAATATAACGTGAGTACTTTGCCAATCATGCATCCATTTCAGAAAAAGACGTACATGAAACGCTTTTCAGATATCAGCCAAATTTTTTTCTGTCAGAATTATATATTGCTGAAATTCCGATAACAAATTTACTACTTCCAGGGGGAGAACGATACTATTGTAGTAGTGTATATTGGTATCGCTTCTAAGGGTGGAAGAATTAAGTATTTTCAAATGTATACTTAAGATAAAGCCGCTGCTGTAGACACCAGAGCCAAGCGTGGCATCTAGGAACTCAAACACGAGGTACATTGCGTAGGACGTGGAGAAGGATCGGACCACTCCCATGGCGCCCGCCATCACCGCCGTCAACACGAACGCCGTGCGCCGCCCAAATCTGTAACAGGTAGACCACAAATTGTTCGTTTTGTTTAAATATTGTAAAATTGTTAGTGTACAAACACTTATTTTCTATCATAAAAAAGTGTTTGCATTGTTGTGGTGAAGGGTAAGATAGACAGTGAAATGACTGGATTCTGTGACTACAGCAAATGTTGGCAAAGTAAAATAGCTTTTGTTACAGCTGCAGAGTTGCTGCGAATGTCACAAGAACCAGATGTTGTATGGTCGACTGTAATCACTTACTATCAGGCTCTATATTATATATATATTTGTACTAACTTGTTTTTAGTATTTTTATTACATAATATTTCGAATCCTACATTGGCAACGTAAAATATATTATAATATTGTTAATTTTGTATTAAAACATCCTGTTTTGAGAGTACTCAACAGAAAAAGTGTAGGTTTCATATTCTCAGTGCCAACAATATAAATAGCGAGAGATAGAATTAATGATCGCATTCCAATACAAAAAATAACCAATAGTTTGCCAAAAAACACCTGCTCAACGTCTGCGCGGAGTTCTGGTCAGTCTATTCAGTTGAAAGCATTAACAAAAAACAAACTCACGAGTCTGAGATGTACGAGGTGAGAGGCAGTGCAGCGAACAACCCCACGCTGTGAATGGTGCCGACCAGGGTGCGCTTCCACTCCTGGCAAGCCAGGTCGAACTGAAAGCCAGTGATGTAACGTTATAAATAAATATATTAATTCTTTATTGCACAAAACAGAATGGTAGATAACAATATGTTTTTTGTTACTAAGTTGGACAAGTGCGGTTTTATCCGCGAAAATAATTCCGTCTTAATTCCTATAAGACCTATATAAATATATATATATATAATATACACTATGTTATATTATAACGATTTGATGTATATATTAAGTAATGTTTTATCTTATTGATGTATAAAAACTTACAACCTATTACATATAGGTCACGTAGGTGTACCTGGTAAAAGGCACACCGTCATTGCGTTTCCCCGCTTGCTACTTGTGGAACCTTACAACCCAACGGTCTTCAGTCCTGGAAGCATTATACTAGCCCAGTGGCAATTATCACCTAATGATTGCAAATTCAGTCTATACTGATGACAAGTCCTTTAGAATTTCATAATTCTGATTCAATTACTCAGTGAAACTCTGAACCTAGTCCTCTCCATTGTCATTATGTGACGTTGTTGAGCTTCCATATAACACCGACTATAAGTGGCCAGGTTTCGGTTATCTTTGGCAGCACGCACGAATCCAAGAGTTTCGTCTTGATACTACTGAAGTCCGAGATTATTCCAGTCAATACCTGTTGTACTATGGTATTGTCGTTCTCATAGACCCAGGCGTCACAGGCAACAGTCTCGTTGACGAAAGAAGCCGTGGTACAGGCCTGGCCAAGCGGCCGCAGCCGCTCGCAGCGCCAGTCGTCGGTGGGCAGCGCCCACTGACTCCAACTGCCGGCAGACAGCTCCGGTGGATCCGACTCGCATTCTGGAACTTTGCACCTGAAATATTTACGTGTATTTTCAGCGGTTTTTTTGAAGGACCTATATTGAAGACGCTATATTCAGCTTTACCGTGAGTGTGTTTGTGGAAAGCGCACGAACGGAAGGTTCGACGACATTCCTGCTAGCGACCCCGGCGCCATTCTGGGGTCGTTAGGGTCAGGTCAAAAAGAGTCGACGCAATTTGAGCGCGCTGTCTAGTGGTTCGAACACTCAAGATCGCCGTACCGGTTGGGTGCGATGTAGGAGGTGGGGGAATAACGAATCGATCGCAGCGCTCGCCGTGGCCAAAAATTGAACTTTGGGAGGACCTACTGCCTGTTTTTACTAGCGAAATTTTCATTCAGTTTTAAAATAAACATTGGTCACGAAACCTGCTGCGTAGTTAACTGTAAAAACAATAGCAAAAATACTGATAAAAAATTATATAATTTTCCACGAGCAAGTTGGAAACGAGAACAACGAATAAAATGTATAATCGCTGTTAAGAGGAAAAAGTAAGCTAACTTAAAAAACAACATTTTTATTATTCTATTTTGTATTTTGTAGTGGCATGTTACAATGATTAAGTTAATTTATTTGTTATTTTATTTCAATACCGATGGAACGCCGTGGTACCCAAAGCCACATTCCAGGATTCGCAGTGCGCCCTTCATTGGGGGCGAGAAAGCTGATGAACAGAGCAGTCTTGTTAGGTCCCAAGAATATTTACTGCTACATACACCTCTGCAAGGCTTAATCCAAATTTGGCCTTGTCAAGATACAAACGACATATGGAACGCATTAACAATAAAGAAAAAAATAATGCAAATGTACTGAATATAATCAAGTAGTACTCGTATATATGAAATAATGAAAAATAAGCCATATTTATTATCTGAAATTTATTACCTAATTGAGCCATTTTAGAAGGGAAATAAAAAAGGTCAACATTATTATCAACACTATAGATCTAAATGATTGAGTAGAATATATGTAAATTACAATATTTCATTGAAATTATTTGTTTGTCAGCCATTTGACAATTCAAAGTCCGCCTCAGTTGTAACCCGTTGTTGGCTCTGTCATCGTGCACGGTGCTAATAGTGGATGGTGAGAACCTACCCGGTACGTAACGGTACCGGGTATATGTTTGACGGAGAAAGTGTGGCCTGGGTCGTCGCGCTCACCGACGAGCGTGGTGCGTGGGTGAGATGTTAGGGTGTGTGGTGTGAGGGGCAACCGGGTTGATAGCGGGTGCGGGAGCGAGTTGGAGCGGGAGGGATTAGTAAGGGAGATGGGGTCTATTAAAATTATATTCAGCGGATAATATAACGTTTAGTATATTCTTGATGATTCATCATTGTTATGACCGCAATTATCGAAATTTTCCATTAGCGAACAATACACTATCAACATATTATAGTTCTACGACAACAGTTGTAGAACTAAAATTTAATTCATTCTTGCATATAATGTGTATTAGATGCCAATTTTAAACAACATTACGTTGCCGAGAAAATAGGTATTGACAGACTACCAAACAGACGGACAACAAAAGGAACCCCATTATTAGCACAAATTTTTAATTCTTGTATTGATGAGGGTATCTTTCCTGATCTAATGAAATATAGTAAATTAATTATAAAATAGTTAAACCTCTTTTTAAAAAAGATTGCAATGAAGATGTTAACAATTATAGACCTATAACTCTTGTCCCTGTACTCTCAAAAATATTTGAGAAGGTTTTTAAGGAAAGATTAAGTGTTTTTCTAGAAAAATATAAGGTAGTAGCAGATGAACAAAATGGCTTTCAAAGCGGTAAATCTGCCTCTCTTGCCGGATATAAATTGATTAGTACAATTACACAATTCGTAGATCGAAAAATTCCGGTAACAGTGGTATTTTTTGATATGAGCAAAGCCTTTGATCTCGTTAATCATAAGATCTTACTTGTCAAATGTGAAAGGTATGGCATCAGGGGGGTTGCTCTTGACTGGATAAAAAGCTATCTCACTAATCGAAAACAATGCGTCCAAGTGACCAAAATCAATGAAAATAACGAATCAATTGATTATAGATCATGGTTTCTCTATAACGATTATGGAGTTCCTCAGGGAAGTGTCCTTGGACCTCTTTTGTTTCTTTTGTACATTAACGATATGCCTAACGTCACTAGCTTCCAGACCATTCTATTTTCAGACGATATTTCTTTGATCGTACCTTACATTGATAAAGAAACGTCTTATGAATTTGTAATCAATGATTCTATCGATAAAATTCTAAATTGGTTACAGACAAATGGTCTTTCTATCAACGTATCTAAAACTAAATATATAGAATTTACCAATTATAAAAAAAAATCTGATCTGAATATACGATGTAAGGGACAAAATCTACAGGAGGTTAGAGATACTAAATTCTTGGGTATTGTCGTGGACTGCCACTGTAACTGGAGAAGTCATGTATCTGATATCTGCAATAGACTAAGTAGATTTGTATTCGCTCTTTTTCATCTAAGAGTTAGTGCTGATGAAAAAGCGGCCCTACTCGCATACCACGGCTATGTATCGTCGCTACTGAGATACGCATTGATCTTATGGGGAAATTCGACAGATGTCAACAAAGTTTTTGTTGTTCAAAAGAAATGCATTCGAGCCATTGGTGGTCTTGCACCTATTGACAGTTGCAGGGAAATGTTTAAACAACTCAATCTGCTAACTTTGACATCTATGTATATTTATGAAATTGCAAAATTTGTACGTAATAATATGGGGATGTTTAAGGAAACAGTCCATAGTCAGCACTTTCGTCCAAGAGATCCATACAAACTGTTAATCCCTTCATACAAAAAAAGTTTTTATGGGAAAAACTGTTATATGATGACTATATGCATTTATAATAAAATTCCCATCGAAATAAGAAAATTACCCACAAAACCATTTTTATTTAAATGAAGAACCTGGTTAATTAGTAAGTGCTTTTATGACGTAAAAGAATATTTGACATTCACTAATTGAAGTAATTGAAATGTCTTACGCTAGTGATTCCATTGGTGTTTTTATTGGTGTACTTCGTAACGTTCTTTATAACTTAAAATGAATAAAACAAAATTTATTTTGCAAAAAAAATAGGAATTTATTTTGTGACATTGTAATGTGGTTCTTGACATTTTCTTTATTGACTAATTTAATTAATTGCCATTGTGATTCTTCGACATTTCATTTTATCAATGTATAAATTTTGCACTTTTGAAACATATTTTTGACGCATGGGAGGGCAAGCGGGATGTAATTGGAGTGTTTTGCGACGTTTCCAAAGCATTTGACTGTGTGAGTCATGAAACGCTTTTAAGTAAACTTAGACATTATGGTGTCTCGGATGGAGCTGTTAGCCTTTTAAAATCTTATTTATCAGACAGATTGCAGAAAGTCGTTATTAATAAAAAGAATCTGCTAGCTCGCCTATAACGATGGGGGTTCCCCAGGGATCAATATTGGGTCCTCTACTGTTTCTAATATATATAAATGACCTTCCTTAGTATATTACAGAATCGTGTGAGACAGTATTGTTTGCAGATGATACTTCTTTACTATTCAAAGTTGATAGACAAAAGGAATGTTATGACGATGTAAATAGTGCTCTCTCGAGAGTTCTGTATTGGTTCACAACTAATAATTTCTCTTTAAATTCTAAGAAAACAAAATGTATCAAATTCTCTTTGCCCAATGTAAGGCAGGTTGATACTCGTTTAAATATGAATGGTGATGTCATTGACTTGGTAAATAATACTAAATTCTTAGGTATTACGTTAGATTCACGACTACAGTGGGATCCACATATTGAAACTGTGGCAATCAAACTTAGTTCAGCGGCGTACGCAGTAAAAAAGATTAGTCTTTTAAATAATGTTGAAACGGCAAGAATTGTTTATTTCAGCTACTTTCATAGTGTTATGTCCTATGGACTGCTGCTATGGGGATCAGCGGCTAACATTGAGAGTATTTTCCTTTTACAAAAAAGAGCGATTCGTGTTATTTACTGTTTACGGGCTAGAGAATCCCTAAAAGAATTGTTCAAAGAAATTAATATTTTAACTTTATCTAGTCAATATATATATGATAATTTAGTTTTTGTATATAGAAACTATAATAAATTCAATAAAAAC
Source organism: Scirpophaga incertulas (assembly GCA_036419045.1). NCBI lineage: Eukaryota > Metazoa > Arthropoda > Insecta > Lepidoptera > Crambidae > Scirpophaga > Scirpophaga incertulas. Next base: position 23,224,770 of record CM071631.1, on the reverse strand, counting down.
AGTGATCTACATAATGTGAATACTAGAAACAAAAATAAACTTGCCGTTCCAATGTTCAGACTCCATAAAACTAGCTGTTCGTTCTTGGGGAAATGTATATCTATGTTTAACAAACTTCCGCAAAGTGTCATTGATTTGCCTTTATATAAATTTAAAATCCATATCAAAAAGACACTCATGAGTAAAGGTTATTATAAAGTAAGTGAATATCTAATTACGACTGTAATCGTATTAGGTATGATTATATCTTATATTATATTGTATTTTTATATTATATTATTAACATTGAAAAGAGGAGATAAAAAATAAAACCTTCAGAGTTTCTTGCCTGTTCTTCTCGAGAAGGCTCTTCAAATTTCCGAACAGGTGTCGTGTTAATTTTTTTTTCCTTATTCGTACGTACGGACAAGGTATTTGTTTTTTTTAAGTTTTTTTTTGTTTTGTTTGTTGACGTCAATAAGTGCCTGTAAAGGTCTATGTTGAATAAAGATTATTTTGATTTTGATCCTATAAGGATTCCGTATTTCCTTTTGATATATCAATATTTCAAGTATCAAGACTGTGAATTGAATATAACAAGACACAAAATTCACCATCTGCATAAGAAATATTTCAATTAAGAAACAATGGTCAAATGTGATGCATTGTGCCATGAGCGATGGTTGCAACAAGCACACAAAGGGTTTATAATTTAAATGACAAAGAAACGGGACGTCGACGATCGCTGGACACAACAGACTGATCATGTCATGCCCCGTTGGACACAGATAAAAGAAGAGCTCGACAATAATGCATAAAGTTTTTCCAGAGATGACGTAACGGTAAATAGTTGTCTCGAGTTCGATACATACCTGGATACATCGAGCAAACTGTCTCTTGTCTCCATTGAAGCACAAAGCTATTTATTAAAATTATTATTATTGTGACTAGAAATATTTTATGATCACTTATATTTATCGGAAGTAATAAGTAAATTTCACAGTAATTAGTACTCTTAGAAAAGAACGCGACTTATGAGGTGCCGCTTTTTTCTCTGTGTGTCTGCAATGGAGCCTTCGTCGCCTTTTTATCATTGCACCAACTGCTATCACAGGATAGATGATCCACAATTTGCTTCCAGCATTCATTTCGGGAAGGTATATTTTCCGGCGGTAAAAATTATAATATAGCCTATAAGCATCAATTATAATTAGAGATCGGATAATCGGATGCATATTTACCTAAAGTTAATTTTTGGCTCACAAATTATGGAAGCGGCTTTTTAAAATACATTTTGTTAAATAAAAATCCCGGGAAAATACGGGACTGCAAATTTAACGTAGTGATATTGTTTGAAAATTACTAAATTAGCACGTGGTATTTATTTTCAAAAGACCGAGACTCCGGGTTCTTTTATACAACTATGCATACGTATTTACATGACGTTTAGTTTCATTTCCCCGTGCGATTTATGAATGTACGATTTATTACATGAAGAGTGTTATACGAAAGTAGTGAGCTAGTTTGACTAAAACAATAATCAATTAAATAATTGAATAAAAAAACAGAAATGGTGCGGGCGTAAGTATGGTCCAGTATCTCACTCTGAGTTAACTTCCGATTTAATGAGTGTGAATTCTGGGATTTTTATTTATGGAAATAAAATAAAAAGACAGTTCCATACTTTGTCAAAAACTAAATTAGGCAAATAAATAAACATCCGGCTATGCAATTCCGCAATCCCGGGATTTTTATTTAACAAAACAATAAAAAGCCGTTTCCATACTTTGTCTTAAACTAACTTTAGGTAAATATGCATCCGATAATCCGATCTCTAATTATAATGTAGCATTGTAATACTAAAAGAATTTTTGAAATTGGTTCAATAGTTTTTTAGTTAATTCGTTACAACACATACAACCATTCCTGTTTATATATTAGTATAGACAACTACTCATTTCAAGCATATACTTCTGACGAACACAATTATTTCTAATGACTGGCTATCACAGCCTCGTGCCGTATCACTGGGTACGTAAACTAGAGTTTCCTCTGCACAAATGAAGCGATTACCGCTAACACGTGGGGGAAAATAATTGTAGATCGTCTCGAGTCGAGACGGACGGACGGACGGACGGACGGACGGACGTGGTCGAGAGTCTCGACCACGTCCGGCCTTGTACTGTGAAACTAATATCGCATTTGGACAATTGTAACTTCAATAATAAATTTGCAAGTTATATTATAAATATATAAAGCAGTGGATGTGATAAGAAGACTTCATCACAGCACATGAGAATGATACATCACTATGTGATAATCAAGGTGAACAGTGAACGATGCTGGTAGTTTTTCTCGCTTTGACCTCTAGTTCTTCTTTTCTTAACGGTACTATTCCATCGATTAAGCCTCAAAAAAAAAAGCTGTAGGTTTAATGAAGTTTCTAGAAGAAATCTTTGAGCTAGTATTACTTAAAAAAATATAATACATTATCATCTTTTTAGGCTTTAATAAAAGATAAACTGTATTATTTAAAATTAGAATAAATTAAGTAGGTACATACGTAATTCACAAATCTAAAAAAGAAATATTTTTGTAGTTTGCTTATAACCAATTTTTCTCGTAAACTGTCCATTAGTAAGCAATAAAGTTTGCAAATAACAAAAGTTTCCGATGTGTTTAATAATAATTCGTATTGTTGTTTATAACAACTCCGACATGATAATTTATTGATTATTAAAACACTTGCCTCTATGGCCACCTCCCCCAGGGTCGTAGAGACTCGATAGTTTCCCAAGAAATAGTGTCAAGCGTAAGTCCAGAGTTAGAGCACCTCTTGGAGTACCCGAATCACCCCATGTATGTTCCGCGATTATTCGTAGTTTTCGGGTAATAATTTTTTTTCTGCCTTTTTGAAAATTTTCATCCAAATAACTTAACATTTTTAAATAAAAAAAGTAGAACATATTTTAATGTTTTTCTTTTTGCTACTGAATCACCTATAGTGCTTCTTTTATGTCCAAAATAATCAGCTTCGTAACTTTAGTGGAAATTTAGAAAACAGTAGTGTAAAGTCAAAATTTGAATGTTGATAGTTGAGTGAATAATTACTTAAAAATTCTTGGTCTTAACACTGTGACGTTTGTAATGTCCTTGGCGTATACTAATTCCTTGTAGTATCCCCAGACGAAAAAATCTATGGGGTTCAAGTCGGGGGGCCGTGGCGGCCACGCAATGGGCCCTCCACGACCGATCCATCTGACTGGAAACGTTTCAGACAAATGTTGTCTAACATTTCTAGAAAAATGGCATGGAGCGCCATCGTTTTGAATAATCATATTTCTCCGCGTAAATAGGTCTACATCTTCTAATAAGACGCCGAGATCACGTCGTAGAAATTGCAAGTAGGCCTCGCTGTTCAGTCGGTCCGGTAGTTCGAACGGACCAATCAGCTGTCCGTTTATGATGCCTGACCACAAATTGATACTAAATTGTTCTTGGAAATTAGATTCCCTTGTGAGGTGTGGATTTTCAATACTCCACGAATGGTAGTTATGCGCATTAAACACCCCACATCGCTTAAAATGTGATTCATCAGTCCATAGAATATTTTTAAAGAAATTTTCGTTTTCAGCTTGTCTACGTAACATTTCCTGACAAAATGCCACTCTTCTCGGGTAGTCTGCGGGTTTGAGCTGCTGAACTTTCTGGATGTGATATGGGTGAAAACGCTCTTGATGAAGTATTCGATGTGCTTGTGATTTCGGAATTCCAATTCGACGTTCTATTGTTCTTACATTAACTGATGGATCTCTCACCACTTCTTCGACCACTGATTGGACAGTATCTGGGTCACTCATTTCAGATGGGCGCCCCGATCTTCTACCTGTAAGAGTTATGTACTCTTAAAATCATGCGATGATCAGGCCAAGTTTCAGGCTGAGGTCCACCTCCATTTTGTACTTGCTGCTGGAACAACCTGGCTGCTTCGGAAGCATTTGCTCTTGCATATCCATAAAAGTAATGCATAAGAGCATATTCTTACGATGAAAAAGACATCACAAAATGAAGAGCTTGAAAAGTCTGTTAAGAATGCCAAATTTGTCAAAATCCCGTATTCACACAAAACCAAATCGTAATCGCACTCAAAACCGTAAAGAAAGCAAAGTTCGTCAAATAATCACAAATGAGCGTATCGTACGTAAGGCGCAAACAAAAGCAGGCAAACGTTTGGCGCCAGAACACAATAGGCGCTCGGACTACACCCCCGCCTCATCCCCTTGTCACAAAGAATAGCATTCCTCAGTTACAGTTATCCATTTCGCCAATGAGAGTGAGAGAGATAGCAATAATGCGGTCTCTTTCATATCCTCTCACTCGGGCAATAATTACTCGGGTAATTAATCTGAACCTTAGATATTATAAAAAGACCAGATATTTTTTTTATCATCTGATAGGAATTTGGTAAATTTTATGAAATTTTCACCTTGCTGTCTTTGATGGCCGATTTAAGCCAAAATAAAAAAGCCCTATTAAGTCCTTCTTTTTTTAAATGATGTTAACTAAATTAGACTTTAAAAAATATAACTATGGTCTTAAGGCCTGTACGGAGTGCTTCAGTCCAATTAGAGAGAGTTGGCGCTATTGGCCCCGAAAATTATGCGAGATTTGAGTTTGATTTTATAATACAATCCTAGGTGTGCATTCTGGGGCGGGCACACGCAAGCGCGGTGCTCGCGTAATGAAAATAATAATCTAATGATAATAATAATAAAGGCGTAGGGAAATAACGACCCCATCCCCCCGCTGGTGGGGCATTTAATGCCCCTTAACTGCCATAAATGCCCCATCAGTGCAGTCAGTCTCCCTCAGGGCAGATTGTGGCGAGCTGTCGGTGAGTTGCGTCGCCGAAGGTATCGATGTGCTTCAGGGGGGCGTATGCCACCCGCCTCTGTCTTGCCTTAGCCAGCCGGACAAAGTGAAGTCGCAAGAGCAAATGCTCGAAGGGTGGAAGTGTAATAATGCCATAAGGCCGTCGGCGTCTCGATCGCTGCCGCAGACACACCTCTCTACACCCTTAGCCGTTCACACCAATGTTGCTCTCTTCGCACCAATATTGGTCTGCTTTTTGGGAGGCCCATTTAGTGAGCGGCGAGTCACCACCTGCCATATTTAAATCAATTAGGAGGCTTTGAAAAGGCAGGTGACCGGAGTCTCTTCCATAGCCCGGTTTTCATTACCACCTAAATCGAAATGCAATAGGCCACAAACGTTTTGATCACTAATGACAATAGTTTCTGTGCATCTAACTGGGTATAGTTTTTGGCTGCATTTTTCATGGTGCAGATAGAGATTAGACCCAGTTGGTACACTCCATGCACGCTTTCATTAAATTTCGCTTAAATGGCCTCTACGCGTTGGATCTGTATCCCCGCGCACGCCTTATAAAGGACCGTGTCTTATAAAGACACGTGATGTAAGCTACAATAATAATAATAAATAATAATAACCCTACCGCGAGGCTGCGTGCGCGTCTGGCTACCGCGCACGCCGTGGTGATGTCTCTCCGTCTGGGGGACTGTCCAGGGGTTCTCGGACAGTCCCTCCCTTAGCGTTGGCTCGACCAGACCTAGGTCGAGCCGGCCCCGGAGCACATGGCGGTAGAATCGCGAAAGCACACCCCGCTATGTGCCCCGCATGGGCCTAGAGAACTCAGGGGGTTTTAGTGGGTAGGGCCGGTCCGCTTAGGCCGGAGACACGGCCACACGGCCGCGCCTTGCCAGCGCAGTGACATGGTGCAAAAGGTAGCATTTCCCTTCTCAAAAAAAAAAGTGTGCATTCTGGAGAATACGACCCCTCTCCTGCTTCGCCGCAAGCTCTCAGCAGCGATAGCGTCTTTGTTACTGCTGTGAGTCTCGGTTTAAATCGAGTTGCGTGTTGTCATACGATTAATTCGCTTAATGTTATTAAGAATAATCTATAAGAAAAACAGACATAATATTATATCAATCTAATCGCAAAACAACATTAGCAGCATGACGACTTATTATCTAAACAATATTTTATCAAAATAAAAAAAGAGTAATATATATTAACTTTCTTTTTCTTCTCACGCTCGCTACCAATCCAGGCTGATGTGGCCACCTGACAAGGGTTACCAGGGCAACCGCGAACAATGACAGCTGACAAAAGTACCACACACATCATTTTGGCCATATGCACCGCCCCCGTTCTGGAGGGCGGGAGCGTTAGTTCAAGCCGATAGGGTCCCAGGCCTTCCGCCCGACCAAAGGCTGTAGGTAGTGTTTAGTTGGTAGGCTGGCCTTCTGCTAGAGTCCAACATAACCACCCACCGTAGACCGGTTGCGGGTGGTATCCGGTGCGAGGTCGTCCAAGCACCAGGGGGTTGTCATAGCGACCAATGTGGTGGCGCGCCCCCTATGAGGATTCACTACCATACACCGTGGTGGAAAAAAAAAATTTTGGCCATTTATTTAATTTATAAGTTTTGTATAGAAACATCTAAATTCCATTTTTATTTGATTTTAACATATTTATTAGATAAGTTGGATTAAATTATATATTATTTGTTTTTGATACTACCTGTTCCAGTTATCCAAATTAAGTAGTATTTTTAATATTGCAATTTATTAAAAACTAGCTGTGCCCACGACTTCGTCTGCGTGGAATTGTAATTTTATGTAGCATTTTTAATTATTATTCAAATAAGACACATTACATAAAATTTTTACATATTTATATCATATAAAAAAGTAGGCTATGCCCTTCCTTGACTGACAGTGTTATAAACGTAAGAGTAGACAAATTTAATCAGAAAACTTCGAACTGCTAAGCTATCGGGAGTTACACATCGGGAGTTATTGTGAGTCAACCATAAAAGATAGACATATGCTAACTAACTAGTTAGTTAAGGGAGGCTCAGTACCCCATAGTAAGGTCTTTTAAAAAACTTTTAAAAACAATAATATGCTCTTTCAAAAAGAATTACAATGCCATAGGTTCGCTTATCTTCGTTCATTATGATATGTATCCAATTAAGGACGACCAATAAATGTGGATAAATCAGGCCATTAAGATAAGCAACTTTTGCAATATCTTATCAATGATATTAAAAAAATATTCGGGGCTACGTCATTTTCCAGATATCTCTGATAATGAGATCAATGTGCGATAAACAATAAATAAATTGTTATCATTTTTACGGTGTGAAATTGAAACTTTATCATCTTCATCATCAAAGCTCTTGCATTTCCACCAGGCTCAAGCCTAATTAAAAAGTGATGATGCCTCAGACACGTAAGTAGCAAAGGGCTCAATTGGCTTACGAAATTTTCAAATCAAATTCTGTATTTGCAGTATTCTGCATGAATCTATCGATAAGAACATAATGATAAACTCGTTTATGTCTTCGCTTTGCTAGCTCTCTGAAAGTAATACGCAAGAAGTCAATTGTCAAGTTTCCCGGTAATCTATTGTAGTGAAAGAATTAATACCTAATTTATATAGCCTTTTTGTACCATTGGTCAAAGAAAAGTACTTTTTGCACATTGCGATTTCGCTATTATATAATGCTAATTAAATTCAAGTTATACCGCTATATACTCTTAAATGTGAAATGGGTATGAGAAATAGACAAAAACTTAGCATTGTTATTAAACATGAAAAAAAAATCATTACTGATTCGATTAGTCCTAATTTTAAAAACTGATCTTTATTCAAAAATCACTTTTTAAAATTAGGTTTTTAAATCGATGTTAAAATAGTTTTTTGTTGGAATTTAATTGATCGTAAATTTATCAAAAATGTCTAATTTTTCGTTCCATTTATATATCTAATATAACATCACCCAATAATCTTTACATTTGCACATTACTAAAAAAAGTTCCTCATTTTATTTATTTTTATAATAACATCGAAGTAATAAGAAAATCGTATAATACAAATTGTAAATGTTATCGTGACTTTTTTGTTGATGTAAGATCCATGTTTTACTAATGAGTTATTACAAAAATAATTTGTAACGTAATGTAAAATATTTTTTTTCCCTTTAATAAATAAACTATTACAATTTTGAAGAATACAAGTTATTTTTCAACGCTACATTTTATATGATGCTTACTTAACTTAATCCTTGAAATATATATTCGGACCGTCGTGCACACACCCTCAAACTGTACTCCCATTTAGCATATTATAGTATACTGACAAATATGATCACGGTCTTATGCTAGATTCTCTTTTGACGCAGCAGGTTTAATATTTATTTTAAATAACCAGGTAGGCAGCACGGGGTCTTGACAGCGCAACTCCAGTCCGCGCCGAGCATGGCCCGTGTAACCTGCTTCGAACCGACAGCTTTAAAATTGGCAGTTTATGTTGATTCCCGGTACATATTTATATTGATTAATTTGATTATAAAACACAAACGAAATTTCGAATACTAGATAGAAAAAAATAAATTTAAATTATAAAAATTACATTAAAAAGTGACAGTCGTTTGACAGGCCGCTCATTACAGTGATCACGATCCGAGGTATGCAAACGCAAGATGCCGGTGATAATGACGTTATCAACAACGTCAAGTTAGATGCTGTCAACGCATTCACGGTGGTTCGAAACGACTTTATCGCTGACACCGATTTAATCGCTAATCGGAATGCACGAAAATTTGAATATTAGGGCCTAGCTTACTTATTAGGTATTTACATAATATGTAACGCTACATTTCCAATAGAATAGTATCATTAACGATAGTCCAGCTGTTTCAATAATAAACACTCGTGCAGTATCAAATCTAAGCAATCAATCTGGAAAACAATTACAGATAATTTTAGTAATAGCACTTAACTGTAGAGTACCTAATATTTTAAACATATTGTCGCATATACGAGTAGGTATGCATCTTGTACATTTACTAATATTGAAACATTTACCGCCGCCAGAATTTCGAAAGTATTCATAAATGGTGTGAACGTTTATAATAAAATTCAATTCATATATCAGACTTTTAATAAAATTAATAATAATGTGTACACTCCACACATACTTTCATCAAATTTCGCTTAAATAGCCTCTACACGTTGGATATAAGTCCCCGCGAATGTCTTTTAAAGGACTATGTCTGATATAAGATCTAATATATAAAGATGCGTGATATGAGCGACAATCATAATAATAATGTTTATTAATAAACACCGAGTTACATGACCCAACACATTGACAATTGTGTCAATACTACAGAAGAATGGGTCTTTAAACCAGCGGAACTCAAACTAGAAAAAAGCATGATCTTGAGTCCCGGTTATGCTAACTAGACAAGGAGACTTTATTTATTTATTTATTTATTTATTATTGTTATGGAAGACCGACAGCACATAAAACATAAGAGATTTTTTTTTTTTTTTTATATATAACAGTTGGCCAATAATGGGTCTTCACGTATGGAAACATACATTGAACTAAGATTAAAACTCTTCAGGTTCTACGACAAAATGTTAAACTATATATACAAAAAAAAATTTTGAACGCAATAACAAAACAGCACATAAACTTTTTTTCAGCTGCATGAGATATTTTTGCTAAATTATATATTTTTCATCCATTACTCTCTATAATGTATAGATTTTTTGCAAAATAGAATAAACAATAATGAGAAATATCAACTATTTATCACAACAAACAAACAGCATAATGTGTGAGGAAAATGTATGCTTAAAAACGATTAATAATAGGATAATTGGATTATTATTTCATAATATTTAATATTATTTTTATATAAATTATTGTTTCAAGACAAATCAACATTATGTTGGCTAGTCTTAGAACATAACAATAACATCATCTTAATGCTGTAATGTTTTTATTGTTTTTTTAATTGGCTGTTAGACAATTCCTGATTGAATTTTAATATTGGTTGTGACATAGGAAATTTATTAACATAAGACACAGAAGCATTAGGTTAAGTAATACACATGGACATTGCTAATTTTTATAAAGTCACAGCCTAATAAGCCACATGTTCTTTACTTGTTTATATACCAACCTACTGCCTATGGCTTCACTAGAAAGTTTCAAATTCTCCCAAAGGACAGAGATCCATGACGTATTTTCTATGTCCTTTACCGAGTCCTTTACCTTTTCCTATATCAGGTTTGATATGGATGAATTAGAAATGAGATTATTTTAAGAGGTGTTATTTTACCCAACTACAGTGCAATAAAAAGGCAAGGTGAAATGATTTTAACTATGTTTCTATGTTCCACCGTAGAATGTGAATTCGATTTCGATTTTAATGAACGAGATGTGAATAGATTTATAAAAAGGATCTTGGTGATAAGGCTATATCAATTTTATCAAAATTCTATATGACTGCATCTAAGTCATATTCTAACCTCAAAAAATTTTTTTCATCCCACCACCTCGGAAAGTGTAATTTTGCGCTTCGAAATCTGGCTGGAAAATTCTATTTTATTCGCTTGAGCGGCAAAGTAGATTTGAATTTAGAACATCACATATAATGAGTACTCAATATAATTGTAAATTCAAAACGTCATTAAACCTATTTAATGTAACCTCTATGGTGCCAAATTTATGATTAGAACTTTTTAATTGTGAAAAAATTTAAATTTGGAACCTTCTTGGTTTCTTTGTTTTATTTGCGTGCTTCGCGCCATTCTAGTTTTTCACGTTTTATTGCTTAATATAATTTGTCATTATAAATTGTTTTCTTTTTCATTTTGTCATTTCCTCGCTGAGGTGGGATGAAAAGTTACGTATTGCACTCGAGTGGAAAGATTTTTCACCTTGTGCACGTTTGTTTCCCTCGGTGACGCTCAGGATTCTAATTTAGAATCCTTCGCTTGCTCGGTCATCCAAATCGAGCACGCGGTTAAAAAGGAACATTCCACTCTTGTATAATAAATAACTATTATTGATATATTACGTGTTTCGTATCAAATGGCGAGGTTTAGGCGAGTTCTTAACAAATATAAGTATATCATATTGTTTAAATCAACATATATATTAGAAGCGGAAAAGTAAAATAAAAATATAAAGTATGTTTATATTTAAACTATCAACTGACTTCGTAAAAGGGCTAATAAGGACGCAGCAAGAAAAGAAATCGCATATAAATCCGTAAATATATGTAGACTGTCATTGTTAGTATTAAACAAGTTACAACCATAAAAATCAAAATTGTGTATTAAATGCGCGATTAAAAACTAGGCCAATGTATTTTACAAATTAAAAAGCTACTAGACCAGTCTTTGTAACTGGTGCTATCCGATCTGTTGATTCCGTAAAGTAGGATCTTCAGAGGAAGTGACGAGAGGCGAGACGTAAATTACAGACGCCACCAATTGAATTAAAAATCCTGCCTTGCGTACCCATTATACTTTGACCTAAATTTCGTGTCATATCAGATCTAGAATAACTACTATGTCATGCGACCAAATTTCTTGGACTATGAATTGTTACATTTCAACGAAGAATCACATCTCATAACAAAACTCTACAGATATGACAGATGTTCACCAGAACATGTATAGTTGGGTCGTATCTAACTGACCACTACACAAACTGTAACCTAACAATGAGTACTTTCTCGTTGGTCATCGGCACAGAGGGAGCGGAGCGTGTCCACAAATTGACCTACCTCGGTAGCTGCGTGTCGGGGACTGGTGGAATAGAAGAGGACATCACTTCGCGGATAGCCAAGGCACGAGCAACTTTTGCACAGCTTGACTTGGAGAGTTGAGCTCAAGATATTCCGATCAAACGTGAAGTCCGTGTTACTATACGGGTGTGAGACGTGGAGGGTCACAAAGGACATCTCACACAGACTCCAGGTTTTCGTCAACTGATGTCTTCGCAGCATCCTGGGTATTTACTGGCCAGTAAAAAATCCCAACGAGCAGCTTTGGGAACGTTGCGAAGAAGTCCGGATCGGCCAGCAGATCAAAAGCGGCAAATGGAGTTGGATAGGCCATACTCTCTGAAGGGATCCAAACCACATACCGAGGCAAGCCCTAGACTGGAATCCCCAAGGAAAGCGCAAACGTGGTGGTGGATTGTGCAAAGAGGTGTTTATATATATATATATATATATATACACATATATATATATATATATATATATATATATATATATTATATATATAATATATATATATATATATATATATATATATATATATATATATACAGGGTGTCCCAAGAAATAGTGTCAAGCGTAAGTCCAGAGTTAGAGCACCTCTTGGAGTACTCGAATCACCCCCATGTATGTTCCGCGATTATTCGTAGTTTTCAAGTAATAATTTTTTTTCTGACTTTTTGAAAATTTTCATCCAAATAACTTAAAATTTTTAAATAAAAAAAAGTAGAACATATTTTTATGTTTTTCTTTTTGCTACTGAATCACCTATAGTGCTTCTTTTATGTCCAAAATAATCAGCTTCGTAACTTTAGTGGAAATTTAGAAAACAGTAGTGTAAAGTCAAAATTTGAATGTTAGTGAATAATTACTTAAAAATTCATCTTTAAATTAAAAATCTAAACAGACGAATTTATGGTTTCTAAGTATGTGTAAAAACTTCTCTAGACTCTCTGCTTTCATAATTATTTCGATTTATATATATATGAATTGGATTTATATGTATATATATACATATAAATCCAATTCATATATATATAAATCGAAATGACATAATGATTTATATTCTTTATTTATAGAGGAAGGCCAACAGGTCATTCTTGAAACAAGTAAGTGGCATGTAAAACAGGACAAAACGTAAAGGAAAATGAGATATAATTATCATTCGAGGTAAGTAGGATTCAGAGGACGAATAATAAGTAGAACTGTTTTTATATTGGCAGCTATGAGAAAACACCTTGTCGTCTTCTTGGAGACGTATTTTTGAATCATTAGACGTGAATTTGGAATTCGAATACGTACACAAATCGTGCGCGAAATTATTTTCTACTGCTTACAATTTTATAGATTTTTGAATCATTCGAATTCAGTGTTGTCATTAAAAACAAATTCTTAATTAGATTCCGTTTCACGCAGAAAAATTAAAAATCACAATAACAAAAATTAAAATAAATGTACTCAAACAATATTTACTTTCTGTACCTATTTACAAACTTTACACTAACCAGAGTAAATTTATCACTGTCAACGTCACTTCAGCGTTGGATATTGTACTAGTAGAAATCAAAAACGAGTGGGTTGAACCAATCGTTGCACAACGCACGAAATGAAAATTCAGAAATAGTGAATTCGGTAATTCGTATACGAATTTTACGATTTCGAATGCGAATTGGTTTTCTATTGTTTCAAAAATTCTGTCTCTTTTCTGTTTGTGACAATAGATAGCAGTACAGTGAGCCATGTGGCGGAACACAGTTGCATATTTGATTTTAAAAGGTGTAATGATTAGATATGACTTGGTCAGCGACACTATTCAGTCAGACGGGAGGAGTGCAAGTACTAAAAGTCACGCTAGTATTCCGTTGCTTTAAATAAATAAACCGTTATTTCTAGGTGTTTTATATTGAAACTAGCTTTCTGCCCGCGGCTTCGCCTGCGTGGATTTCGGGATTGGGTCTATAGAGGGTTAAGGGTCATAGCTTTTGCCCACGGCTACATATGCGCGGAAGTCGATTTACGGCGCGAAGTTTTATCGCGCTTCCCGTGGGTCTATCCGTTTTGCCAAGATAAAAAATACCGCAATACCTTGCTCAAGAATCACTCTATCTATTGATGAAAACCGCATGAAAATCTGTGCAGTAGTTTTTGAGCGAAGCCTTTATTGCGCATCCCGTGGGATCTGTCGATTTTTCCGGGATAAAAAGTAGCCTATGTTACTCGGGGATAATGTAGCTTTCCAAAGGTGAAAGAATTTTTGAAATTTCTTGCCCGTGGCTCCGCCCGTCGTTGCTCCGTCCGCGTTAATTTCGATCCCACGGGAACAGTAGCTACTTTCTTCCGGGATAAAATGTGATATCCTTCCCCGTACCACAGACTATGTGTATGCAAATTTTCGTGATGATCGGTGCAGTAGTTTAAGCGTGAAGAGGTAACAAACAAACAAACAAACAAACAAACAAACAAATAAACAAACAAACACACTTTCGCATTTATAATATTAGTTGGGATACATAGTTTTATTTGTGACAGATTTGTGACTGTTTCGAAGACAACCTTGCGTATCCATCACAGATAGTACCAAAAAGCTTAGTGGAACAACTACACCATTGCAAGCCAATTTTGCACTTACGTCATTGTTCCGCCGAGATATATCAATTGATTATCTCTGCTTTAACCGTAAAATTGCTGTCTTCGTTTCTTCGTATTACCTATCAAAGGATTTGTAAAGTGAAAAATTCAAAATGGGCATTTTGGTAATTTATTCGTTGTTTCTTGAATGAACGTCGTGTTCTAAACCAAGCGTCTTATTGAAATAACATAAACAAAATCAATTAAAATAAAATAAAAAAAGGGCAAGTTAATGTAATTTCTCATTTTACGGTTTTTTTTATTTCCAAACTGCACAGAAACGTAGTACGCTTTTATGGTATTTTAAATTACGATTGTTCCTTTTGTTTCTTTTACATGTACCCAGTGTCACACTCACAGTATATACAAATCTAATGACTGACACCTAAAAAATATTCATCGCGCAGTTCAAGCAGATCATGCTAAACATTTCAATTCGACGACCAAATTCCAATTTTGTCTTTTTTTTTTGACGTGACAACGTCTATTAAATTGGTACGGCGTGAAGTCATTCTCGAAAACACCGTAACGGCCGAATCTGACGCCACACAGAATATTAATTTTATTGTAACTACATATAAACTTCTGTATGAAGATGAATGAATGTATGTTCATATGTATGTGCAATCATATGCTTATTGTATTTAGTGTGCAAGTGCACATTACTCATAATCATTAATTTATGTATAACTTCAGAAGCAGAAAATTTAAACAAACTATTAAATAAAAATATAAATGTTATACATTACTTTATTTTAAATAATTTCATTGCACCCAGAAAAAAATACCATGTAATAGACGTTGTCACGTTCAAATATCGGCAGTAGACGGAGTTCTACAGACAACCAATTTTTTTATTTGGATATAGCCAGTATATATACTCTCATAGTAAATACAAATCTAACGACACCTCTCAAACTAAAATGGTACGAGCCGATCAGGAGACCTATTTTTGAATTACGAATGCGACTTCGATATTACGGATGTGACGTGTGTGTGTGTGATGTGTGTGATGTGTGTGATGTTCTAAAATTGTGTGTAATTCTGTCCATCCTAAGGTTCTCGTTTGCAGTAACAAATAACTTTGCCAAACGCTTAGTTCTGCAGTTTACGCTGTAAACAGTGGTATTTCATAATGATGTTGAAACGGTAAAACTTATTTACTGTAGTTTAGTATTTTATGTATTGCAGTGTATTGTGTAGTCTCCGTATTGCAGTGATGGAAGAGATCGCTCAAATTAATAATCAAATTCGAAATTAACTAAGAACCTTAACAATAAGTTAAGCTTGCTGATTAATGTTGGACAATGTATAATGTAGGTGAATTCTTTTTCTATTCTAATTGGTAACTGACTCGCCAGTCGTCTCCATATTACAAAGCCATATATTTATATAATATAATCTTAATATAATCTGAATCGTATCCATTTATATTGTGTTCAGTTATCTTGATATTATGGAACATTAAAAAAATATAAAGATATCTTATAATTACACCAATTAGCCTAGCCCAAAGTAAACTCTGTAAGGCTTGTGTTATGGAATCTAAGGTAATGGATAGACATACATATATTATACATATATAAATATCCTTGATAGAAATATATAATATATGATCAACCATGCGTAAGGTACAAATGCTCGCATTGATCACACAAACAACTGCCCCTACTACGACTCGAATCAGGGACCGCAAAGATGGCGACATCTTAAGCCGGTGTACTATCTACTCGACTACGGAGGTCGTTATCGTTTAATTTCGACAAAATTCGCGCGCATGTATTTATACAAAAATATTTAAATCCGCACAAGAAACAGGAATTGCGAACCATAAGGTTATAGCATTGTTCAACGACTTATGCAATCGATAGAAAAATATCGAATGAAAATTTTATTTACACGTGTTATACAGCCTCATAAATAATAGCATAAAAATCTGTTATTGGTTCTCACGCTGATGTTAAAATATTCGTTCATCACAAATAAAAATTTCAATCAACTGAATTGAATCATATTTATCGTTAACGAAAATTAAAGTTAAAAACCTTTGAATTGGTTGAGAGTCTGACAAGGCTGTTAATGAAATTGGTTCTATTGAATATTGATGTAAAATACATTATTCTACCTATAACATTTTATAAAGCAACAAGAAGAAATTAAATATGTAATTAATTATAGATAGTAGGTACCGTGGTAATTTTTATGGACAAGAGTTTAATATAAACAATAACATACCTGTACTCTACATTAGCGGCGTTGAATATGTATTGTCCATTGTACAGTGCACTGAACATAACAGGTACGAGAATCAAGAAGTAGGTCCTTATCTGGTACCGGCCGAAGGAGCCCAGCTCCAGGAGTATGGAGTCGAGGTCCACGGTGCTGGCCATCACAACACGAACGCGACAGCGCTGTGCCGCGCTCGCTACTGATTTGACGACTTATCTCCAGTATCGTGTCACTGCATCTTATTACTAATTGAACAAACAAAAAGTATTTTTCCCCGTTCAAATAAACACTCTGTTTTCTTGTACGTTTATCAGGAATTTCCTCAGGCTCGGTGACAACATTGTGAATACAGCAAAAAATCTGTTATATTCTCACTGAGTGTTCGACAATTCGTCTCGGTAAGTTTACGAGTGTTATAAATTATTTTAACAATGTACAATTTATTGGTTCAGTCGCAGGTGGTTACGAAATTTATTTATTTAGCAATAACTGCAGGGAGGTAGTTGCGTAGTTACAAATTTTATTCATAAAAATAACGTAGTCATTGCAACAGTGGATAAGTACATAAGTAATCATTCTTTCTGATAAGACAACTAGATAATTACTTTAAGTATTTGATTGATTATAAAAAAAATAGCATATCAAGTCAATTTATGAATGATGTTAATTATTTTATATCATTAATGTTCAGGATAGAATACTTATACGGCGGGAGAATGTCCGAGATAGAATACATACACACATAGTAATATAGCGATAGAGATAGGCATAAATAATAGTTATAATAGTAGGTACCTATAAGAAATAAATAAAGATAAATAGACTAGGTTCCACAGACCTAGGGTATAGTATGCACCATTTTTTTATTTTCAGTATATGTTAACTAAATAAACGATAGAATAAGGTAGGATAATAAGAAATAAAGATTAAAAGAAAAGCGTAAGAAAACCCATAATAAACCTAGCGAATATGCTCTAATTCGAGTACACTATATTTCATTATATTTATATCAATTCAGTAAACATATACTTCTATGTACAAGTAAAGCATGTTTAATGTAACATTCGAGAAAATAGCCACCGCGAGATAGCGATTTATTTGATAGAAAGTTGCAAGTGTCCTATGGCACACTATATACTCGTATATGTCTGATATCGCGCATTTGTGGCCGCCGCGCCGGTTGAAATATAAGAATTGACATACTGCCCGAACATATGCCTTAGAAAGGAGAGACTTAACTTTTCCCATTTTTCCCGTAGGTAATTTGTGGTAGCTAAAATTAGACGAAAGTAGGGTTTGAAATTCACACTGGAACCGGGATAATCGAGAATAACTCGAGTGCTATGAACGATATAGTAATATAATAAACGGTGATACACAAAGGAAAACAACCTCCTACACATAGTAAAGGAAAAATCATCACAGCGGGTGATGGGGTCGGGCGGGTCGGTCGGGTTTTTAGGGCGGCGGGCTCTAGCCGAGACGCTATCTATAGGAATGTAATCTACCATTTTTTGTATTAGAGTATTAGGGTGGCAACAAGCATTGGCAAAGTAGAGGGAGGCTAAATCTCTAATGTGGGATTCGATCGACGGAAGGTTTAGATCGTAATGCAAATTTACGGTACGTGAGTACCACGGGGCACCCAGGGCACGACGTATGAAACTAATCTTTCTTTGCAGGTACTTTGCTATTTAGTAATTTGATGTAATTGTCTCAAGCTGTAACTGAAAATCAGCGATTTGCTCATGTCTTATGAAAAAATATCAAGGCTAAGTTATAGCCTTTTTTGTGTTGCCGCAGCGCATGCGCACCATTTTTTTTTTGTTCCCCTGAGGAAAATGCATTAAATTGCATACCCCGGCTGCGGAGAGCCGGCGGTTATGTAGGGATCTCCTCCCCAGAAAGGGGAGGCCTACCCACTAAAAACCTCTCCTCAGGTATAAAGGGAGCCTCCAGGAACGCTCAGCGACTTCCGGGAACCCCCAGCTTCCGCTCCTCAATGCAGGGAAGCCCCCCTCGGGGGAGGCTACACTACGCTTATGTGTGAATACAGGATGTGGCAAAAGAAGGATAAAAGTAAGATTGATGCAGTGGAAATGAGAGCTTTGAGGGAAATGACTGGAGTGACGATGAAGAATATATTGCGAGATAATATGAAGGGAAATGCGCGGAGTGAAAGATGTAGTGACGAAAAACGAGAGGAGAATGCTTAGATGATTTAGACACGTAGAAATGATGGACGAAAGAAATTTATAAGGTAAACATATCCATTTATATTTCAGTTGGTAGGGAACGACTTAGATGAAAATACTTCGACCAAACAGGTGATAAATTGAAAGAAGAAAAGAAGAAGTCGAGGAAACTAGAAAAGTATGTTTGGATCGTAGCAAATGGACAACTGTGTTGTTCGCCTACCCCCGTGGGAAAGAGGCGTGAATATATGTGTAAATGTATCCTAAACATCATAGTTTTAACAGATAAACAATGACATCTGTCAAAACTGGCTTCTTTGACTGTGAAGTTCTTAATGCCAACGCTTAAGTGAAGATTTGTGTATGCAGGCCTTAATCAACCTGATGACTTACATAATTCTGAATATTTTGTTTAATCCAGATATTTGCATGCTATTATATATCTATGGTAAAAGAACCAGCTGTTTGGGGCCAGCCTTGTGCCTGCGTTCGCTCGTTAGTTAAAAAACGCGCATCAGAAGAATCTATGTTGAGTTTGGCCATCGTGTATAAAGATGACATTATTTAAATAAAGATATAAGTTACTATACTACAAATTATTATTCTATATATTATTATTATTAAGCAACTGTTTGTATTAGTTAAAATATGTTATATAAGATGGAGCGACGGTGATGCAGGAATTGTATGAGGTCTTAGTCCGGAATACGGACATTTATTCGATAATCTTACGGTGAAGGGAAACATACGAGTAAGAAACGAATCTAGCAAACAGATAATCACGTAAAACGAGTCTACATAATAAGTAATCTGACTATTGTGAAGTGATAATAGCTCATTACTTTTTATATATATTAATAATTATATAGGATAGGTATATAGGTAAGTAGTACTAGATATAATATTGAAAGCCTAATAAAATGTATATACATACTAAATTAAAATACTCGGAGTTTCTTCGAGTGATCGTATCAGAAATGATCAAATCAGCCACTGCCACTGCTCGCAGGACTGACGGCCGCTAGGGTGAAAAGGTCCTCGAGTGCCAAACATGTGCCAAACACCGCAGCGTTGGCAGGCCTCCCACAAGATGAACAGACGTTTTGGTGAAGATGGCAGGAAGACGTTTGATACTAGTAGCACAATGTACTGTAGGATACAAATAAATATTGTATGTACCTACATAGTTATAAGAAACGCGGCTGCGACCGCGCCTGATATTTGATCACCAATAAACGACAGTGCGCTGGCAGCCGTCTAGTCTTTCACTTGCGCTGACCTACATATCAGTGGCGACGAGCGAAATTCCACGTGTTTGTTTAATCGTAATGGCGTCATGTAATTTAGGCATGTTGTCTAATTTTGACCATAATGTACAAACTTGGAAGATGTACAAGTGCAAGTTGACGCAATGGTTTATCGCAAATGATATCACCGCGGGAAATGATCCCACCGGTGTGAAAAAGCGTGCCATTCTTCTCAGCGCACTCAGCGAGAGCACGTTCAAGTTGGCGACAGATCTTGCACTTCCAAAAGAGATACAAGATGTACCATTTAAAGACATTATTATCCTTCTTGACAAACACTTCACGCCGATGCAGGTTGGGTTCAGCGAGCGGCACCGGTTTTACGCCGCTACCCAACATCTTACAGAATCTCTTACCCAGTGGGCAGCCAGGTTGCGGGGCCTCACATCTAACTGTAACTTCGCCAATGTAGAAGAAGCACTACGAGATCGATTTATAATGGGCATGCGGCCTGGGGCAGAAAAAGAAAAAATGTATGTGCAGGATTTAATGGGCTTGACTTTGGGGAAATCAGTGGAGCTGGCTGAGGGCTGGCACAGTGCACGCGCGGCAGCCGCCGCTGCGGCAGCGTCCTCGCCGGTAGCAGCATCACTCAGCACCGACCAGGAGCTCGTGCTGAGCATCGGACGCACTGTCAACACGGGTACCAGGGGCCAGGCTCGTGAGCGAAGTAGTAAAGTGAAGTGTGCAGTGTGTGGTTATACCAATCATAAGTCGGAAGAGTGTCGTTTCGCTAACTATACGTGTAGGAAGTGTAATAAAAAAGGGCATTTGTATCGCATGTGTAAAAGAGTGAATTACGTGGCATCAGTTTCCGGTGAGGTAAACGAAGGCGACAGCGACGACGGTGAGTTATTTAATATTCGTTCGGTTAGAGGGGAACCATTGGTTGAGACTGTGCTTGTGAATGGTATTGAATTGCGATTTGAAATTGATAGTGGGTCGGCGGTGACGATCATGTCAGAAAGTACATTTAAGTTGCATTTTAGTAATATTCCGCTAATGGCAACTACTAAAAGACTTGTCAGCTACACAGGCGAAGCGCTAAGTTGTATTGGCGTTGTGCGAATGTCCATACAATGGTCGGGGCGTGACTGTTTTCTGGACGTAATGATAGTACAGGGAAGCGGTCCATCTTTGCTTGGTCGTGACTTTATCGCTAAGTTTGAATTGCAATTGAGTCCAGTCCATTTTTGTCAAATACCAGATCAAATAACGTTGTTAAAATCTGAGTATCCAGATTTGTTTTCCGGCAAATTAGGTAAATTCAATAAATATGAAGTTAAGTTGACTTTAAAGGACGGTGCGAGGCCTGTGTTTTGTAAGCCGCGACCTGTGGCGTTTGCTTTGAGAGAAAAGGTTGAAAAAGAAATTGACCGACTGATCGATCTTGGCGTTCTGATTCCAGTGGATAGTTCGGAATATGCATCGCCTATTGTCCCAGTGCTAAAACGCGATGGCTCTATAAGAATATGTGCCGATTTTTCTGTTAGTTTAAATAAGCAATTGGTAATTGATCAATACCCATTGCCGACCGCGAACGAATTATTTTCCAAGTTACATGGTGGGAATCAGTTTACAAAACTAGATTTATCTATGGCATATAACCAATTTTGTTTAAATAATGAGTCCCAAAAGTTAACTTGTATCAATACACATCGCGGATTGTTCGCATACACGCGCCTCGTATTCGGTCTAGCTTCGGCGCCTGCTATTTTCCAACGCGCAATGGAAAATTTGCTTGCAGGCATTGATGGAGTACTAGTGATGCTTGATGACGTAGTCGTGAGTGGGAGTAGTAGATATCTACATTTAAAAAGACTAAAACAAGTGTTGCAAAGAATGCAGGATGCAGGCTTAAAGTTACAGTTAGGCAAGTGTGATTTTTTTTCTGACGAAATTAGTTATTTAGGTTATATTATTAATAAAAGTGGTTTAAAAAAATCATCAGAAAAAGTAAATGCAATATTAAAGGCACCATTGCCTACAAATGTAAACCAACTACAGTCATTTTTAGGATTGGTCAATTACTACAGATGTTTTGTGCCCCAAACTTCTAGTATTTTAGCCCCACTATACGAGCTACTAAAAAAAGGTAAGAAGTGGGCTTGGTCGGATAAAGAAAACAATGCCTTTTTACAGATAAAAAAAATGCTTGCCTCGGATCAAATTTTGGCACATTTTGATCCAAATGCGAAAATAATTCTAACAGTGGATGCATCACCTACTGGTCTAGGGGCCATCTTATCTCAAATTGGAGAAGATGGTTGCGAAAAACCGGTTTGTTATGCGTCCCGTACACTCACCAATGCTGAACGTCGATATTCACAGATTCAAAAAGAGGCAACTGCAATAATTTTTGGCGTAAGGCGTTTTCATCAATATTTGTATGGAAGGTCAACGCCTTTTATTTTACGTACCGACCACAAACCCCTTCTCTCTATTTTCGGGCCTCATAGAGGTATACCAGAAATTTCAGCAAACCGTTTACAACGGTATGCATTATTTTTAAGTGGCTATAATTACATAATTGAATACATTAAAAGTAACCAAAATAGCGCAGATTATTTGTCCCGGGCTAGTTTGAATTTATCAAATTGTGAGAAGACTTGTACAGTCGAGGGGACAGATAACCACGGTCCACCACCAACAGACCTAGCTGCTTATGTGTGCTTTGTGCTGGATGGGTCTCTTCCAGTAACAGGCGACGAGTTACGCAGTGAAACAGAGAAGGATCGCTTACTGACCAAGGTCATCCGTTATACTTTAGCTGGGTGGCCGAATAAGATTTCGGATAGCGAAATGAGGCCTTATCACGCATGTAGGTTAGAGCTATCATACGAAAACGGATGTATCATGCGTGGTCACAAGGTGATACCTGAATCATTGCGGAAGAGACTTTTATTAGAACTCCATAAGTCGCACATGGGTATTGTCAAAACAAAGGCAGAGGCACGCTCGCGGTTTTGGTTTCCAGGTATAGATGATGCTATAGAACGCATGATAAGTCAGTGTGAAATTTGTTTACAGCTACGACCTTCACCACCGCGCGCGCCCATGTCGCCTTGGAAGTATCCCCCACACCCATTTCACAGAGTACATCTCGATTTTTTAGGCCCGATTTACGAACGAACATATTTAGTTATTGTGGACGCGTACACCAAATGGATAGAAGTTTATGAAATGAACTCGTGTACTACCGTGGCTTTAATAGAAAAATTATGTGATTTTATATCTAGGTTTGGTTTACCAAACACACTAGTATCCGATAATGGTAGCTCATTTTGTTCTTATGATTTTAAACAATTTTGTAGCTTAAATGGAATCGTTCACATGACGTCACCGCCGTATCACCCTGCGAGTAATGGACAAGCAGAATCATATGTTAAAATTATCAAAAAAGGAATCAAATCTAGTTTGTTAGCTAGTACAAACGTAAGGGATAGGAAATTAAACCTCTTAAAATTCATTTTTGACTATCGCAATTCAGTTCATTCATTGACTGGTATGTCTCCAGCACAGCTGGTGTTCGGCCGTAAGCTACGTTCGCGGTTAGATCTGCTGAGCCAAAAGTCGCCGTCGATGTCGCCTTCCTGTACGTCACTTGCTGACCATGTCCATTCCAAACAGTGTTCGCAAACTGAAGCCCTCGGTGGTATAAATAAAAGTTTCGAAATAGGACAACATGTTTTATATAAAAAATATGTTAGTAATAATAGCTTTAATTGGAAAAAGGGAATAATAACAAGAAAAATTGGAAAAAAAGTGTATATAATTAAGGATTTGTTGACTAGTGAACATAAAAAAATACATGTCAATCAATTGTTACTTTACAAAAATGAAAGTTATTATAAAAAATGTCATAAACCAGGGGGCAGCGTCATTGAGATATTCGAGGGCAATATGCCATCACAGCCGACAGAGTCCTTGCACCTGGGAGAGGGGGGCGGAATAGAGACTGAGCCACAGTTTCCCACACCAACAACAGATTCGGTCATTCAGCAACAATCACACCAGTCACCATGCAAAGTCACGATGACAAGGGGTGTACGACGTCCGCCAACTTTAGAGGATGACGGCGACGATGAATTTGTCGATGCGCATAGTTCCGAGTCTTCCGACGCGGCCGCTGGCATGGAAATTAATCTGGAAAAGGAAAGATCTAAGCGCGCTCGCCCTCCGGTTAATTATAAAATGTATTTTTGAATTTAGGGGTTATGCTGTACTGTGGGGGGAGAAATGTACTGTAGGATACAAATAAATATTGTATGTACCTACATAGTTATAAGAAACGCGGCTGCGACCGCGCCTGATATTTGATCACCAATAAACGACAGTGCGCTGGCAGCCGTCTAGTCTTTCACTTGCGCTGACCTACATATCACACAAGATAAATTAATGAGATCCTTACGGGAGGCGTGTGTCTAGCAGCGGGCGTCTATTGGCTGAAATTATGAAATCAAAATTTTATTAGACTTACTCAATTGAATGTGTCAAACGTACTGGAAGAGATCATGTCAGGGATAAGTTGGTCGGAAATCACATTTTAAAGGTATCTTTATTATAATACTATAAAGAATTTACAAATAAATGAACAAAGAAAAGAGGTATATTAAATAACTAATCTGCACTGAGCGAGTGTGGATACTTAAGGCCGCAATACCTTGACTTAATTAAGGTAGGCTCCAGCCTTTTAGAAGGGACAGTATGAGCAGATGATAATAAGGCCAATTAAATATGGCCGGAACCACTTCGGGTACCTTGCGGTATTTCAAGCACATATACTTAAGAGCGTAACTGCATCGCTTCCTCTCATAAAGGTGCCTCCTGAGGAGGCTCTCCACCATGATTAGAAGGTTAATAGGACCTAGGTTGAGGCAGTTTAGTCCGTACATGGAGCTTAACTTTATAATTTTGCGAAGTTAATTTTATAGTCATAAAGTTTTGTCAATGAGTCTGCACCTTACGTGCTTAGGTATTATAATAGGAATTACTAAGTAAAACAAAACTAATTATTTAACATTATAGTTTATTTATATCCATAAAATTTTATATACATCAAGTTCACAATACCTAGTCAAGTGTAAACAAAGCACAACAGTACGGTATACATGTGTACACGCATCAAGCCCAACACCTTCGAATTTGAACATTACGTCAATGTGACAGGAGCTAATTTAGGTCTTTGCTTTACACGTTCATACTTTAAAATACTTGGCGCGGAGCAGAAACTTCTACTGTATTACATTAAATTATGCAAAAGAATATATAATATAAAGAACCATACATATTTGTTCATTTCTGTAATAGTATATAAAATACAATTATATAGTTTAAAAGCAATTTTATTTTTACAATTAAAATCGTGGCCGAATGAAGAGTTCGACGTACAATGCGATTTAATATCTCTATACACGAATATACAACACAAGGTACAAGAAATAACGAGTGATTATTATAATACAATATTATATAATTTATAAATAGACATACATACGATGTCAGGCCAGTAAACCAGAATCGATGATTTTTCAACTGAAACTTTATACCAGGTTCAAAGAAAATTAAGATCACTGAATGTAGAATTATAATATTAAAATAACATTTCTGTTCTGTATTAAGTTTTACGATACATACATATACATACATATGACGTTTAAAAATAATACATTCGTTAAATAATAAAAACTGAGTGAAATGTCCTGAATGATCTGACTGAAATAAATGATCCGGGGGAGACTGTGTTTGCATTGCTGTATGACAGCGTGAAGGATAAGGAAGGGAGTGAAATTACTGGGTACGAGGACTTATGTACTACTTACTGAGGACTTATGTACTACTTACTATCTTTTGTCACATTTTGGCAACGTATATTATTTAATACGGGTCGCAAATACGTTGTCAATCTCACAGGAACTAAACATACCATAGGCGACTGTAATTATTTACCATCATGTGGGCAGCCTGCCTGTTTATCAACATATCACAAAAACGTCACGATACAGTTCCAACTCATTATGGCAGTATGGAAAACGTTCCGTAATTCGGAATATTATTTATTTCTTCGTGTGAAAGCGCGTCTCGATGTGTTATGACAGGCAAATAAATAATAATTCGCATCATTATTAACTTAAAAACTAAATAACTACCCGGTATTATTTGTCGTTCTTATATTTTTATTAGCTCGATAAAGGAAGGACCCGTCAATGTTTGTACAGTTAGCTACAAAATGAATACGGCAATTGCAACCTACCTGTCAAAGTGAATCAATAATAATTCGTTACTAACTTTAACGTATCGTTTGAACAATCATCATTCGTGGAAATATACTGGTATAAAAGTTTCAATTTCATACTAATTTTCAAATGCATAATTTAAACACAAGCCACAAAAAACTATAGATTCGTTTATGGGCAAATGTATAAATTTTTATAACAAGATTCCACATAGTGTAGCTGAATTGCCTCTTCATAAGTTCAAGGATCATGTTAAATAGACGCTAATGAGTAAGGGTTATTACAAAGTCAATGATTATTTAAATGATGCCAATGTTTAGTGTTGCTTTGAAGATATTACCTACATTCTAAACCGTAAATATTTGTTTTCTCGTATAAATTGTAAACACATATGTACATTGTATGATAAAGACATAATTTATTGTAAATGTTGTTATTACTTTTGATAAAGCTCATAAGTTTCTTGCGCCCATTCTTATTATCAGCTAAAAAATACGTCTTGAATAGGTGGTATAGGGAAAAAAAATTTGGACGATTCAAAAGAGCTTGCTATAAAAGTCCTATTTGAATAAAGTTAATTTTGATTTTGATACGGGGAAGAAGCCAGTATTCCGTTGGGGCCGCCGAAGTGCATGGCCAGATGCCCTGATGCAAATGAGAGGCAACAAAGTGACTGCAATTTCTCTGATTGGGAGGAGCGTAATGAGCAGTCTTGGGAAACTAACGGCTCGTTCCAGGGTAATACGGCCCCAAACCCGCAACCTTCTGTAATAACGTTGAACTTTAAAATCGCAGAAGAAGAACCGTCACAGCAGGACCCTTATACGATATGACTCCGGCGTGGTTGATTCATCCAAGTGATTCTATGCCATTGTGGAGGCTACTTATGAGCGGTTTGAGGTTGACCCTTGAATAAATGATTGTCTACCTCAGATCACATTTATCCATGTTATGGTAAACCACCTTAACACGAACATTACAACGAGCAAGAGAAGCACATAAAGATGTCCATCCATGGTTTTGGATCTATAATCGGCATAGCTTTATATTAACTTATATTGAGATTACAGCACTCGTATTGAGCAGGCTCTCACGTGTTGGAGACTAGAGTTGAAATCTTCCAGTCATTGTCATACCACAGGGACGAATAGTGGTAGGAGTTTGCAGTAGTATTATCCGGCTCGTTTAGTCTATTACATGGACAGCACCATAATATGCAATAGTGTTATAATTATCCCTTAAGGAGAGTTATTGCCACTCGAGATAGAGACGCAGATTATACAAAATTGGATTGGCTTCAAAATTTTAACGAAGAACATTGACATTTCAATTAAAGACTTGAATAAATGGATGTCCCCCATAATAACCACTTATCGGGTAGACTTAAAATTTTTCAGCTACTATATGATAGAATCGAAATAAAAATGATAAATAGTGGAGCTTATTGTTAATATGTTTCTAAGTTTTATTGCATTGTTATATGTTATAGTGAAATATTTTAGAATTGCAACGAACTTATTAAATAAACGTAAAAAAAATTGTTGGGATATTTATTTTTTTGTAATTGTAAGCTCGGATATGATTTCAGTTATTTGACGCTGACTGTATTAAAACCGTATTCAAATAACTAACTCTCAAATATTTGTATACGTATAGCAATGTAGTATATCTGTATATATATATATACATATATATATATATATATATATATATATATATATATATATATTTGCTTGCTTACGTCTATCTCACATCGACTTATGCTAGACTATATTTATGACCACGCTCCCAAATTAGACATACTAATATTTGATCACAAATTATCTGTCAGTCAGTTTTTATTAACGCAAGCTCAGTGATCTTACAACGCATCCCGCCATAAAATGACAATTAAAACTGTTAAGTACAAATTAAATATACTAACACAAATGAATTGTGTAACATTATAATCCCTACTAAAATAAAGATACATTTCTGATACGTCGCTACATATTTTGTTTTAGGAGTAACTAAATGAAAGGCCTTACTGTAACCACTTTGATCTAGTTAAAGCAATATTGAAGGAGAGTTACCGCTCTAACAGCGTATAGTGTCATCTCGCTTGCACTGGGGGTATATTCCTGTTTTAAGCGAACATGGTAAGCACAAACAATAACTGACAAAATTCACTAGTTACAATACAATACAAAACATAAACTGAGCGCGTAATCTTGCTTTCCCGTGAAACACGATTCATCAATTATTGTAAATTAGACAATTCGGGATATTTTTGAACTGCTTATGTACACGGCAGACATTACATGATGACACAGCTCTTAGGTATATAATTAATAAGTAAATTAATTTGATAAATTTGTTACTTAATAGCGAAAAACCAGTAATTGTCTTTGTAAAAAATATTTTGAAGTTTATTTCATAAAAGCTACCAGGAAATTATATTGACCGATTTGTAAAGATTAGCATTTCGACTTTATTATGACTACTGAAATTGTCCGCATTTTTAGTTTTGTGTTGAAGGCATAACATGGTATACAACAGATATTCCTACTCATATTGTAAACGGGAAAGTTTATATGGATAATGTTTGTCACTCTTTCACATAAAAACTACAAAATGGATTTTAATGAAACTTTACAATAACATAGCTTATACATAAAAATAACGCATAGGCTACAATTTATACAAATATATGCCATGCTAATATAAGCTACTCGAAATACTAATTCTGCGCAGATGAAGTCAAGAAGTAAATATACAAGAAGTAAAAAAAAAACACCAGCATAGACAAAATTGAAGTATTACAAATCAGATTCTAAAAGCTGTTAGTAAATAATAAACATATTATTGAAAAGATAACTATAGAGAATTGTTTAAAATATGCGAAACTCTCTCAACCACCTTAAAACACAAATGCCCACTACTTATTATCAAGTCAGGATACCAATCAGAATAATGCAGAACGACATAATTTATTGTAAATATCGTTATTAATTTTGATAAAGTTGTCAAGTTTCTTGCTACTGTTCTTCTTATCAGCTAAAGAATACGACCTGAATGGTAGGAAAAAAAATTGGACGATTCAAAAGATCTTTCTATAAAGTCATATTTGAATAAAGTTTATTTTAATTTTGAAGCGAAGGTTGATGATAACACATTCTAAGTACGATGTACCTAGTGTAAGTACTTATCATTAAGATATAGCAAGTAAGTATTTATAATTTTCATTTTTTTGTTCTAATAATAAATATTAATACATATTTGTTATGTATTTTAGCTGATATTAATGATAACAAATAAAGATTATTGTGAAAATATAATATGTATAAGTATAATGTATTAACTAGCTGTACCCACGACTTCGTCTGCATGGAATTCAACAAAAAAATTAATTAGCTTATTTAGTATTTTTTTTTTGCATTTCCATTTTATGCGCTTGAGCTGCACGAGTTACTGCGTAGTACTTCGACATTGGAACATTATTTTTCCAAATTAAAATAACTTTTCTAAAATAAAAGTAGCCTAAGTTTCTCCTTGTTACGTCAGCTACCTGCATATAAAAGTCCCGTCAAAATCGATCCAGTCATTTCAGAGATTGACCGGAACAGACAGACAGACGATACTTCAATTTTATTTATATGTATAGACAAAAAAAAACATTTTTTTTGTGATCCTTTGTGTGAATTAATTACGAGTCCCATACTTCCAAACCTTTTATTCATTATCTTTCAAACATAAAATTTGTGTAATACATAAATTACTTCTGTACTTAGCGATCAGCTGAAAAAAGTCCCTACCACATTTAATTCTGATATACTGGTTGCGTTGAATAAATAAATTAATAAAGAGCGTGTTATGCGACTATAAACGATCTAATGGAAAAAAAAAACTTATATTTAAGTAAAGCTTCGGTCGCCGGTCTACCCTTATGTGACTGCTTCGCGCTCCACAGTAAAACAACTGCTACAAAATATATAATTTCTATTCACAGGAATTGTTAGAAGGTTGTATAACATTAACTGCATCTTAATACTTTTAGATAATTGATTTTTTTTTAATTACTTGATGTACGTAGAATTGCAATACTGAAAAGTTTGATTAGATTAAGAATGTTTACATTCTAAAAACCAATATTCCATCTTTAATCTGTGGAATGGCCATATTATACTATTCCAGCAAAATAAAGTTAGAAAAAAAATTGTCGTTAAATAATTGGAATTCAATTACAATATAAATCTACCTTAACAGTCTAAATACCGTCAATAAACCAATAACCCCCCCATTCCCCCGCCCCACCAACACCTCTTCAATCAAAACTCCATAAAAAAATAAATACTTTTTCTTTCTGAACAACCGTTAGATATACATAAGCACTAAATTTATATAGTACAGTTTATTTGGACTCCATTGGCGATGGTTGGATCCGAGAAGTAAAATAAGGGTCTGACAACTTTTATATCGAAACTCTGTCAAACCGCTGTATTTATTTGACAATATTTATTTGTCTAACGATTGAATAATCGGTCGTTAGAATCATAATAAATATTTACTTACAGGTTACCACTACTGTTGTACTACCAGATGCCTAAGATTTACTGTCAACATTTACCATTTTTTAATGCAGGCAACACACAAGGAAGCGCTGTTATTGTCTTTGAGAAACTTTTGGTACTGATGATACAACTGAGTAACGTCAGCGGTACCAACATGAATTTCAATTTATTTCAAACCATTATAAAATACGTTTAGTATTGACATATGTTCATATTACAGGCATAAATCAGTGTCATTTTAGTTCAATAGGGGGGCACGAGTATTAAACGACTAATAAAGTACATTTAATATACATAATATATTATTATACTATTATTATTTCTTTCGGTTATATGGCAATTACCCCTACATTAAATGGTCCGTAGAGCTGGATAAAATAAAAGTATTTTTCCGATTGATATTATGTTGTCACACAATTACTTAATTGAGAGTGCACCTGTAAGTTAGTGATGCAACAGATCTCTGTTTCTGTTTCCGCAAGTGCGGAAGTTCCGCGCGCTTTTTAACATCCGTTTCTGCTTCTGTTTCCGCAACTTTTATAACGGAGATTTAAACGGACATTTACAACCGATGGCTGATAGTTACGCATGCGCGGCGCGAGGCGCGTGCGAATCGCTGGACAGATTGTTAGGTGCAAAAGCGGCCAAAATACTTTTTATAAAATATAACTTGTCACTACAAAATTTTGAATATTAATAAAATGTTCAGTTGCAATATTGTTTTCTATAGTAGATTTCTAATATATCTATTTTTATTCTAGATATTTGATACTTAATAATGAATTATATTTGTAAATTTGTTTTTTTTTCATATTATTTACACTTCCGTTTCTGCATTCGTTTCCGTTTCCGTTTCTGCTAAAATTTACTTTTGAGATCTGTTTCTGGTTCCGCTAACACTTCCGTTGCATTACTAGTGTAAATACAAGCTGTGGGTTGTACTTGAATTCTATGCACTGACAAAAATGTTAAATCAGCAACGTGCAGTGTAAGCAAAGCACTATATTCATCATCAATTCAACTAAGTAGCTAGACCGGTGATCTACTGACATCTTATGTATACTTGGAACCACAGCTGTGGATATAACAGCTTGGGATCTTGTTAAAATTCAGGCAGAGGTGGACTACTTTCGACAGGAGACAACAAACAACAACCGAGACAAGTGAAGCAGAAGGGCTGTTGTCCTGTTCGCCTCTATTATTTATTGTGCAGACCAGGTAACATATATCGGCTATCGAGGGGCACTGAAACAACGCTTAAAGGACAATTTGACATCGAAGGGGGAAAGAAGATGTTCTATGCCGAAGTATCCCAATAAAACGGATCCTGGGTAAAGGATCCGCACTACAAAAAGATGATTATTGCCATAAACATGTTTTATAGAAGTATAACACCCATTACCTAGTAATCAGATGGCTTGCTCCATTTAGATATATGTCTGTAACACGAACGCCAAAAATATTGTTCTATCACAATTAACATACTTATTTGGTGCATGATGTTTGATATGATTATTCAATACCTTTAATGGAAGAATCATAAATGTGTCTGGTGATAATTGTCGATTATATGGACACACCTTGTTCAAGTTGATTGGCTGCGTGATTATTTAATCTGGAAAGTATTAAAATATGTTATAAAAATAATATTAAATCCGCGTAAAATATATGTATTTTTATTCTTAAAGGTACTTAAGGGTGTAACTTCAACTAATGACCTTCAACATTTCCTCAATAGTAAAAAGTATCCTGACATTAGCGACGGCGCTAGCAGAATTTAATATTTTTAGGGATTTTGTTTATTATTTAAATAATGTCCATCTTTTTTGTCCTATACTGCCGTCCTCTAACTAAAAGGACGCTAAGCCAAAAACAATGTTCTAGAGAAAACGGTAAAAACGCGGAGAATGTCATTACTTAAAAGGTATGATGGTTAGAGCCGTGGTTCAAGAATAATCATAAAACGAACTTTTAGTGATGAAGAAATCTATAATATAATTAATACATCAAGCAGTTAAGGTAGTTTAACGTATTTTTAGCGTAAAGTGTGGTTTACTCGTAGTCGCTTTTAAGGTAGAGAATCATTGAAATTTTAAAAACATAACGGTTAATAAAGATCCAATAACTCACGAATTATTTAATATTATAAAATGATTCTTAGACGAATTGAAAGAAAATCTTCTGCTCATTCAAGTTCAATTAAAAATCAAATTTGACCACTTGAGGGTTAACGTCCTTTTAGTTAAAGGACGGCAGTATAGTGTAACATATATTTTAGTGTTACATAAATTATTAACTGTTGGTTAAAACAGTTCTAGAAACTTCTACAAACTCGCAGTATTTTGAAACTTGAGCGGTGTTATTCTTTAATAAAACTCATTCATGTATATACATGTTTTGCGTACCTTTTTATAATTCTGGAAATCAGCAAGACGATACTGGTAACCCTCGGCTCGCTCAGAACAAAGGAAAGCTTATGCCCTGCAAAGAAACATTGTGTCATCACGATGTGACTATAAAGTTACCGTTGAAATACTTTGACAGTAACCTATTGTTAGGTTTCTTTAGTTTTGGCGGTGGCTTGACCAACTCTTGGTCGAGCCGGCTCCGGGACACATGGCGGTCGAATCGCGAGAGTGCACCCCGCCATGTACCCCGTATGGGCCCAGAGAACTCAGGGGGGTTTTAGTGGGTAGACCGGTCCTCTTGAACAGAGAGCCCCACACACGGCCGCGCCTTGACAGCGCGGTGTCATGGTGCATAAGGTCGCATTTCTCCCCTCAAAAAAAAAGGTTCCTTTGGTATCGTGCCATATATATTCAATGTAGGTAACTATAGAGTTCAATAACAAAAAATTAGGTATGTATAGTAAATTTCTCCCAAAACTTTGTCTATGTAGTGCACTGAAAGTACATCACTGCAGTAAAATTTCTACAAAAACATAGATTGAAATTTTAAACATGTTTTTCTTAATGTTATATCACAAGGCCCTTAAATATATTCTAATTTTTCTTTTGTTGACTGCGACAAGTTTCAACATTACCAATGATACTTACAAATCGACAATGTTGTCAGAAGTAAAAGTATAAGAAACTTTCGATAGTTAAGACTGTAATTGGCTATAAGGTGTTTAGGAATTACCCTTTTATTCAGGATAATCAAAGCCAAGTTAAAAGATAGTCGGGCAATTTTGATGTGGTACGGAGATATCATGTTCCGTAGTCCTGACATGACCTTAGGAGATAGGAAATCGCTTTAGGTGGTGCGGCGCCACCAGCGCGGCGGCGGCGCCCGGGAACCACTCACCTGCGGCGCCAGCGCCGCAGCAGCGGCGTCGGCGGCGGCAGCAGGCTCGCTCAGCGCGCCCAGCACCAGCGCCAGCCGGCGCCAGCTGTCGGCCCTGCGACTGTCCAAGGCCACGGCTTCGCGCAAAGCTTTCTCGGCGAGTCGCAGCCAGCCCAGCTCGTAGTACGCTGCGCCTGAAATATCATGCACCCAGTAAGACCTTCGGTTCTTGTTTTTGTTGTCACCTGATATTTTGTTACGTACCGAGCTGCACCAGGCTGTCCAGGTGGGTCGGGTTGATGGCCAGTGCGTTCTGAAAACACTGGCGCGCCTCCTCCCACTCACCGCTAGCTGCGTGGACGAGACCGCGCTATAAATAAAATGCACATTTATCCATTTCTTTTTCTATATCTACAGTCACAGGCTACAGTAAAATAAATATATAATTTAACAACAAACAACTTAAGAGGTACTCAATGATGAAGGAAACGTGAAAAACAATATATATAGGTCCTTACATATGAAATTAACGCACTGACCACTTTGATCTGAAATATCTTCACTTTGGTTAAGAATTCCAAATAATTCAAATTTATAAATTCATTTAGCCAGTACATCTCAATTTTGAAAACAGTATGTCATTTGTTTTTGACTAAGAAAGGCTATTATGGAGGCGGATCCATCATAAAGCACTTAAGAAATAGCTGCTAGCTTCGGGGTACATGACAAAACTTTATAAATCCACTTGAAACAAATCGGGAAAGTAAAAAAAACTTGAACGATTAGTAATCGAACGAACTTGCAAACACGCAATACTGTTGTGATACTTTGCTTAACATACACAACGAAGGGATTTTAAATCGAATCATTACTTATGATGAAAAGGAGATACTGTACAATATTCTGAAGCGCTCGTCGCAATGGTTGAGCCGTGGAGATCCAGCTAAATCCTGCCCTTAACAAAAACTCAGAAAAAGTTACATGTAAAAGTAAAGTACTTGGTGGACTACGCCGGTGTCGTTCATTACAGATTTGTATAATCTGGCCAAACAATCGCGGCAGATATCTTTTGTCAGCAACTACAAACCATGAACGAAGAACTAGCTGCTAAACAATAGAGTTTGGTCAATTATTCCAGGCCACTGCTGCTTTACGACAACGCAAGACCACACACTGCACAACAAACAACTACTAAGTTAGACGAATTACAATTGGAATGACTCCGACATCCACCGTACGCTCCGGACCTTACTCCAACAGATCCGACAAAAAAAAAATCGGAATTTGTACAACTTCTTACAAGGAAAAAAGGGATCAATGAGCTACCTATGAGATGGCAAAAACGCATAGATAACAACGATGCATACTTTAATTAAAAAATATATTTGTATGGTTCCTGTCCATACATTTGGAGAAAGACATAGTGTATTAACCCTTAACACCACTCGTAGGGGACCTAGCTCCCCCACCGCTTACTTTTTTGCAAGTAACATAATTATTTAAAAAGCGACTCGATTGTGGTCCGGTGTATTCCCATTGACGCCCGAGAGCTAGCAGGGGATGGACGTGTGCGCTGTTCACGTTTGTGGTTTGTGAGTACATGCCGTTGCGGGACCTATTTCCCCCACAAGTGTAGTTATGTAGGTATTTTTCTATATTAGTATTTTTATATTTTATAAGTTTTGGTGCAATATGGTTAAATAATGCCCAGCAGATAGAAAGGCTATTAAATGATCTTGAAAATGAAGACAGCGAAAATGACGAGATTTTTCCTGAATTATTATCAGATTTGAGCGATGTAGAGTACGAGGTAAGTGACCAAAATACGAATAGCGATGACGTGGCTGACTTCTGAAATGTGCTGCTTACGGTGTGAACAGGAGAAGTTAAAGATGGCTGACCACAATATTTTGTGCAATATTGAATATATCCGGAATAAACAGTCATGTCCTTTATATCGCATCGAATCACAAACAGATGAGCCGTTACAATTTTTAGAAAAACTTGGATATGCTTTAGTGATTCTTCATGTTCTAGAAAGAAGCCTGTCTAATCTTAGTAAGGAGCTGAAAGATATGATGGACAAGTTTCTACGCGAGGTTGGTGTTGACGTACCTGAAGATCTACCAACACAAGGAACTAGTCAAAATAAGAAACCAAAGAAATCTTGGTGTCATTTGTGCCCACGAAGTAAAGATGCTCCCAGAGTTTGCTCCAAATGTATGAAAAATGTCGGTCGTATCCACTCTATTGATGTTAAAATATGTAACAAATGTCAGCAATAAGTTTATTTTAGATTATAATTATAATGTTGAGACTAATTATTGAGACTGCTAAGACATTTGGGGATTGACGTTATTCGCTTCCGTAGGTCTTACTCTCGATACCCTACAAGTGATCCCCGGGTTGTACTAAACGAATAACAACCTTACCGGTGGTAGGCTTCGGTCGTCTGGCTCAGGGAGACATTTGTCGATCTGTGTACTGGTGGAATGAGGAGATCGCGCGGCTTAGGATTGCTGTTATAGCCGCGCGCCGCCGGTACCTTAGAGCCCGTCGAAGACGGCAAGCCTCAGTCGAGGAAGTTCTGAGCGCCAGAAACGCGTACAGAGCCGCAGCTAAGGCGATCAGCATCGCCATCGCTGACGCCAAGGCATCCTGGAACGAGCTCCTGGAGGGATTGGAGAGGGATCCTTGGGGGCGCCCGTACAAAATGGTACTGGGCAAGCTCCGACCATGGGTCCCTCCACTGACGGAAACCCTGGACCCCGATACTGTGGGAAGTGTTGAATACGCTCTTCCCGAGGGTCCAGGACAGTTCCTCCGTAGCCCCGTCGCCCGCTCCGTGGTCGGACGACCTAGGGGTGACGGAGGGCTCGGGGGGGGGGGGGGGTGGCGTTGGCGGTGTCGTTAGACATCGTCAACGCCTTCGGCACTCTCCCCTGGCAGGCCATTAGGGAGGCGCGCGTATACCACGAGCTGCCTCCCTACCTGCGGGCCGTGGTCGGGGACTACCTGCGCGACAGGACGATCGACGTGATGGGACGGGACGGGATGGAAACGTCGAGGAGGGTCGAATGCGGCGTTCCGCAGGGGTCGGTGTTGGGACCCCTGCTATGGAACCTCGCATACGACGCGGTCCTTCGCACCAGCCTTCCTGACGGCGTGAGTGTCATCTGCTACGCTGATGACACTCTCGTCGTTACGACTGGGGCCGACTTCGGGCCGGTTGATTATATGACCACCACTATAATAATACATTTTTCAACGTGCACCTACCATATATTTTTTATTATTATAATACAATAAAACTCTGTAATATTATAGTTATTTATGCAACTGTTGTATAATCAGGGGTATTAAAACACGAATGTGGGTTAATAGTATCACATGAGTGTCTCCTCACATACATCCTCTATAACAGATTCTCATACCATAGGGTGTTGTACAGTGTTGTAAGAACTATGTAAAAAACTAAACTCATTTTTGTAAACAACGCACACAGTAATTGTTTCTTTACGATTTTCAAAATTCGAGTGAAAAAATGGCAGGTAATGACGAGAATCCGAAATTACGAATTAGTCTACAATTTATTGTTCTTTTTTCAAAATTTTTGCGATCTAGTGTTGAAAATGTAATTGCATGAGAATGTTCTTTTTTTTTTTTAATTCATAATATCACGCGTTTGGATGATATTATTATAATGATCATAATATCATTTTCTAATGTTGGCAATAAGCTAATTGTTATAGGTTGTTTTATAGAGGATTAATAGCATGGTGGTAGATAAATTAATATTTATGTATTGATTCCAGTGATATTACAAAGATCCAGGATAAATATAAAATATTATATAGTAGTGGAACTAGTGAAAAGTAGTGTTTTATTAAGATCATAATATGGAGTTCCATCAAGAAGTTACAGCACAAAGCATAAACTATAATACTATTATAATAATAATAACTTTATTTCTGAAAAGAACATATTACAAAAAATTTCGGAATTATTAAAAAAAAACCCACACTAAGCACAGTGTAAAGTGGGATTTTTGTATCTTGTTTATGTAATATGAAAATTAACCATTTTAACAATTTTAAGGAATACACTTACAAGTAGAAATTCAAGTAACTAAGTGAAATTATACAAACAAAAAAACATACACACACTAGAATACCGACACTAATTGACGCACCCAGATAAGTTAAATACAAAATATAAATTAGCGAAAAGACATCAAGATGTCTTCAGAATCTCGATATGTCCACGACAAAAGTTCAGATTTAAGTTTATATTTCGCATTCCGCAAACAGAGCTGGCACAATTTATAAATCGCATTAATTTTGTTGTAAATAAAAGGTTTCCTAAACAAAGCAAAACGTGTGGCCCAAGCGGTTCTCACTGTTGGAAGCGGAAGTCTAAAAGTACGCTTTTTCAAAATACATTGGTATTCAATTAGATTTAGACATTCTTTATGGGCTTGGATGGTGATGGCAAATATGTACAGTCTACGAACACTAAGCACTTGTGACTCCTGATATATATTACAAAGATGTTATTATGCAAATGGCTTTAAGAGCAGGTGTGCAGGATTGCAGGTTGTAAGAATGCAGATGTGCCGGTGTTCAGGTGTGCAAGTGTGGCAGGTATGCAGGTGTACAGGTGTGCATGTGTGCAGGGGTGCGGGTGCGCAGTACTCACGCTGTGGAAGACGAGGTGCGTGAAGGGCGTGAGTGCGGCCGCCTCCGCCACGCAGCCCGCCGCCGCCGACACGCGGTCCAGCCTGCGCAGACCTGCTGCTGTACTCGTCTACTCATGTACTCATACACTCTGTGCACCCACGAATAGAGGGCGACAGTTTTTATGAAGTTATACAAAGGTGTATTGCTATACTTGGTCTAAGATCAATATTACGTTATCATCAAAATAAAATTAATATGAAGGGTCCACTGCAATAATGATGAATGTCCAAAAAAAAGTTTTTCTTAACCTGTAATGCCATTCGTTCACTGGACTATGTAGTTAAGAAATCTCGTTTACAAACTTAGCAATATCGCTTGCAATCTCGAGATAAAACGTTTTTAACATTTTGCCTACACGGCTAGAACGCTCAACGTCACAGGTGTTCACGGCAATAACGAAAAATGTCCACCGCGGGCGTTTTTCAAAAAATCTTTCTGTACCCAACATAACTACAAACGACGTCTATTATAAAAGACAGCTTAGTTATTATATGTTTAATGTTCATGTGCTTGCTGATTCTTCATCTTATTTTTTCTCTTACGATAAGAGTATTGGAAAAAAAGGATCAGACGATGTGGCCTCTCATCTGTTTCATTTTATATTCAATGAAATGGAGGTACAAGTCAAGACTCTTATATTTTTTTGTGACTCATGTGGTGGTCAAAATAAAAACTATACCATCTTTAGAATGTTACATTACATAGTTCATTGCTGCAATCGCTTAGAATCTGTCACAGTCACATTCCTGATAAGAGGGCACTCTTACATGGAGTGCGATCGTAACATGGCCTACTTAAATCAAAAGGCTAGAATTAAACTTCCTGAAGAATGGGCTGAACATGTGCGTGGAGCTCGACAGAGAATGCTCTCCTTCCGGGAAGGAGAGGTCTCACAAGATGCATTTAAGGGCTGGACTGCATTCCTGAAACCATTTTACAAAAAAACTTGTCCTTTTTCCATAAGACCTGTGCGTGAATTTAGAATCCAGAAAGAACACCCACGGCTCATGTTTCACAGAAATTTTAGTAATAGCTCATGGGAATCAAGTGTGGTCAACACACCAGTATCTTTTCGGTCTATGAAGGCAGTTAATGAGGGCGAATTCAAATTACCTGATTATTATAAAGAAAAGCTGCCTATATCAACAGCAAAATATAATGACCTGCAGTTCCTGAAAAAGTTCTGGCCTGAAATAAGGCCTGAAACGAAACGTTATTTCGATGAACTTCCTTATGCTGCTAATATCAGAGAATCAGAAGTTAATTAAAACAGTCATTCGGACACCGATCATTATTGACTGGCAACGTAGTGTGGACAGTGATCATTATAGTCTTGATTTTTAAGGACTTACTTAAGATTTGATTATTTTTAATTGGTTTGTAATACCCAAAAAAATATTATTTTCCAACGAAATAATAAATGATACATATACTTTAACTTTAATAAACAACATTTTATTATCTTCAAGTCAGAGTTTTTTTCACACCGTTTATAAGATTAAAACCCAATTATCTAAAAACAAAAGACAGAGGACATTCATCATTATTGCAGTGGACCCTTCATATGTATTCAATACATACACAGACTTCAATATACATACCTGAGGTAGAGGTTGGCCAGCGCCAGCCAGGCGTGTGCCCGCTGCGCGAGCCGCGGGGGGCGGACTGGACCAGCACGCAGCAGCAGCACACCACGTACATGAGGCA
Source organism: Scirpophaga incertulas (assembly GCA_036419045.1). NCBI lineage: Eukaryota > Metazoa > Arthropoda > Insecta > Lepidoptera > Crambidae > Scirpophaga > Scirpophaga incertulas. The sequence goes on along the minus strand of CM071631.1, from coordinate 23,184,241 downwards.
GAGGTCGACCAGCGCCAGCCAGGCGTGTGCCCGCTGCGCGTGCCACTGGGCCAGCACGCAGCAGCAGCACACCACGTACCTGAGGCAAAGGTCGACCAGCGCCAGCTAGGCGTGTGCCGCTGCGCGTGCCGCGGGGGCGACTGGGCCAGCACGCGCAGCAGCACACCACGTACCTGAGGCAGAGGTCGACCAGCGCCAGCCAGGCGTGTGCCCGCTGCGCGTGCCGCGGGGGGCGGACTGGGCCAGCACGCAGCAGCAGCACACCACGTACCTGAGGCAGAGGTCGACCAGCGCCAGCCAGGCGTGTGCCCGCTGCGCGTGCCACTGGGCCAGCACGCAGCAGCAGCACACCACGTACCTGAGGCAAAGGTCGACCAGCGCCAGCTAGGCGTGTGCCCGCTGCACGTGCCGCGGGGGCGGACTGGGCCAGCACGCAGCAGCAGCACACACGTACCTGAGGCAGAGGTCGACCAGCGCAGCCAGGCGTGTGCCCGCTGCGCGTGCCGCGGGGGGCGGACTGGGCCAGCACGCAGCAGCAGCAGCACACACGTACCTGAGGCAAAGGTCGACCAGCGCCAGCTAGGCGTGTGCCCGCTGCGCGTGCCGCGGGGGGCGGACTGGGCCAGCACGCAGCAGCAGCACACACGTACCTGAGGCAGAGGTCGACCAGCGCCAGCCAAATGTGTGCCCGCTGCGCGTGCCGCGGGGGCGGACTGGGCCAGCACGCAGCAGCAGCACACCACGTACCTGAGGCAGAGATCGGCCAGCGCCAGCCAGGCGTGTGCGCCCGCTGCGCGTGCCACGGGGGGCGGACTGGGCCAGCACGCAGCAGCAGCACACACGTACCTGAGGCAGAGGTCGACCAGCGCCAGCAGGCGTGTGCCCGCTGCGCGTGCCACTGGGCCAGCACGCAGCAGCAGCACACCACGTACCTGAGGCAAAGGTCGACCAGCGCCAGCTAGGCGTGTGCCCGCTGCGCGTGCCGCGGGGGGCGGACTGGGCCAGCACGCAGCAGCAGCACACCACGTACCTGAGGCAGAGGTCGACCAGCGCCAGCCAGGCGTGTGCCCGCTGCGCGTGCCACTGGGCCAGCACGCAGCAGCAGCACACCACGTACCTGAGGCAAAGGTCGACCAGCGCCAGCTAGGCGTGTGCCCGCTGCGCGTGCCGCGGGGGCGGACTGGGCCAGCACGCAGCAGCAGCACACCACGTACCTGAGGCAGAGGTCGACCAGCGCCAGCCAGGCGTGTGCCCGCTGCGCGTGCCACGGGGGGCGGACTGGGCCAGCACGCAGCAGCAGCACACCACGTACCTGAGGCAAAGGTCGACCAGCGCCAGCTAGGCGTGTGCCCGCTGCGCGTGCCGCGGGGGGCGGACTGGGCCAGCACGCAGCAGCAGCACACCACGTACCTGAGGCAGAGATCGGCCAGCGCCAGCCAGGCGTGTGCGCCCGCTGCGCGTGCCACGGGGGGCGGACTGGGCCAGCACGCAGCAGCAGCACACCACGTACCTGAGGCAGAGGTCGACCAGCGCCAGCCAGGCGTGTGCCCGCTGCGCGTGCCACTGGGCCAGCACGCAGCAGCAGCACACCACGTACCTGAGGCAAAGGTCGACCAGCGCCAGCTAGGCGTGTGCCCGCTGCGCGTGCCGCGGGGGCGGACTGGGCCAGCACGCAGCAGCAGCACACCACGTACCTGAGGCAGAGGTCGACCAGCGCCAGCCAGGCGTGTGCCCGCTGCGCGTGCCGCGGGGGGCGGACTGGGCCAGCACGCAGCAGCAGCACACCACGTACCTGAGGCAAAGGTCGACCAGCGCCAGCTAGGCGTGTGCCCGCTGCGCGTGCCGCGGGGGGCGGACTGGGCCAGCACGCAGCAGCAGCACACCACGTACCTGAGGCAGAGGTCGACCAGCGCCAGCCAAATGTGTGCCCGCTGCGCGTGCCGCGGGGGGCGGACTGGGCCAGCACGCAGCAGCAGCACACCACGTACCTGAGGCAGAGATCGGCCAGCGCCAGCCAGGCGTGTGCGCCCGCTGCGCGTGCCACGGGGGGCGGACTGGGCCAGCACGCAGCAGCAGCACACCACGTACCTGAGGCAGAGGTCGACCAGCGCCAGCCAGGCGTGTGCCCGCTGCGCGTGCCACTGGGCCAGCACGCAGCAGCAGCAGCACACACGTACCTGAGGCAGAGGTCGACCAGCGCCAGCCAGGCGTGTGCCCGCTGCGCGTGCCACGGGGGGCGGACTGGGCCAGCACGCAGCAGCAGCACACCACGTACCTGAGGCAAAGGTCGACCAGCGCCAGCTAGGCGTGTGCCCGCTGCGCGTGCCGCGGGGGGCGGACTGGGCCAGCACGCAGCAGCAGCACACCACGTACCTGAGGCAGAGGTCGACCAGCGCCAGCCAAATGTGTGCCCGCTGCGCGTGCCGCGGGGGGCGGACTGGGCCAGCACGCAGCAGCAGCACACCACGTACCTGAGGCAGAGATCGGCCAGCGCCAGCCAGGCGTGTGCGCCCGCTGCGCGTGCCACGGGGGGCGGACTGGGCCAGCACGCAGCAGCAGCACACCACGTACCTGAGGCAGAGGTCGACCAGCGCCAGCCAGGCGTGTGCCCGCTGCGCGTGCCACTGGGCCAGCACGCAGCAGCAGCACACCACGTACCTGAGGCAGAGGTCGACCAGCGCCAGCCAGGCGTGTGCCCGCTGCGCGTGCCACGGGGGGCGGACTGGGCCAGCACGCAGCAGCAGCACACCACGTACCTGAGGCAGAGGTCGACCAGCGCCAGCCAGGCGTGTGCCCGCTGCGCGTGCCACGGGGGGCGGACTGGGCCAGCACGCAGCAGCAGCACACCACGTACCTGAGGCAAAGGTCGACCAGCGCCAGCTAGGCGTGTGCCCGCTGCGCGTGCCGCGGGGGGCGGACTGGGCCAGCACGCAGCAGCAGCACACCACGTACCTGAGGCAGAGGTCGACCAGCGCCAGCCAAGCGTGTGCCCGCTGCGCGTGCCGCGGGGGGCGGACTGGGCCAGCACGCAGCAGCAGCACACCACGTACCTGAGGCAGAGATCGGCCAGCGCCAGCCAGGCGTGTGCCCGCTGCGCGTGCCGCGGGGGGGCGGGCTGGGCCAGCACGCGCTCCACGCAGCACGTGGCCACGCTTTCTGCCACCATACTCGCTGAAATATCACACTCATTTTCAATTTACATTATTCGTAATGCTGTTTACATGTACGCCGTGCAGCATTGCGGGCTGCCTGGTGGGCTGCGCGGCATGCAGCCCGTCCCAGACCGGCGAAAATTCAAGCTGTTCACACGCACACCGACGCGTCAGTCAGTGCCAGCATGGCGGGCAGCGAGGATCTCAGTGTTGTTGCTGTCATATCCGTTGGCTTAACTTATTTTTATTGGTAAAGTAAAAACATTATGAATCCTTAATTGATACATAGCAATGTTGAAGATTGCGCATGTAAACGTTGAAGAGCGCGCGTGTAAACAGTCACCGGGCGCCCGCACATTCATCCTTTGAACTTTGCCAAAAAACCGACACCTAAATAAAATTGGGAACAGGGCAAGAAAAAGAAGAAGAGAAGTTATGATACTCACTACCATCCTTATTGCTCTGAGTGTCCTCCCACGGCTGGGAGTCAGACATAGCATCCAGCTCCGCGTATCCATTGCAGTCTGATTCGTTCTCATGTTCCGGAGAGTTTAGAAGTGTTAGCAACTCCTTAGCCGATGCTAACGCCGCCTGTAATATGTATCTCGTTAATTGAAGTCTTATTCTTTATTTTACAGTAAAATATTTAGTAAAGAAGACTACCAACTATATTGCACATTTTAGTTCGCATTCATCGATTATACCAGTCGCGCGTTCTCATATTATATATAATTGTAATATTTTTAGATACCCTAGAGTACTAGATTACAATTAAATATCTATTTAGACGAGAATTAACTTTGGTCGTTTTTGTGATCGTATGCGGAAAACTAGTGAACGGTGAGATTTAACTACATTAAGAAATAAGAACTTAGTTTTGTTTCCGTTAAAAATTAGATATATATCGCCAGCGCCGTCGTCTGTAGCGCCCACAGCTGCTGCGCCCTAGATTCGTACTCAGGGTACCGCCCGCAGCGCGCGCTGCCGCCGCTGCCAGCTCCGCACTCAGCACTCGGCTACCTGCGGCGGGGCGTGCAGCATGGCGCGGCGCGGCCAGGCGGCGCGCGGCGCCTGCAGCGCGGCCAGCGCCGCAGCCCGCAGCGCCCGCTGGCGCCGCGCCGCGGCCGCGCCCGAGCCGGCGCCCGCGCCCACACCTGCCGCGCCCCACAGCGCCGCCACCAGCCGCAGCCCACCCGCGCATCCCGCCCGCGCCGCTAGGCAACCGCGCGTCGCCTCCTGCCGTAAACATAACAATACGATGCACGTAACTACAATCATATATTCATTAACATTTCCTCTAAGTCATTACCTAATTTATTTTTTTATTTATTTAATGATAAAAATACGTACACATAATCTAATTTCTGCAACTCTCTCCAACTCCAACGCCTAATTAAACATTTAATAAAAAAAAACCGGAATCATAATGATATAATCTCCTCTGCACGTCATGCTGAAATCCTATTTAGCCATTACTACAACAAAATACAGAATGCGGCTGATGAAAACCTAACCAGATCCACGTCAAATGTAATATTTTATACTTTATAGTGAAGACCTATATAGTATATATCCTTACCATAGCCTCATTCAGCTTGGCCATGCGCATATACTGTAATGCTAGGTGGTAGAAGGCAAGATGGTCTCGGGAATCCAGTTGTACAGATCTTTGGAGGAACTGCAAGCTTGCTGCGTTCGCTGCCTCCTTCTCCGGGCGGGAGAAGGTTTTCTAAAAGAGTAAATAACACTTGTTTAATCTACTTTCGATGCTGTACGTATTATATAACAAACTCATATATCATATGAACTTTCTAAATACATAATAAACGTGGTCGCCTAAAACAGACCTGGCGACGGACTGTCATTGGCGAAGCGAAAGCCATTGAAAAAACCTGGAGCGAAAACACTCGCGAAGCTCAAGACCGTGAGGGTTGGAGACTCGGTGTGGATGCACTCTGCCCCAGCTTGGGGACAAAGGACCTTAATGAATGAAATACATAATGAACAGCTCATAACACGACGGAATATATTCCTACGTTATAAAAAAGTCTATAGTACTACTACAGAATAACTGCACGTATTAAAATGGTAGTAAAAGATAAGGCAGCAATACGCACGTATTATATAGTTTTACCTCGACAAATCTAACGATAATAACGACTTCCAAGTCTATTTTTTTTTGGACTGACCTATGCTGAAACCTCAGATGGCTATGTTCAGCTTTGCAATAAGTGTATTTGTGGACGACGCAGCGCAGCAGAAGACACCCGAGTCTCATTAAATCCGTTGCCAGGTTACTTGACAAATCTATGATTAATATTTTATTGTTATTCTGAGGAACTTTACCAGCGAAAATTACAATTAAGAAATTATTAATAATAGTTGTTTTTTTTTTCCATATTTTATTTAGATTATTCCATTTAATCACATTAAAGACGTTAATCATTTTAAAACAACAACGTCAGGTGTGCTGGTAGCGGTCAATGCAAAAGACACGCGACTATAATGCCACTTTTGTGTATGTAGACCAAATAAAATCGTAAAACAGCAAGATTTAATAAACTCCTTAAAATACGAGAAATAAAATGTTAAAATAACTCTATTCATAGGGTGAGGGATGCGATCCCCATTTGTTAGATTTTTGTCGATAAACTTAACATAACACGTTGGTAAAGTATCGGAGTCCGATCCCTAACACATGTGACGTTCTAGCCTCACCACAATCGTCTACGACGTTTGAGGCGGGGAGGAATAAAAATAAAAAAACCTAACGTCAACAATTTATAAATTTATTAAATATATATATATAATATATATATTTATTTAAAGTGGGTCGTGGGGGTTATGCCCGCTTAATCTGTACTTCGCTATCGGCACTTCCCTTCTTACGCGCCTCCAGCGGCAGTCGGTGTCACTAAGCTGGCTGTAGACTGGTGGGCAGGGGGCAGGTGTCGATATCGGCCGTGTGCAGAATTTGGTTCAAAACCCTTTTATTTAATCCGTGCGTAGATCCCTGGAATTCACCATATTCCAAACATTAATGTCAGTTGACCGACATTTACAAAGAAAAACAGCCACCAAGCAGAAGGCGAAGGATTGGCCGATAAAATAGCTGTGTAGCGGCTTTGAAGAAGCAGATAGGAATTTACAATAAAGATAGTCTAAAATTTATTAACAATTAGCAGAAGTAATATTTTTATAATTATTAAGAAAATAAGGTAGGTAGCAAATTTTACACTGTAATCAAATTAACAAAACATTCTAGCGGAAAATAGGAACTAAATCTAATTATATTTCAATTATAACACTGTCTTTATCAATAAGAAAATAACACACCATTATATATATTCGAAACTACAGATATAACCATCACACACAAAATTTAAAAGCAACTAAAATAACAACTATTATTCTGTTCAACACTTACCAAATGGGGAATCCGTATAACTAGCACTTTACTACTATTTTAAGTATAATGAGTTTAATAATGTAAACTATACTTATTATAAAATTAGGGCGAACGACGTTTTATGTCGCGATAGATAATTGCGAGCGTCTTCACCCGTGACCATTGAAAGTAGATGTGTCCGCCTGACCAGGCGAGACGCGGGGAGGGATCCGCGTAAGCCGGGCGCGAACAATAGCAGCTAGCAAATACCAGTCACACAGATCACTTCGACCAATTTTATGCAATTTATCAATCTGTATGGAAATATCTAAATTGTTTTTTATTAATTTTATTGTAAATATTAATTAGGTAAGCTAGTTAATTATTATTTGTTTCTTTGTATAGTTGATAGTTTAATATGTGTTCGTGTTAGTTTTAGATATTATTGTAAATATTTGCTTATATTATAAAATTATATAGAAAAAAATATAACTATGTACACACAACGTTACATTACCCCCTCGCGTCATCAAGGATTTTATTCCCTCTAAATAAAATCCGCATATACAAAATGTAATAATTGTTAGACTCAAGCATCCTTCACATTTATCATACTTCACGCAATCATTAGGGCAGCAATAAATAATATAAGTTTTATTGTCGCACTGTATCACTAAATAGGGTACCTGTTATATGAACCGGTAACCAACACAACAATTTTTGTAAAAAGATGTTTAATGAATACATGGCAAAGAGAGCAACTAATGTGGCAACAGTAATGAAATTTAATTAAACAAAACACAAGCGTTAAAGTTGAGATTGTTATTGAAAAAGACAATGTTTACGTATGTGTTCCTACTCAAGTAAAAAAAAACAAATTTAAGCTATTTATATGTATTAATTAATTTTAAATCTTTGATATGCCATACCCCTAAGTCCTTGCCCGACATATCTTCTAGAACATAGACAAGTGTAGATTTTTTATCTTTTACACGACATTTGATAAATTTTTGTGCCAGTTTCTTAGAAAAGTATTTATCTTTGTCGCTTAGAACGTAAGCACGCTTCATGACAATATCTCCTATTTGAAACTCTGCAGGCTTCCTACGCAAATTATAATGAGCAGTATTTTTGACATGAGCATGATAAAGTTTCGCTTGGACTTCGTTAAAGATTTCAGAAAGACATCCTAAATTTTCAGCATAATCATCTCGCGGGAAGAACAAAACCTCATCGCCTAATTCGTTATCTGTGTAGTGAGAACCAGGGAACTCTCTCTGCCGTAAACTAAAAATGACGGAGTAAAACCGGTTGCTTCATTTACTGAGCTGTTAATTGCAAATTGAACTTTTGGTATGTAAATATCCCAAGATCTGTGGTCATTATCAACGTAAGTTGATAAACAAGTAATGATAGTTCTATTATAACGTTCTACTGTATTAATTTGCGGTGTATATTTTGGTGTAAAGTAAATGTTAGGTACCGTATATTTTTTAAAGAAATTTTCAGTAGCTCGACTTATAAATTGAGATCCGTTATCTAAAAATATGGTTTGCGGTACACCATGAACGAGAAAAACAGTTTCTTCTATTAATTTAATAATAACGTCTGCAGTAGCTTTTTTAATGGCATGAATTATACAAAATTTGGAAAAACAACAGGTTATTACTAAAATATAGCTATTTTGTTTCTTGGTCACCGGCAAAGGACCCATCAGATCGATTGATATCATCTGAAAAGGACGGCAACACTGCTTTGGTCTGCCCATGACACCTAACGTTTGGTGGTTCTGCGCCTTATACTCGAGACATTTTGAGCACGAGCCCACGAATTTGACAACATCCTTGTGCATACCTGGCCAATAATACCGTAGTGTGAGGCGTTTGTACGTTTTATACGCCAAGGTGACCGGAGGTAGGCTCACAATGATTTTCTTTTAAAATCTGTTCACGGAGATTAATGGGACTACTCTTTTCCAAGAGAACTCCTTAGTGAGTGAATATTTATTTTTACATAATTTATACAATACATTTTCATTGATTAAAAAGTTTGGATAATTTTGTGGTCTTTCTTTACAACCGTGGTAAATAGTTTTGTACCATTCGTCTTTAGAGTCCTCAACGATGGAAGAACAAATGATACTATGTGGAAAAGCCCTGGACAATGCATCAGGAATAACGTTGTCGACGCCACGCCTATGTTTAATAATAAAGTCAAAAGCCGACAAACGGATACCCCATCGTGCTAATCTGCCCGTTGGATTATTTAGAGATAGGAACCATTTTAAAGCACTATGGTCTGTATAGACAGTGAATGTTTTCCCGTTCTCTAAATAACACCTCCAGTTTTCTAAAGCAGTTATTACGGCTAAGGTTTCCCTCTCCGTAATACTATAATTACGCTCCGATTTTGTAAGAGAGCGACTCATGTAAGCGACTGGACGTTCTTTGCCATCGATAGTCTGAGTGAGCATAGCGCCCACGCCATAGTCGCTTGCATCAGTATGCACCTCAAACGGCAGACTGTAATTTGGGCAAGTAAGGACTGGTGAAGAGACCAAACACTCCTTCAACCTCTGAAATGCAGCATCGGCCTCTGTAGTCCATTCGAAGGGTGAAAGTTTCTTTTTAGTGGAGGTTAACCTATTTAACGGTCCTGCTATCGTGCTGAAATTAGGGACGAAACGACGGTACCAAGTTGCTGTCCCAAGAAAGCGTTTGAGTTCCTTACGACAAGTTGGTGTAGGATAACTCAAGATCGCCTGAACTTTCTCGGGATCGGTTCGTAGTCCGCAACCATCAACAACATAACCAAGATATTTCAATTGACCTCGGAAAAACTTACACTTGTCAAAGTTTACAGTTAGGTTGGCATGCTTTAGCTTTTCCAGGACACGTAATAGGAGAGTCACGTGACCATTAAAATCCTGATTTACAACAATAATGTCATCGAGATATGCGAAGACATTAAGACCGAACTCACCAAATAAAAGATCCACCAAACGCTGCTGTGTAGCCGGGGCATTGGTCAAACCAAAGGCAGTTCGTTTAAATCTAAGTGTACCCCTACCTGGTATGTAAAATGCTGTCTTGTCTCGGTCTTCTGGAGCTATCTCGATTTGCCAGAACGACTTTGATAGGTCTATACTGCTTAGATAACGAGCATCACGAAGGCTGTCCAATATTTCCGAGATGTAAGGCAAATTGTAAGCATCTCGCTTCGTAACGGAGTTTAATTTTCGGCTATCAAGACAGAAACGAGGCTGACCATTTTTCTTAGTCACGAGCAAGACAGGAGAAGACCAGGCGCTTTCACATGGTTCAACGACATCCATTGAGAGCATTTCATCGACCTGCTCGACCAGAATACGCTGTTTTTCAGGCGACATTCTGTAGTAACGTTGCCTGATTGGAAGAGCGTCGCCGGTGTTGATGCGGTGCGTAATAAGTGTTGTTTTACCAAGACCTTTACGTTCGCTCGAGATATCTTTAAATTGAGATATCACGTTATTAGCTATGCATTTTTCGGATTCAGTTAATTTATCAAAACTGTTGATAAAAATATTAGTGGGTGCTTCTACTGATACTGGGTTAAGAGAGATGCTGCCCAAATATTTTGGACACAAGTGAAATTTTCTCCAAAAATCAATGCCCAGAATAAGAGGAGTTTCCACACTAGGTACTACTATTGCCTTAATTAAATGAAATTGATCTTCAAAATTAACAGGAATATATATATATCCAATGCTAGGTAATGATTGACCACCTGCTGCTGTTACTGTAATGCTACTCGGAATAATTTTGAAACCTTGTTTTTCCAATACTTTATGAGCATTGTTTCCTAATATAGTGACAGCTGAACCAGAATCTAGAAGTCCAGTCATAGGTACTTCATTTATATTTACTGTAACATGAGGTCTGACATCTTGAAATAATTTATGTTGAATTGTGGCTAAAGAATAACTATTAAAAAATAAATTAATTGTTTTTAGCCAATTCTCCCAATCTGTCCTATCAAAATTATTTAGCGAATTCCCACAATTCAACGTCTGATTCAGTTTTTTGAACTACTTGGCTTATTTTTGGTACAGTTAGGACATTGTGGTGTTTTTACATTTTCAAGGCCACATTTAAAACAGAAAATTTTGTCCTTATTAGCCATGCATTGGCGTAAATTATGTGTATTTTCACGACAACGTGGACAATAACGAGGCTTAGGAATGTCTATTGCATGGACATAATTATTTTTTAATTTAGAATTATTGTTATTAGATATAGGTTTTGTAAACATGTTTGATTTATTAGAATAAATATTAGAATTGTAAGGTTGTTTGTTTTGATAAGTATTGTTAGTAGTAGTAGTTTTATGACTATATGTAAAATTACGTTTATATGCAAACTCAGGTGCCAAGGTGTCTCTAGTAGGAAGAGGAGGTTCATGGAAGTTTGTAAGACGTGCTTGGATATTTTCGTAGTTACGACACAAGGATCGCAAGCATTCAATAGTTTTAATTTCTGTAACCGAAGCCAATGTACTAGCATAAGATGGGCGTATATTATGTAGAATAATTTCCAATTGCTCATCTTCTGACGGCTTATTTGTTAACCTTGAGAATAAACCTGACATGACAGATAGAAAAATTGTTATGTTCTCGCTCTCACCCTGTGTTCTAGATCTAATTTCTGTAAGCAGCCTATAATCGAAATCAGACTGGTCGAAATCTTTTTTTAATAATACTATAAGCTCACTCCATTCAGAAACCTGACTTCTTACACTTCTATACCAATGTAGGGCATCACCAGTAAATATCTCAGTAGCATAGGACAATATCTTGTGGTCGGGTATACTTCGCGATTCACAATACTCAGAGACACGTTCAATGAAAGCTCTCACACAGCTCTTACCGTCGTACTTAAGTTTGGTAATGTCACCTAAACCACCACGATCACAAGTTACAGAAATGTTCAACGGTGTCAACGGAGTTACAACGTCGACAGCACTTGAAGTGAGAGGATCAGTTGCTTGTTCCTTAACAGATTTAGATAATTCCAATAAATTTTTAAATTGTGTAACGCATGAATCGTAGAGTACTTTTGTGTCGCTACTGCTAGTAATTCGGTTTAATCTATGGTAAGTATGATTTAAAAGGTTTTGAGGCGCGGAGCATCGCGTTTCGGTCTGTGTTGGACTCTAAGTAATTTCTTACTTTCAATAAAACATCGCTCACACCCTTTAAATCGTCCATGGGGTCTATGGGACTATCTAAGATGTCCTCGGGCGGGAATTCGGCCCTAATTTTGAAATTTGCTTACGCAAATCTTGAACCGTTGTAGCAGGAGTAGAACCTCTAATATAAACCTCGTATTCAAGTTCAGATTTTTGTAAAGATAGAAATTTTATGGGAAACGCCATAATTATTTGCGTAAGAGTTGAACAGAAGCAAATAAAAACTAAATAAATAAGTTACAGCACTTAACTACTGGAGCACTAAACTAATTCCTTCTGTTACAAGAAGCAAAATAAATAAAACGTTTAGGTTGCAAGTAAAAAAATAAATAAATAAATGACAACACAATTTAAAAAAGAAAAAAAAGCGTTAATGCGAACTGATATGTATATACGATATAAATGTACAATACAAAGTATAGAAAACACAATAAAAGAAATATGGATATTAATAATAATAACACAATAAAAAAAATGTATAAGCATATAAAGCAAAAAATGAAAAAAATATATATATATTATCACTTTATCGATATACACGTATCAGCTGCTGTGCAACCAAAAAAATAAAAAACGTTTCACAAACATAAAAAAAAATAAAAGCACAAATACACAACTACTAAGCGAAAGCACAAATTAAGCATAACCACGTCTAGGGGCGCCAGTGTGACGTTCTAGCCTCACCACAATCGTCTGCGACGTTTGAGGCGGGGAGGAATAAAAATAAAAAAAAACCTAACGTCAACAATTTATAAATTTATTAAATATATATATATAATAATATATATTTATTTAAAGTGGGTCGTGGGGTTATGCCCGCTTAATCTGTGCTTCGCTATCGGCACTTCCCTTCTTACGCGCCTCCAGCGGCAGTCGGTGTCACTAAGCTGGCTGTAGACTGGTGGGCAGGGGGCAGGTGTCGATATCGGCCGTGTGCAGAATTTGGTTCAAAACCCTTTTATTTAATCCGTGCGTAGATCCCTGGAATTCACCATATTCCAAACATTAATGTCAGTTGACCGACATTTACAAAGAAAAACAGCCACCAAGCAGAAGGCGAAGGATTGGCCGATAAAATAGCTGTGTAGCGGCTTTGAAGAAGCAGATAGGAATTTACAATAAAATAGTCTAAAATTTATTAACAATTAGCAGAAGTAATATTTTTATAATTATTAAGAAAATAAGGTAGGTAGCAAATTTTACACTGTAATCAAATTAACAAAACATTCTAGCGGAAAATAGGAACTAAATCTAATTATATTTCAATTATAACACTGTCTTTATCAATAAGAAAATAACACACCATTATATATATTCGAAACTACAGATATAAACCATCACACAAAATTTAAAAGCAACTAAAATAACAACTATTATTCTGTTCAACACTTACCCAAATGGGGAATCCGTATAACTAGCACTTTACTACTATTTTAAGTATAATGAGTTTAATAATGTAAACTATACTTATTATAAAATTAGGGCGAACGACGTTTTATGTCGCGATAGATAATTGCGAGCGTCTTCACCCGTGACCATTGAAAGTAGATGTGTCCGCCTGACCAGGCGAGACGCGGGGAGGGATCCGCGTAAGCCGGGCGCGAACAATAGCAGCTAGCAAATACCAGTCACACAGATCACTTCGACCAATTTTATGCAATTTATCAATCTGTATGGAAATATCTAAATTGTTTTTTATTAATTTTATTGTAAATATTAATTAGGTAAGCTAGTTAATTATTATTTGTTTCTTTGTATAGTTGATAGTTTAATATGTGTTCGTGTTAGTTTTAGATATTATTGTAAATATTTGCTTATATTATAAAATTATATAGAAAAAAATATAACTATGTACACACAACGTTACAACCACTGTATAAATTTTTACTTATAAACAATTTAGTCAAGACCAAGTTGAGAAGAGGTGAAATGATGTAATTTTCAAGTAGGTATTTTTGAAAATTATAAATTTACCTATTGAGATTTTTTCCCTTTGAAGAGGAGAGGCTGACAACCAACATGGACCTACCTTACTACACATCACTGCAACCAAGTGCTAAGTTGAATATGTCCGAGTCCAAATAAATCGAGGCGGCTCTACTGAAATAGCTTACCGATATAGTCAACCTAGGCTTTCGCCATAAGGGCCCTGCTGTTTGAATGGAAGGGTGATTTAAAGGTTTCTTCTATTTCCTGCTTAAACTATACATTGCTGATTCACTGTGTCTTTTACTCACCGACGTCTTCAATTAAATAGAAACAGTCCATTACAAACATTTCGTATTGTTTGAGTCATTCAACTATACTTGGCTGGTGCATTATACATCTTTTACACATCGAAGCCGTTATCTAGAACATCTCCATTGCGGGTTTTCTCGATTTCTTGCGTTAATAAAATGTTAATTACTGGTTACCTATATGTGCAGTGTTACCTGTGCTAACAGCTGGTGCCCTACACCACACATCAGACAAGCTCTGGCTAGAAGTGGTCCGTTGCGGTTTTCTTCTATTTCTAAAGCCGCCTTCGCCAGTTCTAGGCCTTCCTCAGTCTAAAAAAAAAATATACCATTTTTAGCCACTTGAGCATTGTTTTCAATAATTAGGTAATTAATAGTTTTTTTTAATATACTACATCAGGTTGTCCCAAAATAAAGATATATTTTCCCATAGTAAAAACGATCATATTCTTCATCACTCCTTTTCCTCTCTCTGTTGTCGATACGAAATAAGAACAACGTAGACGTTCTTGAAACGTTAAATAAGACTTCCAATTTGTAAGTCCCGTTGAAATGGAAGGTGAAGCTAGCTCATTGGCATCGCAGCACGGCGTGCTGTGCACGGAGTGGTGCAGCCGACCCAGAGCCGCGCGCGCCCAGCAGCCGCAGTGCGGCGTCGCCGGCGCACAGCGGCGCGGCGTGCTGTGCACGGAGTACAGCAGTGGAGCCGAACCAGAGCAGTAGCAGTGACCGACCGTGCCCGCGGCGTAGCAGCCGCGCGCGCTCAGCAGCCGCAGTGCGGCGTCGCCGGCGCACAGCGGCGCGGCGTGCTGTGCACGGAGTACAGCAGTGGAGCCGAACCAGAGCAGTAGCAGTGACCGACCGTGCCCGCGGCGTAGCAGCCGCGCGCGCTCAGCAGCCGCAGTGCGGCGTCGCCGGCGCACAGCGGCGCGGCGTGCTGTGCACGGAGTACAGCAGTGGAGCCGAACCAGAGCAGTAGCAGTGACCGACCGTGCCCGCGGCGTAGCAGCCGCGCGCGCTCAGCAGCCGCAGTGCGGCGTCGCCGGCGCACAGCGGCGCGGCGTGCTGTGCACGGAGTACAGCAGTGGAGCCGAACCAGAGCAGTAGCAGTGACCGACCGTGCCCGCGGCGTAGCAGCCGCGCGCGCTCAGCAGCCGCAGTGCGGCGTCGCCGGCGCACAGCGGCGCGGCGTGCTGTGCACGGAGTACAGCAGTGGAGCCGAACCAGAGCAGTAGCAGTGACCGACCGTGCCCGCGGCGTAACAGCCGCGCGTGCTCAGCAGCCGCAGTGCGGCGTCGCCGGCGCAAAGCGGCGCGGCGTGCTGTGCACGGAGTACAGCAGTGGAGCCGAACCAGAGCAGTAGCAGTGACCGACCGTGCCCGCGGCGTAGCAGCCGCGCGCGCCAGCAGCCGCAGTGCGGCGTCGCCGGCGCACAGCGGCGCGGCGTGCTGTGCACGGAGTACAGCAGTGGAGCCGAACCAGAGCAGTAGCAGTGACCGACCGTGCCAGCGGCGTAACAGCCGCGCGTGCTCAGCAGCCGCAGTGCGGCGTCGCCGGCGCAAAGCGGCGCGGCGTGCTGTGCACGGAGTACAGCAGTGGAGCCGAACCAGAGCAGTAGCAGTGACCGACCGTGCCCGCGGCGTAGCAGCCGCGCGCGCCCAGCAGCCGCAGCGCGGCGTCGCCGGCGCACAGCGGCGCGGCGTGCTGTGCACGGAGTACAGCAGTGGAGCCGAACCAGAGCAGTAGCAGTGACCGACCGTGCCCGCGGCGTAACAGCCGCGCGTGCTCAGCAGCCGCAGTGCGGCGTCGCCGGCGCAAAGCGGCGCGGCGTGCTGTGCACGGAGTACAGCAGTGGAGCCGAACCAGAGCAGTAGCAGTGACCGACCGTGCCCGCGGCGTAACAGCCGCGCGTGCTCAGCAGCCGCAGTGCGGCGTCGCCGGCGCAAAGCGGCGCGGCGTGCTGTGCACGGAGTACAGCAGTGGAGCCGAACCAGAGCAGTAGCAGTGACCGACCGTGCCCGCGGCGTAGCAGCCGCGCGCGCCCAGCAGCCGCAGCGCGGCGTCGCCGGCGCACAGCGGCGCGGCGTGCTGTGCACGGAGTAGAGCAGTGGAGCCGAACCAGAGCAGTAGCAGTGACCGACCGTGCCCGCGGCGTAGCAGCCGCGCGCGCCCAGCAGCCGCAGCGCGGCGTCGCCGGCGCACAGCGGCGCGGCGTGCTGTGCACGGAGTAGAGCAGTGGAGCCGAACCAGAGCAGTAGCAGTGACCGACCGTGCCCGCGGCGTAGCAGCCGCGCGCGCCCAGCAGCCGCAGCGCGGCGTCGCCGGCGCACAACGGCGCGGCGTGCTGTGCACGGAGTAGAGCAGTGGAGCCGAACCAGAGCAGTAGCAGTGACCGACCGTGCCCGCGGCGTAACAGCCGCGCGCGCCCAGCAGCCGCAGTGCGGCGTCGCCGGCGCACAGCGGCGCGGCGTGCTGTGCACGGAGTACAGCAGTGGAGCCGAACCAGAGCAGTAGCAGTGACCGACCGTGCCCGCGGCGTAGCAGCCGCGCGCGCCCAGCAGCCGCAGTGCGGCGTCGCCGGCGCACAGCGGCGCGGCGTGCTGTGCACGGAGTACAGCAGTGGAGCCGAACCAGAGCAGTAGCAGTGACCGACCGTGCCAGCGGCGTAACAGCCGCGCGTGCTCAGCAGCCGCAGTGCGGCGTCGCCGGCGCAAAGCGGCGCGGCGTGCTGTGCACGGAGTACAGCAGTGGAGCCGAACCAGAGCAGTAGCAGTGACCGACCGTGCCCGCGGCGTAGCAGCCGCGCGCGCCCAGCAGCCGCAGGCGCCGCGGGGGGCGCGTCGCCGGCGCACAGAGCGGCGCGGCGTGCTGTGCACGGAGTACAGCAGTGGAGCCGAACCAGAGCAGTAGCAGTGACCGACCGTGCCCGCGGCGTAACAGCCGCGCGCGCGCCAGCAGCCGCAGCGCGGCGTCGCCGGCGCAAAGCGGCGCGGCGTGCTGTGCACGGAGTAGAGCAGTGGAGCCGAACCAGAGCAGTAGCAGTGACCGACCGTGCCCGCGGCGTAACAGCCGCGCGCGCTCAGCAGCCGCAGTGCGGCGTCGCCGGCGCACAGCGGCGCGGCGTGCTGTGCACGGAGTAGAGCAGTGGAGCCGAACCAGAGCAGTAGCAGTGACCGACCGTGCCCGCGGCGTAGCAGCCGCGGCGCGCCCAGCAGCCGCAGCGCGGCGTCGCCGGCGCACAGCGGCGCGGCGTGCTGTGCACGGAGTAGAGCAGTGAGCCGAACCAGAGCAGTAGCAGTGACCGACCGTGCCGCGGCGTAGCAGCCGCGCGCGCCCAGCAGCCGCAGCGCGGCGTCGCCGGCGCACAGCGGCGCGGCGTGCTGTGCACGGAGTAGAGCAGTGGAGCCGAACCAGAGCAGTAGCAGTGACCGACCGTGCCCGCGGCGTAGCAGCCGCGCTGCGCCCAGCAGCCGCAGCGCGCGTCGCCGGCGCACAGCGGCGCGGCGTGCTGTGCACGGAGTAGAAGCAGTGGAGCCGAACCAGAGCAGTAGCAGTGACCGACCGTGCCCGCGGCGCGTAGCAGCCGCGCGCGCCCAGCAGCCGCAGCGCGGCGTCGCCGGCGCACAGCGGCGCGGCGTGCTGTGCACGGAGTAGAGCAGTGGAGCCGAACCAGAGCAGTAGCAGTGACCGACCGTGGCGCGGCACGTAGCAGCCGCGCGCGCCCAGCAGCCGCAGCGCGGCGTCGCCGGCGCACAGCGGCGCGGCATGCTGTGCACGGAGTAGAGCAGTGGAGCCGAACCAGAGCAGTAGCAGTGACCGACCGTGCCCGCGGCGTAACAGCCGCGCGCGCCCAGCAGCCGCAGCGCGGCGTCGCCGGCGCACAGCGGCGCGGCGTGCTGTGCACGGAGTACAGCAGTGGAGCCGAACCAGAGCAGTAGCAGTGACCGACCGTGCCCGCGGCGTAGCAGCCGCGCGCGCCCAGCAGCCGCAGCGCGGCGTCGCCGGCGCACAGCGGCGCGGCGTGCTGTGCACGGAGTAGAGCAGTGGAGCCGAACCAGAGCAGTAGCAGTGACCGACCGTGCCCGCGGCGTAGCAGCCGCGCGCGCCCAGCAGCCGCAGCGCGGCGTCGCCGGCGCACAGCGGCGCGGCGTGCTGTGCACGGAGTAGAGCAGTGGAGCCGAACCAGAGCAGTAGCAGTGACCGACCGTGCCCGCGGCGTAGCAGCCGCGCGCGCCCAGCAGCCGCAGCGCGGCGTCGCCGGCGCACAGCGGCGCGGCGTGCTGTGCACGGAGTAGAGCAGTGGAGCCGAACCAGAGCAGTAGCAGTGACCGACCGTGCCCGCGGCGTAGCAGCCGCGCGCGCCCAGCAGCCGCAGCGCGGCGTCGCCGGCGCACAGCGGCGCGGCGTGCCGCATCACCGCCTGCGCCCGTACGCCTGCGCCCCGCCCGCCGGCGCCGCCACCGCTACCGCCTGCCACACACGCGTACGTGCTCTTATGCTGCCGTTGTTCTATCACGCTAACATTGTTCTATTGCGCTGACCTTCTTCAAATTCATTATGTTGTTTTTACTTATTATCCTGCATCACAGGTGTACATACAAACATAGAAACTCATATGCTTATACATTCAAACCGGCACAAATTTCTGCAGGTCATACAAAATATTTAACATTTGTCCCATATGGGAATCGAATTCATCACTCGGTGCGCAGTACCAGAATACTTGACCACTACGCCAACCGTACCGTCAATTAATACACACGTTCACAATCTCAAAGCATGAAGCACAAAACTCATGTTCACCATATTATGTACAAGTATAAACTAAATTATTTAATATAATGTTTATTATATCATATAATATGTGTATATTATATAACTGTGTTTCTACCAATTATAGACGGAATAAATATCTCCTACGGACGGTTGATAATTGCGAAAAATTTTGATATAGATTTGTTGAATACCATCGTCTTGTATGGATTGGAATATTAGCCCGTTAAACAGATGGATGAACAAAGATTGCACGTTGCTGAAATACGCATAATAAGATGGATGTGTGCAATGTATGAAGGGGAGTATGAAAGTAGCCCCTTTTGTTCAAAAATTGAGAGAAAGAAGACTTTTCTGGTATGGTCACGTATTAAGAAGAGGGAATGTTAATGTTACTAGGAAAATTATGGACATGGATAGAAGAGGAAGACATGTTACGCCGACCCTAAATAAAATCGTAAACAGGGCAAAAAAGAAGATTTGTTTGATACCACAATTACGCCAGCAAGACGTCTTGACTCAATTTTTTATTAATAATCATTAATATTTTATATTTGCGCCGTGCTACTAGCTACTTTGATTAATAGTCAATTTGTTGGGGCCTTCAATAGGCGCTTTTGCGTTTAGTGTGGCGGTCCATTAACCGGCTGCTTTGCAACGGGTGGCGAATTCGATTCCCGCACGGGACAGATATTTTGTACGACCTACAAAAATTCATTCCGATGTGAGTGTATGTTGATATGAGGTGAGGTGAATGATTCTATGTTTGTGACTGCACCCATAATATACATATAAGGTAAAATCATAGTATTGAGGGATGTTTTTTTAATGTATACAGAGTGTTTTTTAACTGGGACTGTATGGGGAAAACCTAAACCATTGAAGATATAAGGAAACCGTCTTAGGAACCATTTCATCTTTTTTTGTGAAAATAAATTTGGCATAGTAATTTTTTTGGTCAAGTGTGAGTTGTCCTTGGAAATTAGTCATTTTGATGAAAAATTTTTTTGATGCGGATCGATTCAATTTCATGTTGGGAATATTTCATTATATGGGAAGAAAAAAATCTGAGCAGCAGAAGTTAGCCATAATTAATAAAAAGTTTCCTATACAAATTGTTAGCTTAAAGGAGCTAGGTTTCACGGGTGATCCCTAATACACGTACAAAAAGTCCAGTTCCAAATTCAAAATTTTAATTTTATTTTTGTAGTGTAGAATTAAAACCGGACCTCCATGGTCTCAAGACTTTAAATTATTCAAAAACATTAAAAATTCTAATTTCGAACGTAGTTAGTGTCTTTTAATTTTTATCAAAATTTTGTTTGTCTTGTAATTATTATTAAAAACTCATCATGGCCTTATCCAATACGCACAAAGTTGATTTACTCGAAGCGTATTTTGTAAATCGCCGAAGTTCAGCAAACGCTTTAAAGTGGTATGCCGAACGCTAACCTGGCCGTAATATTCCAAAACGAAAAGTTTTTGAAAAACTTGTAAAAAATTTAATACAAGAGGGCTGATTTAATCCGGTACGAAAGCGACAAGCAACAATAATAAATGAATTTGTAACCATTGCCGTCTTAGGATTTTTGAAGCTTATCCAAAAGCATCATTGCAAGAAGCTGCTCAAAACATCGGCGTACATAAATCTACTGTCAGAATGGTACTGAAAAAACACAAGTTTAAATGTTACAGAGGGGGACGACTTGGCATTTTGTCGTTGACTTGTGGCAAGATCTATTGAAAACCATTCCATTCTAAATCAGGTTATTTGGACAGATGAATACAATTTTTCGAATAATGGCATGTACAATAGGAAAAATAATCATTACTGGTCACAAACAAATCCACTTAGAACTACAGAGATCCATAATCAAGTACGCTTTTCGTTTAATTGTTGGTGTGCGATATTGCATAACAAAATCTTTGCTATTAAGATTTATCACGGAATGCTAAATACTGAGAAATATCAACAGATATTCAATATAGTCTTAGATAAAATGGATGAAAGCATTTCTTTAAGTAATTTAAAAAGTATAATTTTCCAACAATACGAGGGGCGGTCAAAAAGTTCGCGGAATGGCGGGGTTGGCGGGGGTGAGGTCGCTCCTCCAGGTAGCCGCTACTTGAGTAACTCATAATTACTATATATGCCAATTTCTAGCCTAATTGGGTCATTAGCTTTCGAGTTACTAACGAGTAAACAAGTAAATCGGGAACAAACTAGCCACTATGGGGAAAATTGAACATCGCGCCGTCGTAAAGTTCCTCACCAAACAAGGAAAAACGCCTCAAACTATTTTGCAAGAGATGTTAGCTGTTTACGGAGACTCTGCTCCTGGTAAAACCATGATTTACAAATGGCACGGCCTTTTCAAGCAAGGAAAGGAGTCAATTGAAGATGATCCTCGACCTGGACGGCCCATTGAGGCCACTACGCCGGAAATCATTGAAAAAGTTGAAAAACTTGTATTGGAAGACGGAAGGTTGAAGAAGAAACAACTTGCAGCATCAGTTGGAGGATCAGAAATCACAATTTTAAATATTCTTCATCAACATCTTGGCATGAGTACTTTACTCATGTGTCATGTGTTCAAGGTGGGTCCCGAGAATGCACACGCCGCTGCAAAAACGTGAGCGCGTCAACTGTTCCCGCGAGTTTTTGGACCGCTGTGGAGAAGATAGGGAAGAAATTATAGCCCGAATTGTAACCGGTGATGAAACTTGGGTTCACCACTATGAGCCTGAGTCAAAGCAGGAGTCGATGCAGTGGCACAAAAAAGGCACACCACCCCCTAAAAAATTTAAAGTGTCGCAATCGGCCGGAAAGATCATGGCGACTATTTTTTGGGATACTGAAGGTATTCTTTTGATCGATTATAAAGAACGTGGTGTTTCTATAACGGGAGAGTACTACGCTTCCCTATTGGACCGATTAAAAGAAGCTATTAAAGAAAAAAGAAGAGGAAAACTGACAAAAGGTGTACTCCTTTTGCACGACAACGCGCCCGTTCACACGAGTCATGTTGCGACGGCTGCCATTCATCGATGCGGTTTTGAACAACTACGCCATCCACCCTACAGTCCAGACCTGGCCCCTAGCGATTTTTATTTATTCCCAAAGATGAAGAAAGAGCTGCGTGGAAAAAAATTTAGAGACGATGATGAAGTCAAGTCGGCGATTTCGGCGTATTTTGACGCCCAAGACAAAACCTATTTTTTCGACGGTATTAATAAGTTATATGCCAGATCCGAAAAATGTATTCGTGTTAAGGGGGAATATATTGAAAAGGAAAAATAACATAATGTATCATTTCATATTTTTTCCCAGTCATTCCGCGAACTTTTTGACCTCCCCTCGTATGGTGCACCTACACATAATAGTACAGCAAGTAAGCGGTTTTTAGATGAACATTTTCCAGATCGTTGGATGGGTACTTATGGTCCTATTAAATGGCCAGCACGTTCACCCGACATGACGCCATTGGATTTTTTTGATGGGGCCATCTTAAAAATAAAATTAATGAATCTCAGTACGATACTGTAAAAGAATTAGAAGAGGCAGTCATTAACACAATAAATCACATGTCCTTGGCTTAGGCTACAAGAAGTATACTAAAACGTGCTCGTATTTGCATTCAGCAAGAGGGTGGGCATTTTGAACATTTGTTAAATTGATATTTTTTTAGTGATTTTTATTATTAGGTAGGTACGAAAATTGTATAATAAACTTTTTTATCAACTAATTATGTCTTTTTATTATTAGAATTTTTAATATTTTTGTATAATTTAAAGTACTGGAAATTAAAATATAATAAAAATTTTGAATTTGGAACGCTTTTTGTACCTTTATCACCCGTGAAACCGTAGTATGGGTACTTTGAGCTAACAATTTGTATGGGAAACTTTTTATTAAATATGACTAACTTCTGCTGCTCAAATTTTTTTCTTCCGATAGAATGAAATATTCCTAACATGAAATTGACTCGATCCGCATCAAAATTTTTTTTCATCAAAATGGCTAATTTCCAAGGACAACTCACGCTTGACCAAAAAAATTACTATGTCAAATTTATTTTCACAAAAAAAGATGAAATGGTTTCTCAGATCGTTTCCTTATATTTTCAATGGTTTAGGTTTTCCCCATACTGTCCCAGTTAAAAAAAAACACTGTATATATGTTTAAACAGCCATATATGTTTGTATATTTATATATATAATAATTTATGTCACTTTTCGTAGTAATTTTATAACTCAAGAATGGGTTCACCTATCCAAACTTTATGTGAACTTTATGTGAAGTTTGCACAAAATCGGTTGAGTGGTTCTTCACTTATCCCCTTTTTTTTTTAACGAATGAATTCAATGAATATCGGATAATTTTGTTAATGAGGATATTTGTGTCAAATTGAATTTTTTTTCAGTGTTGACAGTACCATTAAGTATGTTGTTATGTTAATTATGTAGTCATTCCATGTTGGTCTTGCTACGTTTAAAGCAAATTGTCAGCGATAATTGTTTACATTTTTAAACATATTGTTGAGCGCATTCACACAAACAGTGAGTCTTGAATTGTTGAAATGTATACTATGTCTATGTACTTTTCTTATTTTAGGCACGAAATGGAAAAATAAAAAACAAAGTAATATATTTTTGTTTGAATAAATGACTTTTGATGTTAAAGTTAATTATTTGAATTATGACAGTTTATAGTACCTCTCTTGTACTTGTATGGGGCGATGAAAATTAAACACATTAAACTGCACTGGTGTGCATAATATATGGTGTGGCGTATACTAATCTAAATTCGTATGTAATATCTGAAAAATAGTGTAAACATTTCAATAGTTTTTAGTAACTTTTAATTTCTCCTGCATTATGTATCATACATGTGTTTAGTTATGCAGTCAAATCGACATAACGTCTCATACCTACTTAAAAGAACTAGGATACAGATGGACTAATTGGACTATAGGAATGAAGTGACGTGAATGAACTAATAGATAAGGTGACTCAAATGGAGTACTGAAGTACTGAGCCATGTGAACCAGAAGAACTAAGTGGACTAAAGGAGTGATATACTTCCATCTAGTCTAGTTGAAGTATATCATTTTTTACGCTTCAGTGAAGTATTTTGTGCACCTCTAGTCTGTACTACTAATGTGTATTAATATCAGACTGAAAACAAAAATTTACGAAATTCTATACTAAAGATGGACACAAATGTAACTGCGTTTTAACTTTTCCACTAGCGTCATCTCTTGATGAGTTGAATACAACTACGTTATAACGATCATGGACAGATAGCAAAGCACGTAGCGGGCCGCCAGTTGTGTACCCGTTTAGTGTAGCCAGGTGTTACGTCAGGCAACAGTGGAAAGCCACTCACCGGGCCGCTGCTGGTTCCTGCTGCAGCGCGCAGCGGCAGCGGCGGTGGCCAGCGCGCGCTGCCGCCACACATGGCGCCGCCCGAACGAGAACTTCATGGCGCGCTCCAGCGACTGCAAACACACGCGGATGCGCGCTTTAGCTTGCTTGGCTCACTCTCTAACTCACATATTATTTACGAAGCCTTACGGTTCTTACTGTTACACTCTTACAATACGCGCCAAACTGTAAACTTTAAAATGCACATCAGATCGTCTTCTCATAAGCAAATATGAATCAAGTTACACTGTAAACTCTATATGGCGAATTTAAGGGACTACATATGTTATTGAGTTATAAACAGCTTTCGTTCGCCCTGTTTTATTTAAAAAAGGACGGGTTGTTATTTTATCTGTGGCAATATAAAAGCGATCACGGCCACGGCGTTGGCGTTGGCGGCGAGTGACGGCGATTGGCGGCGAGTGGCGGCTCCTGACGCCACGCGGGCGGCGTACCTCGAGCACGAGGCATAGGCGACCCCAGCGCGTGGCGGCCAGCGCCAGCAAGTCGATGACAGCCACGGCGTTGGCGGCGAGTGGCTGCGAGTGACGCCACGCGGGCGGCGTACCTCGAGCACGAGGCATAGGCGACCCCAGCGCGTGGCGGCCAGCGCCAGCAAGTCGATGACAGCCACGGCGTTAGCGGCGAGTGGCTGCGAGTGACGCCACGCAGGCGGCGTACCTCGAGCACGAGGCATAAGCGACCCCAGCGCGTGGCGGCCAGCGCCAGCAAGTAGATGACAGCCACGGCGTTGGCGGCGAGTGGCTGCGAGTGACGTCACACGGGCGTCGTACCTCGAGCACGAGGCATAGGCGACCCCAGCGCGTGGCGGCCAGCGCCAGCAGGTCGATGACGGCCACGGCGTTGCGCAGCGAGTGACCGCGCGCCGCCTCGAACTCGGCGCTCTGCGACAGCACCGCGTCCCGCACCGCCATGGCCTCGCCCACCACTAGCAGCAGCATCACTTCCTCGTACTCGTTGGACGGAACGAACTGTCCATTCACACCGACGGTCCATTGTCAATACACTATACGACACCCGATTTAAAATATAATTGATCGCAATGAGAGAAAATTGCTACTCAAAAATGGCGGCAATGTGGCTCATTAGAAGCGCAAAGTATTCTGCAGACGAAATTCAAGTTGAACCGAATGACTGACAAATAAATGTACCAACCTGGTTGATCCCCGCATACTTCTTCGGTTTCCAAGGTCCCTCGGAGACGTACTCCTCGCGACGTTTCAGCGTGCCCTGCTGCGACAGGGACGCCACTCTCTCTGGCGCTTTGTACACCTTAAATGACATGAAAATGGGGTGAGTAGTTAATGAATTGAACGACATGAGCTTTCCCGTGGAAGAGAACTCAAGGTGTACGTAGTCAACCAACCCGCAGTGGGCCAGCGTGGTTGACTAAGGCCTTATCGCCCTAACATAGTTAGGATAGGCTCGAGCCCCTTGGTGGGGACGTATATGAGCTGTGATGAAATTGGAATTGGATAAGTTAGCACAGTAATTACGTAAATTGGTGCAAATTATTTTAAGCTAATAATCAAGAAAAAGTATTTTATCACTTCTCATGCTTTAAAAGTACGTCGATATAACCTTACAGATCGGGACTAAAATTAGTTTAGGAAGTAACAAAAAAAAAGTTTTTTTTTCTATTTTGATTGCAATAGTTAAAATAACTAGTAGTACTTGCCTAGTTTAACGAAAAATATTATTTTAACTCAATGTGAAAAAAAACCATGACATTTCAAACTAAACTTTATATTAAGTCAACAAAATTCAACTGTTAATTTTTCATAATTAGATGAACAAGTTAAAATATGTTATCTAAATTATATTAAAAATGTTGTTCAGCTGGACTGGTACGGGGCCCCATTGGTCCCTCTCTACGCCCCCAGCTGCTCGCGCCAGGCCGCGCCTTGGCGTCGGCGATGGCGACGCCAAGCGCCTTGGCCTCGGCTCCGTCCGCGCTTTTGGCACTCAGGACTTCGTCGACTGAGGCTTGCCGTCTTCGGCGGGCTCTGAGGCACTGGCGGCGCGTAGCTACACAACGACCCGTGGCCGCGCGATCTCCTCGTTCCACCAGTACGCAGAGCGTCGCCGGGGCGACCTGACTCGGCGCATGGAGACGTCGAAGGTCGACGTCATCGTGTCCCCGAGCCAGGCGGCCCGCGCATGCACATTGAGATCGGGCGAGATCCGTGCCTCCTCCGCTCAGTCCGCGACGTGGGCAGCGGCTAGAGCCGCATCCCGGTCCAGCCGTTTGATGGACCAACGTCGCGGACGGCTGTCAGCCTATCGTGGCTGTGGGCCCCCATTCCGCGGTCACGTAACCCGGCCCCGTAGCGAACAGGGCACAGTGCGGTTAGTCGGTCACCCAAAAATGACGACCAAGCCCTGGTCGTCCTCAAACCACCTTGGATGGTTCGGGAAAGAATAGGAATATTCTGCGACAACCGCCAGGGCAACCTCACCATCCGCAAGCATCAGGATCAGGAGATCCTGTGCCGCGCAGCAGTGATTGAGGTTGCCCTGAAGCACCCTGCACCCTGTGCTTGGTTGTCCATGTTGTCTATCCGTTGCCCTAGATCCCATAACATAAGCCTTACAGAGCTTACTTTGGGCTAGGCTAATTAGTGTAAGTGTAAGAAACATTTAATTTAAAATATTTTAGTACAGTGGCCACAGAGATCATATCACAAGTCCACAGCACCTGTACATACATATGTATGTATGTATATATTTTTTTCTTTTATCTGTTTTGTTTTGCTTTGTTTATCCTTTGATACTCGGTAATCCAATCCAATCATGAGTTTTGTGAATCCAATCCAAGATGAAAGATGTTATTTGCTGCATGTTAACAATACAATAAGTAGAATGTACATATCTTGGGTTCCAACCTAGCTTTTAAGGTACTACCTATATAGATTGTTTATGTTTTTTTTAATTGGCTGTAACCTGTTTTGTACGTATAATTAAATAAATAAATAAAGCACCGACCTGTCCGGTGACTCCCCGCATCAGGACCTCGGCCAGTTGCCTCGTCAGCGTCAGGCGCAGCGCTTGCGTGGAAGCTGATTCTACCGCTGTTAGCATTTCGCGATACCTGGCCATGTTAGAAGTACTAGTAAATGAAATTATCTTTGGCAGTAAATTGATGTAAAGGTTTTCATTCATGTAGTTCTACTTTGATTAATTATTTGTCTAATTTGTCTTGTCACTTCAAGAGAAAATTCGAAATATATCCCCTTAGATTAATAAACAAAACCACCCCTCGGATTAAAAAACAGTATTTTGCCTGTTTATTCCATTCTTACGACATATACTATTATTTTAAACATTATTTTAACAATCTTCTCCAAGATAAATCGAAATATCGAAAAGGAAGGCAGTAAAAGTTTTATGAAAATCTATATCTGTAGTATATTTTAAAAATGTTTACTCTGAAACATGGCAACCAAGAAAGAAACTTTTCAGTTTTATTTGAAGTTCGAATTGGCTAACAAAAAGAAATCTGTAGACAGAAAAAAAAATGTACACATTGGTGCCAAAAATAATTATTTATCGTTGTTGATTTTAAAAAGGAAAACCTCACCAATTGTTTTTAATTTCCGCGCATTATTTGACAAAAGTAATGTCTTGTAAGTAAGTAAAGCCTTAACCTCAACTTGGACATTGATGGACTTATGTATGAGTGGTACATTATGTATGTTCTCAATATGTCTTTTGTTGGCTGCTGCAGTAACGTTTGTATGGAAATTGCACAAATACTACAAGTTTTTTCAAAGTGATGTATATTACAGACCTGTCAATAGCACGATGTAGTTGTCCTGCTCGTATGTGCAAGATAGGTGCGCGTTGCAAGGCAGTCTCTAAGGTGGGCCCCGCTCGCACTCCTGTTGATCCTCGTTGGAGGTACAGGAGTGTTAAGTCCGAGGCTAATTCGAAGCAACGGACCTGCAAGATTTAATACGCATTCATTATTACAGTTCTTACCCGATCCCCTGATAGGCATGACTCTATAACGGCGATTGAGCCTTACTTAATTAATTACGCTGGCCCAGACAGATCAGTCAACTTCACATATGTTTCTTTACTGGTTCATAGAATCATATATTAACATCGGAAAAATCCTAGATGCATCAAATAAAGGTATATGTTAAAATCAAAACATTAACACATGGCAGGATCGAGCCCCGATCTTCTGATTAGAAAACCAGTGCAGGGACCACAGCGTCACCAAGGCTTCTGTACACTATGATCTGAACTGATGATCCAGTAATTTCTCTCGATACTTCATATAATTTCTGTGATTCAGCTTTTAAGTAATTTCCTTACTAGTCACTCGACAGGAACAGACAATTAATCGTAAATGTTTATAAATATTCTGTTATATAAATTGGTTTGAGAGCCGGTGATAACGTAGTCGCTTTCAAAGAGTCGTTAACTTATATTAGATACACTAAACTTAATTTAATATATATATATTGGGGGGGGGGGGGGGAATTCGACCTTATGCGAATAAACTTGGAGCCGCAAAGGCATGAAGCAAATAATGTAAAATTTGAAGGTGAGTGAGTCAGTCTGACCATTTCGGCGTCGCGCTCGGCCTGCTTAAACTTGCTGGTGGCGGCGGGCAGCGCGCGCTGCTCCAGGCACAGCCCCTTGATGGCGTACGACTCGGCCACGATGCGCAGGCTGCGGCTGCAACCACCACGCAATCACCACTTACTCAGACTGGACAGCGCGGCGGCCAAATCTTTATCCAGCATTTATTAATAAAACTAAAAATAAATCTAGTAATTTACATGAGTATAAATTTATATAAAATATGCAAAAAATACAATTGCACAAATATTTGTTAATCTAGCTCACTTTTTTTTGCAGAAGCTTCACTCCCACTGGTTACACAACATTAAATATTAACTCTACTGTGTTCTATGTTTCTGTTCAAGTGCGAGTCCTACCTATCCTATTCTTGCTATTTCAACGATTAGCGAAACTTAAAGCCTAAACAAATAATATATCCGGCTCGAAGGACCAATGTTCGCGTCTTGAGCTTGCTACACGAACTATCTTGATATTCTTGATGAATAAATAATCCTTGTTGATTTAAAAATTATATTTATTTCGTACTCTTGATAGTATAATACTAGATACACGCTTGCTATTGACAATGCCTTGTTTGCAATTGTACTGAAATAATGAGTTACAACGAAATGCTGACGCCGTGACCTACTTTATGTTCGGTATAATCCGTACAAAAGTCGATAAGTAGTTGATAACATACAGGGGCAGTTCCTTCTCAGTGAGCGCGTCAAGCTCAGCTTTGGCGTACTGCGAGAGTGCGTCGTCGTAGGCCCCGCACGCGAACTGCAGCTTGCCTAGCAGCAGGTGCGCGTCCAGAGACACGCGTGCGCGCGACCCGCGCGCCTCCGTCGACAGCGACAGGTACCCGCGCGCCTGACATACGTATCACGATCATTATACTTTCTATCCAAATATCTCAAAACAATATTTAATAATACAAATTTATTTATTTACATTAAATATAGTTACGTACATTTTATTTCACAGCAACATACAAATATTATAAAATTTTATATTAATTAAAATATAACCTTGTTATCTATATCCTTACTAATATTATAAATGATAAAGTAACTCTATCTGTATGTAGCAGGAATTTACAGTTTGCACTTTTATGGGATATTACATACACACACTACATCAAATAAGTTCCAATTTTGAAACAGATAACTTAAAATGTAAAGCGTCACACAGGAGCGTGACAAATAATGCGCGATGTGTTCTATTTACATATGAAAGGCGTCATATCGGAGTAGAGACATTAATTGGTAGGTATCTTTTTATTCTCCGATTTGGTTTCCGCTCTCATCTTTTTTATCTATCTCTTTATAGACAGCAAAATATACCCTATATTGTATTTTATTTGTCTTGTCTAATTTTAATTTTGCATTCACTTGTACTTTCCCGGCCTGGATAATAACCTGAGTCGCGCATAGTGTAATTAAGAAAAGTATTCTAAGCAAAAAAGCTCGAGGTTGGCGAAAACCTATGAGCACCGCCATCAAACCCAAAAAAAGAAGAAGGAGTTGAGACACGCCTAATGTAATTTTGTTCATAAGATAACTTAGAATATAACGTGCCACTTCTTGCCTTTTATTTATTTTATCTTTTGTTTCAATAAAGTGTTATTAAATTTAATTCAAAAATTCGTTATATGTAACTACACTCAAACTTTAATTAAAGTTCCACAGTATCTGAAACTGTCGAATTTACTAACCTGCAAACTCAAACATTCAATAATAATGTACCTAAATAATATGTAAAGCCGTTTAGAGCTATTATCTTATTACTGTGCATAAATTAAGTAAATTAGTAATTAAGTATTATAAATTAAGTAGTTTATTAAGTTACAGACTATATTTTTTTAAACATGCTTCATTAGTTTTTTTCTAATTTCATTTAAAAATTTTCATTAATGAATTGATCACATATTTTTTAAATAATCTATCTATGCATATAATAGAAATCTTATTTTGATACAGTCTACACATGATTTATTAAGTATGAGAAAGCAGACTCTACCAAAGTCATCTACTTTGTTCAAGTATTTAGCAGGAAGCCAATATTATGTCAATCCTCCTTTGTCTCATCTGACTTTATTCGGTTATGGGGATAAAAGCACATAGCTACTAGAAATCCACTATCATTGAACATTTGCAAAGATTTTCAATTCATAATTATTACCTATCCAAACTTCTCAAGGTAAAACCGTAAATGTAACCTGTTGCTAACAGAGCAGATTCATAAAAAAAAAAGACACAAAATATACAAACATAATACACCTAGGGGATTCACAATTTGCCTTCAACCATAATGTGTATACCTTCTTATTTATTTCATTTCATATATAACTTATTAACATTTAAATCAAAACAATGAAATAATAGCCGAGTCAAAGTAGAAAATGATAAGAAATGGTACCATTGACAAAGTTATTGTTGACTTGTTATATAACCAAGCCAGATAAAACCAACAAATTACTAATATGCATAAGAAGTTATGTTCTAGTTTTACTCTTAAATGATTTACCTCTGTCAGTTCTCGCTGTGCTCTTTCAAAGTTTTCCTTTAATGGTGGCCATTCATCTAGATATGCTTCAAGTTTGCCTTCGCCAATCAAAAAATGTGCAAGGCTCTCTGTAAAATTGAATTAGAAATATTGGCTAATTTATAGAAATTGATTACTATAACATATTAAAGCAATCATTATAGAATTGCTTAGAAAAAATGTATAAATCATAAACCTAGTCCAGAAGTGTATTATTATTAATTAATAGTAATTTGAAAATATTAATGTATTGAATAACTCCTGCAAAAAGTATTAGTTGACTCAAAGACCTGTCAAGTAGTTTTTTATGTTCAAGGTACAATTTCTAAAGTTCTAGCTTCATTGTCCAGTCTTCAAAGTTTCTATAAAAGAATTACACTTTACCTATGACTAGACTAGTTGGTCTAAGAACAAATATTTATTATAAATAAGCTAATTGTGGTTTATAGACTATACTAGTTTTACTTTTTCTCATTTTTTACTAAAACATCAGTGAATTCACTATTTTTGTGTAAGTATGTATTTGCTATTTAAAACAATACTTGTTATTAAGGTTCATAAACTTAAAATAAACTATAGTACTAAGAAAATATTCAATAAACATTGCTCTTAGTAGACACAGGCTGATTTATTTCTATCCACTCAGTTAAAATACAAATCATCATTCACCTAAACTCATCCATAAGCTCTATAAATATAAAAGTGGTGGAATAGATAACGCCTTAGTAGTGGAAATTAAATACTGAATGTGAGGAAGAAAACTATATGTAGAAACTTTTTAAATGATTTACTATGTGGAAGTACTCACCTTGTTCCGGTGATTTCGTCATAGCCAGTAGCTGTTGAGCCAGTTCCAATGATTTCTTCCAATTTGAATCCTCTCGACTCTTCTCTATTTCTGCTTCGAAGCCGCGCACAGCATTTTTACTTCTCGAAGTCATTTTGGTGTTTTTTTTTCTTTAACTTATACGTTACAGCATTTAATTCAGAAGCTTCCACTTTCAGATATCACAAATCAACAATTAATCACTAATGCGATATGAGGATTACTGAAAATTGAAGGCCAAAATATACTGTAATATATGTCATTATTGACAGTGACAGTTGCTTTGTCTGACGGTCCGAAATATACAAGGCACCATAAGTATAAACTATAAGCACAAATATGAGCAGAATATTAAAAAAAAAACCTGCGCTGCATAATTGCATTTCTTTTCTTATATAAATAGTATTGATTTATTGGTTCACTTATTTTAGCGAAAATTATTATATATATTCAACGCATTTTCTCTTGTTATTCCCTTACCTTATGTTCAATATTTAATCACTGTTTCTGTAAAGTGCAAAAAATGAAGATATATCACTGTACTGTTAAGTATGTGTACTTAAAACTTATTCATACTAATATTGTTTATATGAACAAATTCCACTTAGTTTAGTTTTCATAATGTTTGAGACCTTTGTCCATTCATAATTTTAATTTATAAAAATAATATAGACCGACGTATATAGAGTTGTATGTACGGTTACGTACGTTAGTTTTAAAAAAAATATGATAAAACAAGCTATTTATGTGATACATTACCTAAAAATGCTAAACAAAATAACAATAATAAATTGGCACATGGTTGCGGTGGTATCCATGAGGATTCCAGCTTCTCCTCTCCAAAGGGAGAAAGTAATAATAATCCTAGAATGTTAGATGTTTATAAATCTATAATCCTAAAATCCGCTTAATTTTAATACATACATAAAAAGTACAATTTAATTCTTCAATATTAACTGTACAGAATAGGAAAAGCTAGATGTAGCGAATCATGAGACGCGTAAGCAAAGGTCACGGCTCTGCACTGCCGAAACCTGTTGGGAGATTAACTGCTTACGTTCAAGGAAGCCCCCGTCATTATTTCATTACGATTACATTACAATGTACTCAAATCTATTTAAAACTTGGGAACAGTTTCTTTTTTGTAAGGAGATATTACTGACATTTTTGACAATAAAGTCGCCTGATTGTTTGCTCATTTTATAAGTATGAATTTTTGGTAAGTATAAGTTTAAAATTGAAAGAAGTGGAATTACAGAAAATAAATTGAATGGGTTTATAAATAGCTTCATTAGCACTGAAATCTTGTCATAAAAAGCACGTCAGGTTCTGCATGAAGGCTGCCTATGTATGGAAGTGAATTGTGTTATTGGAAGGAAAAGCAGGATTACTATTTTATTCTTTAAGTAATGAAAATCACGAATTGTGGGAGTACCTACTACAACAGCACTTCTATAGCAGCAGTCCTGCTTTTGAAAGAAAGAAACTATAACTAACAGTTGTCGGGTAAGTTATTACACATCTGAGTTTCGAGCGTTGTTTATTCAGCTTTGAGTGTCAAATAAACCCTATATTTTTTTAATAGACGTACACTGAGTTTGCCAACGGATGTAATTAATTTAATATACCTTGATAAGTTTAGGGATTATTAGTGAATGCAATAGATCATAGAGCAAGTACGAGATAAAAAGAGATTACCTAGCTGAACTGGAGCTGAAAAATACCATTAAAAATTGTCCTGACTACTGTGTTGTTGGTGTAACAGACTACGCCAACGTCGGGCATCAGTACCCCACGAAGTACCTTGACACTGACCCCTGCGGAACCCCGCTCGACATGCGATGATCCAGTAGCTGTCTACTACTGTATATACAGTACACTGTACAGTTTTGAAGGTCCACCACGCTCAGTGTGGTATAACTCGGCACTCAATGGTATTGCTATGCAGACCCGATACATTCAAAGGGCTGAATATTGAATGTTTTGGCAATATCTAATTACACCGTCACAAGCACCCGCCGCCAGAAACCGCCCGCACTGATTGGACCTTAACGCGCAATATAGCATCCCTGTTCAAAAGGCTCTCTCGAAAATCGAACTGTGAATTTAATAGGTCCGGTCCTGTCGCATCCAAGTGGCTAATAATACGGCTGGCGATTATCAGCTTTAAGAGTTAATTAACTCCGGATTAGCAAAACAAGTACGATCTTTTTATATATCTGATTTGTGTAATTTAGTGCGTGAAATTTTTACTTCCGCATCTTTATAAATGAAAACTAAATATTGATACGGAACCAGCAAATACACACACAGCCTTATGTATTCACTCGTTCAAAAAATACGTATCGTGTAAGTGGCGTCTGGTGGCATCTTAGAGTTTGCAGATCCATCAAAAGGATAAACAAATGAATACTTTCTGCGACTGATGGCAGCACTTCGCACAACATCCTTTTAGTGCGTGGTGTACATAGACAAATAGAAATCATACGCAATCAGATTTTATGTGAGGAAAAAGGATATATAAATGAAGAATCCATTAGGTTTGTGTATTTTGAAACAAACCCGTTAATACAGAAGCATTGATCAATAGTGGTGTAATAATTTACGAGGGAAATTGTGTTTAATGTTCTCTTAAAGATCTTTTGGTAAGCCACCTTTAAGAACTTGAATTAATCTTCTCTTAGGATCCAAAATTGTCTGACCATTTTTTAAAATTTTGGAAACAATAAAGTATTGAGTATTGAGTATAGGAGAGACAGGGAGGGACGGGAAATCCACCCAGGCAGCCTAGTGCCATGGAGATTATCAGACTCGGTTTAAGCCGGCTCAATCGATCTTATAGGCTTGAATGAATGACGATCGCACCTCAGGTAAGAGCGCAATATAATAATATTTAACTTTTATATTGAAAGCAAAATTGATTTTATGACAAATTAAGAACGATTGAGAAATTGTCGATAGTGCCGTAGAGAATTGCCGTAGTCGATAGTGTAAACTATCGACTACGGACACGTTCTTTGCTATCTCTACAAATATTATAAAAGCGAAAGTTTGGATGGATGATTGTTACTCCATCACATAAAAACTCTGAATGGATTTTAATGAAACTTTACAATATGCAGCTTATATATCAGAATAACACATAGGCTATAATTTACAAAGATATACGAGTATGCCACGCTAATACGAGTATAAGCTACTCCAAATACTAATCCTGCGTAGACGTAGGAAGAACGACGCGGGCACCAGCTAGTTTCTAATATGTGTATAGTTATTTTGCTATTTTTGGCAAATTTATATATACGTCATATTAAGTTACACGTGTTTTACAAGTAAGTTTTATTTTTATACATTGGTTATATTAAACGATTTATTAATATTAAATATTTTTAGCAATATTAATTTTAGGTAGATAATTTAGACGAATAACTATATTTATATAATACGGGTAAGGACTTTGGTCTAATTACCGGTAAATAGAAAGTACTTCGTTGGCAACGGCTAACTTGAAATTAAAAGAGTGCCTTTTATTTCTGCTTTCAAACTTTAAATAAAATATTCATCTAGTCCCTTTACGTATAAAAAA
Organism: Scirpophaga incertulas; assembly: GCA_036419045.1. Lineage (NCBI taxonomy): Eukaryota > Metazoa > Arthropoda > Insecta > Lepidoptera > Crambidae > Scirpophaga > Scirpophaga incertulas. Next base: position 23,148,483 of record CM071631.1, on the reverse strand, counting down.
CAGAGTCTACCAACCATGTATATACATACAACAAAACCAGAACAAAAACGCCAGATAAGATCTTGTATTTCCTAAAAGTACACATTACTTTACATAAATCTGCAGAAATTTATATGTACTGCTTAGTTTATGGGGTTATCTGCGAAGCTGCGGAAGGGTCGGAGGCCATTGCGTCGGGCGAGCCCCGGGCGCGCACCCTGATTCGTATCAACCCTGCGTTCGAAGAATCGAGAATTTATATGTACTTGTATATATACGTATACGAGTATATAGAAAATTATATAAGTGTTATCACTATGTAAATAGTTCGCCTCAGTTAAGTAAATAAAGATTTTTTTTTAGTCTTTATTCAAATTCAAAAATCTTTATTCAACAATATTTGAATAGGCACTTATTTACACCAAAACAAATACAAGCTTAAAAATAAAAAAATGTGCATACGCACACAGAAAAAAAACTATAACTGTTCGGAAGTTGGGAGAACCTTCTCGAAGAACAGGCAATAAATTCTGAAGGTACACTTCATGGTCAGTGGTTGCAGTCGTCCATAGTATATATCCTATAGGATGTTATGTACTGTGAAATTATCTACAACAAGAACCATAGTGCATATTGAGAACTTGCGATAAAAGATGTAATATCATTGTGTCTAGTTTTTATTTTCACATATTCCCCTTTTGCAATATACGCCTGCATTTGCCGGCCTAGTGCGAGTCGGACTCGCGTTTGTAGGGTTCCGTATAACTATACATCTAAAAAAATGTTTTTCTTAAATCTTGATTTTATTTGAGTTGATTGAATCAAAAGTAAAATACGGTTTACGATTTATAACGTATTAAAAAAATATTAGATCTCGTTCAAACCAATTTTTGGTGGAAGTTTGCATGGTTATGTACATTATATACTAGTATTATTTTTATATTTATCACTCCCTTATTTAAGAAGTTACTGCGGGATGGAGGGACACACATTTTTCCACTTTGGAAGCGTCTCTCGCGCAAACTATTCAGTTTAGAAAAAAATATATTAGAAACCTCAATATAGCTTTTTTTTTGTGTTCCCCTGAGGAAAATGCATTAAATTGCATACCCCGGCTGTGGCGAGCCGGCGGTTATGTGGGGCTCTCCTCCCCAGAAGGAGAAGGCCTACCCACTAAAAACCTCCGGGATGGCCTTCCTCAGGCATGTAGGGAGCCCCCGGGAACATCAAGCCACTTCCGGGAACCCCCAGCCTCCGCTCCCCTGCCGAGCCGACCCCGAGGGAGGCTACTACCTCCCCCGGTTTCCTCCACCGACGACGCCCCCCGGCCACGGAAGGGGCGTGGTCCATCCCGGGTCGCCGTAGCAGTCGCGACTTCCTCGCGCCCGCCGGCGACCCTCGGCGGCGCCGCAGCTGTGCTACCGAGCCCGGCGCCGCCTTCTTCGAGCGGGATCGGCCATCTCCCGACCCCGCTCGGCGGCCTCCTTCTGGAGCATCACTGCTTCACAGAAGGAGGCCACAGCCCTCCAACCTCCCTCGTCCGCCAGCATTGCCGCAATCAATGCCGGCGGAGACAGATCTCGCCCGATCTCTGCGACCAAGACTCGGCGCTCGGAGGCCCACGCGGGGCACTCCGCCAGCGTGTGAGAGTCGAGATCGGATGCGCAGTGGTGACAATGTGTCGATCCCTCCCGTCCTATTCGACACAGATACTCACCGAAGCAGCCGCGCCCGGTGAGTATCTGAGTCAATCGGTAGGTGACCTCCTCCTTCCCGTGGAGCCAAGCTTCGAGGTGCGGAAGTACGGCACCGACGGCCCGCTGGCGCGCGCAGATCCGTAATTCGAGCTGCGCACGCCAGGCCACCACAATCCGTCGGTGCCACTCCCGCTTAGGCACTTCGTGCGCGGGTTCCAGGGCGCTCCCCCCATCGCCAGTTTTTGAAGACCTATCCATAGATACCCCACCCTATAGGTATGATGAAAAAAAAAAATGAGTTTCAGTTCTAAGTATGGGGAAGCCCAAAAATTTATTGTATTTTTTCTATTTTTGTATGAAAATCTTAATGCGATTCACCGAATACATCTACTTACCAAGTTTCCACAGTTTCCATTGCTCTTATAGCGACAGAAAAAAGTGGCTGTGACATACAGACAGACAGACATGACGAATCCATAAGGGTTTCATTTTTTGCCATTCGGCTACGGAACCCTAAAAAAGGTTACTGATAGTAACTATCCTTATACATTTATTATCTATCTATCTATCCCATGCGAAGGAAGTCGCGGATACACCTATAATTCAGCCAAATCAGCTAGTTTCTAATAACGGTTTCAAGTGGCAACAACAACAATGCGACTAGGCGACTCTTTTGTCAACAGCAACAGCAGGATAACAGTATAAGCCGTTGTTAAATAAAGTATTATTCGTTACGGGAAAATAATTCATTATATTATCTGTTATTGAAATAATTACCATTACTAGTTCCAGCGACTTTGTCTACACAGGACACTTAACATCATATTTTTGACAGTACACACATTTGAAAAAAATCAATTATTATATTTGGTGTTTTTTGTTGGTCTTTATAAAAGATTTTTTCTAAAATAAAAGTAGCTTCAGTTACTTCTTATAACATCAGATACATTCCAATAAAAGTTCCGTCAAAATCAGTCCAGCCATTTCAGAGATTGGCCGGAACAAAAAGACAGACACACACTCCAATTTTATTTATATGTATGTATAGATAAGTATCAAAAGAAGGTAAATGTTACCCAATCACCAGTTATTTGCATAATTTTAAATAGATATTTCTGACAACCCAAAGTATTCAATACCGCTATGAATTATGTGTTACTGATTTACTTATTATTTTACAAATATCCATACTCTGTATAATTGTAAACTAATTATTATAACCGTTGGAACAAGTGGAAACACCAAATATAATTATGCCGAAGGCTTAAATGCTGATATGTGACATACAGGCTTTATGAAAAATTCATGTACATCCTGGGCGCGCGATAAATAGCTCGGCGAGATTGAGTCGGAATGAAATTTTGATATCTTTTCATGTCGGGTTTATTATATCCGCCTTTTATATTGCGCCAAGCGGCACACTATTGTACCCTCATGCTGTGTTCATGTATTATTTTATCCTTTACCGGGTTTTGGAAGCAGTTTCGTAAGATCGTCGTGTCTGTCCAGTCGCCGAATAAAGATGTAGGTACTGTAACAAAATTACGAGCGCGTGTTTTTTGATGTAATTAAAACGGATGATTTTTCAGCGTCCAATATTTATTAGTATATAGTTATATACATTATATAATACATCCATCCTCCAATACATTAAGCATCCTTAAATATATAATAGAATGTCGTATACATTGCAGAAAAGTATGTCCTAATGTTTATTTTGGTTGGCAATAATGTGAAAAAGCTATTTTTCTTTCTATGCTCTAAAAGGACGGTAATCCAATCTCACGGAGTGAGATTAATTTACTACTACTTTAGTCCCTTGCGAGTAAAAAGCAGACTTTTTGCTTTTTAATTTTCTTTTAATGACGGAAATAATCTCATATAGTTATTCAGTACTTGTTTAGTTTTTGGCGTACCACTAACTCCAAACTTCTTAAAATACAAACATTTATTTCACAAAATAAAATATATTCAAAATCAAAATTAACTTTATTCAAATATGACCTTATAGAAAGCTCTTTTGAATTGTCTATATTTTTTTTCCTACCACCCATTGAGGACTTATTATTTAGCTGATAAGAAGAAAGGGCGCAAGAAACTTATCAGCTTTATCAAAAATAATAACACCATTTGCAGTAAATTATGTCGTTACCATACAACGTACATATGCGTTTACAATTTATACGGGAAAACAAACAGTTACACTGTACAATGTAATGATTTCAAATCAACACCAAGCATTGGCATCATTTAAATAATCATAGACTTTGTAATAGCCCTTACTCATTAGCGTCTTTTTAACATGTATCACGAACTTATGAAAAGGCAATTCAACTACATTATGTACATGAGGCCTGCATACACCTGCGAAGAAATTTTTTAAGACAAGATTTATTTATTTATTCATTAAGCAAATTTTACGGAATATTTGTTTATGATGCTCAATTATAAAATATACATAGCGAATAAAAAAGTTTGTTACATTAACATTTGCAGGTAACATAGAGACCTTAAAGCAGCCGACCGACTTTGGTTCTCTGTGCTTTGTTTATAGGCTTCTTAACAGAAAGTGCTCCGATGTACAGTTTTCAATGGCATCTCATCACTTTTTACTATTTCCGCCACGGCAGTAGAAATCATCCGTGTCTATAAAGTGATATTTGAATAAAGTTAATTTTGATTTTGATATTTTCCTTCACCGTAGGAACGTTGGAATTTGAACTCTATAAAGTCGATATTATTATTAAATTCCTTTAATTGGAATGAATTAAAAATTCAATTACCAGTCTCGGTTGGCATCCGAATAAATTCCTTCACAGCCGCTTTTAATATTTCGTTGCTATGAAATCGCTTGACAACAATGGCTGACGCGAGTCGCGTTCTGATTTTGGGTCTGATGCGACCGCCGCACCGCAAGGTACAGTTCTGTCAGTAAGCTGTGGCCGAATCAATTGTACGTACGACGAAGGAAAGAAGACAAGGGAATTCATTTCATTAGATTGTAATGAAAATGAGGTCACATAGTTATGATAGCGAGCTTCAATTCGAGTCCTTAATAACGAGGCCTGATATAAGTTGCTTCTACTATCTATATGACACAATATAGAGGATAAGTTGTCTTTGTTCTTGGGGAAAGGAATATTCATTTTTAATAAGCCATTGGAATGTTTTTGTACAAGTTGAACAACCACAACAACAAGGTATTATAAAGTAAGTGATCATATAAATAAGTATTTGGAACTAAATACAGTAACAAAATAATTTATTTATAATAACATATTTCAACGAACTTAACTTAAGTGAAATTCTATTGTAATTATAATAATTTACTATATAGTTCAACTCTCTTCACTTCGTATGTTTCTTTTTGACATGTTATCTATATGTAAATGTTTACATATGAGTGTAATTGTACTTTTATCTCAATATATACCTTTAATGTTTATAACTTACTTTGCTTCTCAAGAAGACTACCAATTTCCGAAAAGGTATAGAGTTAACTATTTTTTCTTTACTTTTTATCCCTTGTTCATATTCACATACAATTTTATGGTTCCCATAGGTCCCCACTAATATCATATATTAGTTAAACATAGACCTTTAACTAATAAGCTTATTAGTTAAAGGTCTCTGTTGAATAAAATGTATTTAGATTTGAAATGTGTTTTGTAATGTATACTGTCAAAATAATCGGTAGCCCATCAGAAGTATGATTTCCCGACTTAACTTATATAGGTCACCAATATAGATCAAAGAATTACAAAGGCGGAATATTGGTATTCCTACTTCCACATGAGGAAGACCATCGAACTTATGTAGATAACGGGATGTTCTGGATGCGGATAGCATAGAACCGATTGGTTTGGAGACTCTACCCAGATTTTTATTTAACAAATGTTGACAAAATGTGAATGAATGATTTTAATTTTCGGTACAGTTGTAGTATTTTTGGAACCAGCCCTCTGCCTTAAAACGCCTGCTTATTTGAATAAATTCATACAATATTTCAATCTGCGCTCGTGAATTATTCATTGCCCGCTTTTTATCATCCATTTGCGGAGACGTACTTAGTTTGTGAATGTATGATGGAATGGAGCTTTTTGTTACGCTGTAGTGTACGGAGATATTATCATACCTACTGTTAAAATTCACCCGAGAAGGTGAGACCAGCTATCTACTCTAGCCTGGGAGTCAATTCTCACTCCTTTGATGTAATGTCGAACTCGATATTTTTCGAAAAAACATGGCGGATATCTACTAATCGCGACATTTGGAATTCTCGTGATATCAAACGTGATATATATCCTGTGTTAGCATTCTATATGCAACGAGTGCTCTACCGTAGCCGATACAAAAATATCGTCTGTGATATTGCTAACTGTCGAAGCTATTATATAAATTTACTTAGATTAAAATAAGATTCTCTCACTTGTATTCCTTTTGTATCCTCTTATTGTAATAATTAATTTTAAATTAATTGTGCTTAAATATAAATTTATAATCTAAAGAAATATATTTTTTAATTTGTCAAATTGTTTCTTTTGCATGTTAAAGATGTTGCGTTTGTTGTTGTTTTGCATGTTAATGGTTTAAGTAGTTTATGGTGTTTTATAAATTCTTTATATTTTATTCTAAAATAAAAAAAGAAACTGCCTAATTCAAAAACAAATGATATTCAATGTAATGAGAAGCAATAAAAAATGGTGTATTAAAATGAATCAATATAAACTTAGAATTAATTATTAATTAAAAATGATCGCAATTAATTAATTAATTTTCCGATAAAATTTTTCTCAATCCTAATTAATATTCTTTAAACTAACTAAAAATGAGCATCCGAACATTACAAAAATTTTCGATGTCATTATTTCATTCAATACTTTTTCTTATAAATATTTAACAGCCATTGCTTCTAGGCCTTCAGCCAAGTTTGGTTGTGCTCCGTTCGTTCGTGATCGACATGATATCGAATTTTATATCGAATAGACCCAAGAATACAATTTTCTCTGTGAATGGAGATTTTTGTGATATTTACATTCGATAAAAGATGCTTGATACAATATCAAATTCGAAACCAAGTCACATGAACTAAGAATTTGCTCCCTGGCCCTTGATTGTATGTGTGTACCTGTGTGACTCATATTATGACCTCATTCCACAATCGGAGCGAGTGCGGAAAGAAACTGTTTTTTTTTATATTACTTTTTCATTCAAGGCTACCAATCATTTGAACATTGAGGCTATTCAGCTCCTTACCAACACGGATATAGCGAGAAGACTAAAAAAGACGAAACCTTTTGAGATAGTGTAGTGTTGAACAAAACCTAGTGTTTGGTGTTAGTAATAAGACTTTATGTGTATATGAACAAGTGCACTTCCCCTTAACAGACTCTAAGATTTTGTCTGTGAACAAAATTACAAGCAATTTATTAGTTTACACCAAAATTGTAATTAACCAATCAGCTAGATTATGATTAGTTAAAAGTGTTCGTTTAAAAGATATTTGGACAAAAATAAATTTAAAGCCGGGCATAAACGGACCGGCTTAATTAAGCTAGCTAATAATAATATTGTTCCAATAAACTGATTAACATTATGCCTATAGTTACGATTTTGGCAAAGTTACATTTTTATGATTATTTATTTCATAATTTATTGATTGATAAGTAAATAAAAAATTTTGTGACTTGTTTTAAATAAGACATGGTAACTATATTAAATTTATAATTCTGTTTAACCACCTGCTCTATATCATTAGTTCCTAACTCTATTTATAAAATTATTTTTCTTGTTGTTTTTTCCGTGTTCAGTCAGTTTAATTTTTAATATATTTTGTTATAATTCACTTTCTAGTTTAGATTTTTTTAAACCATCAGGTTTCTTCAATTGTAATAATATCAAAAAATACAATATACACAAACAACCTATATATACTACATATAAGCATTTCAAACATTGTAATTTTTTATTAAAAACTGTTGAATTAATTTTGTTTGCTAGAAATAGATATGTTTCTATTGTATATATAACCGCTATCTTAGCGATTACTATGTATATATAAATTTAAGAAGCTATTTATACATCATTACCTTACATATGTTATATGACCTTTGTCATATTACCTTTCTTCACGTTTAATTTAAGAAGTTAATGACATATTTGCCTCTCTTTCTCACTCTATCTCGCACACTTCTATTTCATGAAAAGTGTATAAGTACTTTTTTTTCAACAAAAATTATGTTTATTGTACATTTGTTATTTCTTGACTTTTTTATGTTAAGTTATTATTATGTAATTTAAGTATATGAGATTCGGCTTAAGCAGAAGCCTCACTTTTCATTGCTGTATTACCACAACTTTCAGAAATCTATCTGTTATACATAAAATGTATGACTTCATAAATAAAAAGTAATTAACTTATTCATCTAGTAACCAATGTTTATCGTTAACGGGAAAATAAGTTTTAACGTATTTATTTTATATTGTACTACATATATATTATATGTACATAATCATCTGCACAATCCATATATACACTTGTTCAGGTCTCAATCGTCTCATCACTGGATGACGCCTGAAAATCGGTGTTCTTGTCGACGTATATTATATTATGTGTACTAGATTTACTTAATATGTATAAATGTATGTATTGTCTATACTTATAATAATCTATAGAAAGGTCAGTTCTGTACATGAAAAATATATCCAAAATAACTATCAGGGGGGTAACGATTGGGGATCGATACTGATGCCAAAAATGCAGTCAGTAAAATCAGTCTGTCTGTATAACTGTTATAGAAACAAAAACTATTCAACGGATCTTAACGAACCAATCGAACCAAACGAAATTAATCTCCATACTCCTGAGGTAGTTATAGTATACTTTTCATCACGCTACAATCAACAGCAGCAGAGCAGTAAAGGGAAATGTTGGGAAAATGGGAGAAGTTACTACTTTTTTTAAGCTTCCGTCGCATGTACAACCGTAATGGTTAAAGCTACACAGAAATCGTGTATGACGGAAATCATGTATGCTACCTAAAATTACGATTCCACGCGGACGAAGTCGTGGGCACAGCTAATAGTAAATAAATTTATTATCTGTCTATCTTGGCGACCTTCGTAGCCGAATGGTTGCAACATCGGTATTAATGTGTCGTCATGTTTATGTGATGAATGCGAATTTGTGCTTTAGTCATGGTTGTTCAAATATTTATAAATATATTCTAATATTGTTGTGATGTTTGTTACTCTTTCACATAAAAATCACTGCAAAGGATTTTAATTAAACTTTACAAGATTTTATTTAAGCTTATACATCAGAATAACATATACAATTTTTTTGACAATTCTGTAAATGGTCCAAAATATGACGATAAGTGTCCTGCTTATCGTCATAGCTAGCGCTAGTGTATATCAATGTCTATCAGTTACCCTAAATCCTAGATAACACAAGCCTTACAGTGCTTACTTTGGGCTATTTGGTGCGAACGTAAGAAATATTTATTTATCTATTTACTAGCCTGAGTAACTTCCATACTAATCAGCAGGTACACTATAACTTAATGGTGTCAACAGAGAAACCTCCGTGCGACCTAATTCAATTATGAAAGTAGGTCCGCATTCTTTGTCTCGTTTTTCACAATTACATAAATTAATTCCCCCGGGAATGTTTCGCCAGCTCGAAATGTACCGCGTGCAGTTTATCCAATTGTCCCTCAGCCGTTTGGCGAAATGTGGGAGCGGCAGAGCTCGATGGTGGTGAGTTAAGAAAATGCGCCTGAATTTTCAGATTTGCGTAATCTTGGTTTGATTTATCTTACGTTAGCGTTTCAGGTGGGTGGGGCGCAGATTGCCTTCATAATTTCCGCACAAGTGTATTTTTTTTGCTTCCAGTTACGTTGCATTGGTCCGAATTTCAACAAAGAATCGTTACTAATATTTATGTGAATGTAAGTCGGTCGGTCTGTTTGTTTGTTGCGCTTCGCGTCAAAAACTACTGAAATAAATTAAATTTAGTACACAGATAGTAGCTTGAGAAAGGATAGGCTACTTTTTATATAGCATAGGGTATAATGGATTGAGATAAGGGATCAAAATTTGTATGGAAAGTGCGTCATTTTTAGAGCTAGACTTTGGATACTAGATCACTTTTTACTTTTTAAAAACCTTAAAATTATTATTAGATATAGATTAGATTAAAAAAATATGACATTCATAGTTTGCAAAAATTTGACCTAAAGGGAATAATAATAGGGGATGAAAGTTAGAATGGGCTCTGAAATTACTGGACTGATTTTGATGGAACTTTATATACGTTTTTTTTATAGAGTTTTGTTCTCTATAAAAAAAACCTATATATTGTGTGTAAACGTATTGGGATTTTTTTACCACAGGAAACTATAAATACTTATATTGAATAAAGTTTCATTTCGTATATCTATCTGTTACCCTAGATCCCATAACACAAGCCTTTCAGTGCTTACGTTGTTCTAAATTTTCTTATTTTGTTCTGAAACTGTTGCAAACCACTCGAATTATTAAGGTGATCATCCAATATAAATACAGAAAGAAACATCGGCCCCTAAATTAAAGCTACTAAAAGAAGCTACTAAATATAAAAGGTGGAAGTCATATTGCAGATAACCCCAAGCGCACGTATAAAATTAAGAAGTACCCGAGCAAGATCAACAAAGGAAGGCATAAATCCCACGTCACGGCATCTCTGGAGCAATAACTTCAATGGATTGAAGGAAGTCCGCTTCCTTTGCTCCAAGCAAACTGAAGTCCTGTTTTTGACTTAATCATGGTTTTAACCTGATAGCGCGATGCAGGGACAGTTAACATAGTTATTTATTTATCATTATGGCTTACCAACTAAATACATTAATGTAAGTACTATATTACATTTCCTTAAAAATAAATCTTAATATATATATTTCTTGTGTGCGTGTGTATGTGACTGAACTCCTCCTAAACGACTGGACCAATTTTGATGAAATTTTTTGTGTGTATTCCAGGGGGCTTGAGAATGGTTTAGATTCACAATACGGTCATATAGATATTGTTTTTCAGCTAAATTATTTATTTAAAAACATTTGAGACAACGTGAGACAACGTGACATTTGAGACATTTGACATTTGAGACATTTGACAGGACAACGTCTGTTGGGCCAGCTAGTATTTTATATGTATTTAAATTACAAGTGAGCACAACATTACAATTAAAAAAAACGTACATAATTTACATAAAAGAAAAATTACTCTAATCTAAAATCTAGGATGACAGTGAGTTATTGGAGACAAAAATTTAGAACTGTCCTTCGGAAACAATGCATCTTATCCGAAAAAATGTCTGTTTCCAAATTACGGCTCCGAAACACATCATGAAAAATTCCTTAAGATCGAGCTAATAGAAGAGTGACTTCCGAATTTATTTTTTCTAAAATTTAATATAAATGGCCTATAATTATGAATACGGGATGTTACTCTAGAGACGGACAATCCACTCCATGGTTCAATAATTTATATAAAAACATCATACATTTGCTTCCAACGTTGCCTTAATGATAACATTTGAAATAGTTTCAAGTTTTCTGTGTAATCCTTTATTCTACGGTGAGTGCCGTTGGTAAAAGATATTCTGCTTTTTTTTATAATGTTTGTCTGGTTTTCTGCGGACTCTTTGGTCCATACACTTTTTTGTTTGTGTTAGTATTTTTTTATGTCCTTATTTCTATTTATTAAACTTCTTTTGGATCTTTTCGATACGCTCAATATTGTTCGGATAGTATGGATACCAAACAAAACCACAGTAATCTATATGACTACGTACCAAAACAAAATACAAAACTTACATTGCGTGAATAGATTTGTGTTCGGGATAGAATAGTTAGGAAATAAAATGTATAAGATTATGTATAAGATAGTAATAAAACGGCGGAATAATATTAAGAATAGCACTAAGCATAGTCAAGAAATAAAGATAAGTTTTAGCTTAGGAAATGAATAAACTATATAGAATAGGTTCCCATAGCAATAAGAATACATATAGTATGTACGATTGATATATATATTGATTAAAAAACCTTAGACAGAGATAGTAGCGTAGGCGTAAGAATATATGAGTTTATTAGGAAAAATATGTTAGATATATGAAAACTATTGTTGAATTTGGGCATACTATATGTTAATGTATTAAATGAACAATATAATAGATAGCTAGGGCATTATAAATTATAAAATTGTAAACAGGTAGCCACTGTGAAATTGCAAAATGTATGAAAATGTCGGATAAATGTCCTATCGCACACATATAAAAGTGCCTATATATGTATGTTGCTGAGCATTCTCAGTGGCCACTGGTTATGATATAGTACTTGATATACTCTCCGAACATATGCTCTAGAGAGTGAGGACTAAAGTCCTATAGGTAATTTGTGGGGGGCAAATTAAGCCGAAAACAGGGATGAAAATTCACCCTGGAAGACGATCGATAATAATCGAGTATATCTCGAGAGCTATAATAGATATAGTGACATAGTAAACGCCAAAATAGAGGGAAAAATGAGCTCCTACAGATTACCTGAAATATATGAAAGGGATGGAAATAAGAGAACATATATTAAATAAGCATTTATTGTATGAATAAAGGGACAAATAAAGGGCAAAAAGGGTTCGACAGGTGCTTTCTGTACGGTATAGCCGCGCCAGGGGGGTCTCAAAAATATAATTTTTTGGTAGGGATGATTTCGGGAATAAATTGAGGGACTCCCCCTTCTCGGTACGCAGACCCGTTCACACAGGACGAAGTTTTTAACATCGTCAAGGGTCTCAAACCCCGTAAAGCGCTAGGCGCTGATGGAGTGTCCAATATGGCACTCAAGTCCCTCCCTCGGCTGGTTCTCACCATGCTGACCCTTATATTCAAAGCTTGTTACGACCAGTGTCACTTCCCGAATGCGTGGAAGGAGGCCATCGTAATCGGCATTCCCAAACCGGGGAAACCCTTGAATATTCCATGTAGTCACCGACCTATAAGTTTACTTAACTCTATGGGTAAGATGTATGAAAGGCTAATTCTTGCGCGTCTGAGAGCTTATCTCTCGGAGAAAAATTCTATCATCACACATCAATTATAAAGTTCCTACGTATTTGTTTTTCTAAAAATAACACATATTTCTACCAACTTACTATCGCGTGTTGATGCGGAGCGGCGAGGTCGGCCCAATGTCGGCGATGCCGCGACTCCTGGCACCACCACGACTCCGGAAACCTTCATACCCTCATTTTACGAGGCCTGCTTTTAAAATCGACACTTTCATTTTTACGAATTCAATTTGTTACTTGCGTGTTATTGCTACACAATTGAAGACTTTTTCAATCCGATCAAATACCTGTTGTTTTTACCTGACTTCATCAATACGCCAGCAGTAGAGTACTATTTTTTAGCTTTTTTGATTTGCATCAGACGGTTAAGAATCTATAAAAATAAAGGCTGTTAATTAAAAATAACTAACGCCACACTTATATATTATCGATTATAAATCAATTAAATTGATTGATTTCGTTACTTTTCACTGTCTAGTTGTAGTAGTTTGTTATATATATATATATATATATATATATATATATATATATTTGACGTTTATCTAAATTTGTGAAAAATAGTTATTTGCTCCAAGGCTAGCTTCCAATTGACGACAATGTATCAAGTTTTAAGAGTTGTCGGCATCTATAAAGTTGATTATAGATGGAATTAGGTATCTGTCTAAAGAGTCCCACACAATCCGAGTTTTCCGACTTTTCAATATGTCAAAGTAGAATGTCAAAAGTTGTATATGTACCTATATTACATGAATTTAACTACATCCCTCCTGATGATGCATCACAGCGATAATGTACTTAAAATTTACAAGGCTTATTTTACCCACCTTGTCAAGTAAGGGGATGAGATTATCCAGCAATACCAATAAATTTTACTATGAGACAAAGTACCACAAAAAAAGATGTTCCATGCAATTATTCTATGTAGGTACATTTAGTATTTTTTTTTTCTAAAAGAAAAAAAAAAGAAAAAAGGTCCATTTAGTATGAGACAACTTATTGACACGTCTAGGTTTGTGGGGTTGTCAACGTCGTTTAAATAAAAACACGTCGCCAGATGGTGTCGTATTTGCTGTGAATGAAATAAACGTGTTCAGTATGCTGCCAGTCACTTAAAGGGCTGAAGTGCAGAACCACGTTCCCGTACAAAGTGCCTGGGCATATTCATGACTATGATACACGACGCTGGCAACATATATATGTCTAATGTAAAATAAGTATATTCCCATTTACTGATAAGTTTCCAGAAAAACAGCTTCAAATAATAGTGATCTGGAGATTCCACTAATAGACCCAGACAATGAGACCTCGTAGTTTTCGTTTGATTGAAATACCTACTCACACTATACTATAAGCTACATTTTTATTTTTAATTACAAACCTACTTGGCTACGGACGGGGACACCGAATAACTTTTAAAGCGCATTACAACCCTACTAATCAGATCTATAACTTAAATTACTGATACGTCTTCATGCGCTCCTTAAATTTCCAACAATAAATTAATGCATGCATTAATTAATTTCAGCTTCAAGATGCTCACTATTGACCATAGGACCTCCGCCAAGGATGTCCACACCGATCGGTGCTGTTCTACAAAGATTATGTGCCGTCCTACGATATTTGCCAAATTATCGGGCCACCTTGTAGGAAATCTACCACGACCGCGTTACTGGCATGTGCTTGCTAATTAACTCTGTATACTGCTATCTAAGATTCGGAAACCTATATTGGAGACTCTGATACCTCTACGGATTTCATCATTTCTAACTAGATCACGTCCGAATATCACCCTCTACATACTTATACGTCCATTGATTTGTCACCAATGGCAGTACGTAACCGAAGACTTTCGTCTTGAGCTTCATCTACCGCAGTGTCTCAAGGCGAAATGCATTATTACTCAGATTTTATTGATCATAGTCTCTTCAATTTTCTGGAGTCCTATTTTTGTCCACCTTCATATCTGTAAATTTTGTAACATGGTTCAGTCCCTTATTACTATTATTTTCAGTGATTGTGTTTCTATTCCTAGTGGTCAATTTCCTGCCGCTGACTAACCTACAATTAGCCACGATAACAGAAAGCTCCGGGAGATTAGATACGTCCTCCGATTACTCACTGTTTTTCAGCCGAATCACGATAAGTGTTTAACGTGAACAATCGCACCACGCGAGCCCCAGATAATAGACCATTAATTATAGAGATACTGGTACAAATCGTTGTGGCGCGCAATTTGGACAGGGCTGCCATGGCAACAATTAATATTTTGCCAACTACGTATTTATTTTGTGGGGTAAATTTACAGGGTTATTTTCATTTTCATTTCTTCTCGAGCTTCATATTCTTTCCCTTCTTTCATCAAAAATATTTATATAAAATATATACTTTTTACATCAGAATAACCATAAAAATAGAATGAGAATTCTAGTTAAAGTGTATTGTATATCGCCACTTTTGGCGCCAGCTGCAAACCAGCGCTGATTCTCTAATATCCTACACATGCTGAGATTGTTCCCTTTCGGCTCGGGCACGCTTAATACAATTAATTTATGTTACCATGTACCCTTTGTCTTTTTTTTTGCGAGGGGAAATGCTCCTTATGCATCATGACACCGCGCTGGCAAGGCGCGGCCGTGTGTGGGGCTCTCCGGTCTAAGAGGACCGGTCTACCCACTAAAACCCCCCGGTGTTCTCTGGGCCCATGCGGGGCACATGACAGGATCTGCTTCGCGACTCCACTCCCAATGTTATCATGCATGTATCATTATTCGTGTAGATTGTGTTTGTGCTAAATAAAAAAGTTCATTATTATTATTGTCGCTTATATTACGGGTGCTTAAAAGACTCGGTACTTTATAAGGCGTGCGCGGGGATATAGATCCAACGCGTAAAGGTCATTTCAGCGAAATTTAAAGAAAATGACAAAGAAAATGATACAATGATGACAGACTATTATCTAATGCCAGCTACAAATCTACGATTCTTTAAAAGTACAGAGGGAAAAAAAAAATTGCCCTAGCTGGTTTTCTTGCTGGTTCTTTTCACTATACGGTCTCCCGCTGTAAAATTGTGAACAAATGGCACAACATCTTTGTCGTACAAAAGTGATTGGCAAAATGCCATTTTAATAATAAGTTTTTGATTTTAATTTTGAAAGTTACTATATGATTGAGGGACATAATTCGGGCCCTCCAATGGGGAGTACTCGTCCTTGAGAATGATGGTGGAATTTACATAATAAAAACGCCAACAGGTGTGTCACTATAATAAGTTAGTAGTCGTTCACAAGCAAAATGATGCACATAGGACGCGATGCCAACGGATTCAATCTACTCCCGAAGTGCGTACACGACGGCCGAAGTGAAAAAAGTGACGTGTCGGTTCATGTCTGTAAAATATGTGTCTTCACATTGGTCATTACCGACCGGCGACTTGACATTAGATAGCCACAGATAATGAAACCGGCTTATGAACCGATCGTACCGCATGGACACAGATAATGAAACCAGTTTACCGACCGATAATATCGTGCCGACATATATATGTGTGTACTATAAATTGAAACAAGGTAGAAATATATTACCAAATTAAATTCAACCAATCAATTTCAACTACCGACAGTAGATGTTGGTATTCAACAGCCATAATCAAAACAAAGGAATGCTTTGACCCATGGTCTACAAATGTGAGGAAGAAAATGATGATAAGTCATCAAAAATTTATATTTTTTATCTGTGGCAACCCTGATTCTTGAGCCCACTGCGCGGTCATCAATCATGGTCCGTGTCGTCACTTGATCCCCATGGCGTCAAGGGCGCCTCTCTGGCCTACGGCTTTGTGCTGGAAATGGCGCAGTGTTTTTACATCACTAAGTAATTAACTGATATGAGCACCAAGTTATTATATAGCGTGTAATATACCAAAGGCACGTTAAGAACACTACATATAATTTATAAAACGGAACAGCGTCAGTGGTCAAGGCGGTGACTCTGTGTTTTTTGTGTTTTTCTTTTCTCTCAGAACAAAGGAGCTGAGAATCCTAAGAAAACAGCCTTAACACTGGATCCCATTGACCTTATGGCTGGGAATGAGAGTAATCAGCTCATCAGGAGAGGGCACGGTGCAGGTGCTGCGGTTTCACCACTGATTCTCAACGGGTCTTCTTGTTCGACGATTTTGTTTTCTTTTTTCTAATTTCATACGTACTTTTATCCGACGCTCCTACGATGAAGGAAACTAACCGATCGTTGGTTGTAACATTATTTTGTAGTAACAAATAGATGTGTAGTGTCAATAGAAGTTTTAATTATTCTGTATTAAATAAATTTGGTTGCAACACAGTTACATGATCAGCATTTTGACTTTTACGATTCTGTATTAAATAAATTTGGTTGCAACACAGTTACATAATCAGCATTTTGACTTTTACGATTGTATTAAATAATTAATTAAACTGTTCTGTAAAGGACATTTACCAAATTTTTGACAACATAAGTGCTTTTGATATGTAAACGCATAAAGTTATATTATATTATAGCATTATAAATGACGAAAGAAAAGTGTAGATAAAAAATAGATTCTTGCCAGTTCTTCTTGAGGAGGGTCTGGTGAAGTTTTTGTGTTCTTTCAATTTTATATTTGCTGGATTGACATCAATAAGTGCCTGTAAAGGCTTATTTCGAAGAAAGTTGATCGCAGCTCATATACGTCCACACCTACCCTCACTTAGGGCGATTAAGCCTAAGTAACCACGTTGACCAAGTACAGATAGATTGATTACATACATCATTGAATTTCGTCGCAGATGTATGCAGATTGTCTAACGATGTTTTCCTTTATCCTTTTTCTTTTAGAAACATCAGATAAATGTACACATGAAATTAAAAATAAAACTATGAAAATTAATTCATGGCAGGATCGACCCCGGGTCCCGCAAATCAAACGATTCGTAGAGCAGTGCCGAGACCACACGCCACCGACGCTACTAAGACAAATAGAGACTATTTTGATTTATTTTTTTATTCTCTTATATATACAATTTCCCTTCTCATCTGATGGTAAGTCATGATAAAGCTGAAAGTGGAAGTGAGCTTCATCTAGACGCATTATGCCTGGAAATTTCAGCAGGATAGTGGTAACTAGCTAGTAGATTTCAGGAATATATAAATCGTAATTCAAATCAAATAAGAAATCATCTGCCCCACGGGGAATTGAAATTTATCTCTCCCGTTCAATAACTGGTATAGTCTTAAGGATGTTTTAAATTAAATTTTGTGCTTAAAATGAGTTAGCTACACGGTTAAACAACATTAAACATTTTATTTCAACGAGGTTAATACGCATCCCAGGCTTGTAAGGTATATGCAGGCAGGTTACAGGGCGGGCTCTAAGCCACCCCTGCATAATGCAGGCGTCCTTGAGAGCCCGCTCGATACAGCGGAGCCCGCGTCCACCCAGTACCTGCCCGCCGCAACATACATACAGATACACTGGCTATATGTTGTATTTTATCTGTACAGGGAATATGAGCTATATTTGCATAAATAATTTATTTTTATATCTTTATTAGAAACACAACCAAGTCAAAGTATCGTATGTACTACGTACGTACTTACGTAGCATACAAATCAAAGCTAATATCTATGAATGTAATAAATACAATCTGAGAATAAATATTAAACGTTAAATAACGGGGATCACAAAATCAAAGCAATTCTAGAAGCTAATAGTACTTACCTTTTTAGAAAATGTAATTAATATAGTTGAATATCGATAAAAACAGGAACTTGTTGACGAAAATAGGACATATATATAATTTTAAGTTAATTTAATTATAGTTTATGTAACTTAATTTATAGTTTATGTAAAGATCTGGTATTATATTTATGGATATGCGAGTTAAATCGGTTAAATTCTAGCTTATAGCCAATTTCATGGCACAGTATTGATGTAACAATCAAGCTGTCTGTTATAAGACTCGTAACACTTTTTTCTTCCGTAGTGGTCTACGTAGCAGTATCTAGTCCGTAGCGGTAGCGGTCCGTAGTACAACGACGACTTGCAGTTTTTTTAGCTTCAAACAGGTTCTACCAATATGTATCTATTAATATGTATTTGACAGCAATAAGTGTCTGCCTTCTTACTATTGTAAAGTTATTGATTACTATTTATTGTGTGTAAGAGTGCTAGAGTAAAAATGTAGAGTTAAAATCGTAAGAGATAAAAAAACCTGAATAAAATATTTTTCTAACATTGCGACGATTTTTTTTACTCAAATATCAAGTACCTAATACAAATTAATAAAGTCTACTTTATTCCAACTACATTCAATAATATTTAAATCCTAGCAAGGTTAGCGTAGAATCCTCATGAAACACGAGCGGCTAGTGTTCGGCTCGGTTCGGCTAGATAATTGGGTCCGGAGGGCGCGTCCCGCCCTGGCCCGACATTGACCTGCCAGGTGCTGCGTCATTCATGCCCACCGCCCGCCCCTCGCCACTAGCTGCGCTGCAACACATCTGCAATTGATTTTGGATGCTGCTTTCAGCAGGCTACTTCATTGTTATTTTAGGATATATAAATATGTATATATGTTAGATATATACATATCATAGTAATCAAGAAGTTAATTTTAAAACTAATTTAACAGAACTATTTAAAAAAATTGCAATATCTCCTAAATAGCTTACCAGAATTCTTCAGACTGCAACCATGATTATGTTGAATTAAATGTTTATTTAAAAAGTAGTTATTGGAGACACTAATAAAGTAAAATATTGCTTGTACCAATTATTTTCGTTTGCTGTTTTTTGTTTTAATGAGAAGAATACCGTTTTTTTAGAGTCAAATAACGTGAAATCGCACCATATCCATTATCTATGCGGCCGGGGCTCTCCTAAGCAAGAGTGCCAAGCCTACGCATTAAAGCCCCCCGGTTTTCTCTTAGCCTCTTTGGGTGCGAGCAGTAAGGTCCATATTGCAATGCCATTATATACAACTAATACGTGTAGTCCAACTGCAAGCAGTTTGCGGGCGATATATAAACAAAGATTTGTATAATATAAGAACAAAGATTTGTATAAAAAACAAACTAAAAATAAAATTTTTATCCTTCAAATAATTTTTAAAATCACTTTTGCACCTAAAAGATGCTACATTATTGGTTCACAAGTCTACGGCGCACAGTGGAACGAGCTATAACATTGACTGATCAAAAATACATTTTAGAAGTTTCAAGAATTGCATACTTTTTTATATTTTTGTTATAGCCAAAAGCTAAATCTTTCATTATGCATAAATATTATATACGTTACAGGTGTAGAAAAAATATTATATGGCCTCGAATGCGTCGATTTTATATTATCTTTTTTTGCGCCAATAATATCTCACTGTTGGAACTAGATTTCTCAAAATAACTTTAACGGAACACTTGATTATTGTATACCATTTAAAAGAACGTCTTTTGTAGAATACGAAACTATTAATATTTTTGTATTTTTACTTACACCTTTTAAAAATAAATGAACTTATATTCGATCCTGAAGTTCAAGTGTAATTTTAGCTTATAATATTTACAATATTTAATTTACAACTAACAGAATATATTAATAAAATAAGATTATAGTTACGTATAATATTGATGAGTACTTTTGAACTATGTCTTACTTGTTAAGTAAATAAATGAGAAATAAAATATTTTATTAAATGGTCTATACTACTGTTTTATTTAATATTCCGCGAAATATTATTTCATTTATTTGTTATAAATAACTAAAAAAAATATGGAATTCAAATCATACTCGTAAGAATTTTTTTTCCATGCCTTAAAACGAAAGGCAAGCACAGCCGCGAAAAATTACTAGTTTTGAATAAACTCATTATCAATCAAGGAAGAAGACATACCACTATATGTGTTCATAAATTCACGATTATATGTCTTATATCAAAGAAGTTATGGATTTTTAATCAGCCAATGGCCTATATATTCCATAGTGCGGCGTGACATCTTGTACTGGAAAGAACTAGCAAAAAAGGCATTTTTGTCTCCCTGTATTTTTACAGAATTGTTAAGTGGCCTCGGCAACAGTTTAAGCCTAAATTCCTTTACAAATTTAAACAGTTCACATTATATCTGTAAAAACTATAGTTTCATTGTATTATTTACTATAGTCAAAACATTTGGAAATTTAACTATCGAGTCATTAAAATTAAACCCAAGCATTGTTATCATTAAAGTAATCCTTAATAGTATAATAACCTAATTTTATTGACAATCTATTTACATAAATCTATTTAAAGTCAAGTTTTGTGGAACACTTTGTGAAACTTTCTTGTAAAGAGCTAAGCACTTCCCCATAAAAGAATCTCTAATTTTTGCAGTAAAGTAATACTGTCATTTAGTCTAGCAATATAAGTTATACAATGTCATACTTATACTTCATAGGTCTTTCACCTCTATCTGTGTCGAATAGGACGGGAGGGATCGACACATTGTCACCACTGCGCATCCGACCTTGACTCGGCCCAGCACACGCTGGCGGAGTGCCCCGCGTGGGCCTCCGAGCGCCGAGTCTTGGTCGCAGAGATCGGGCGAGATCTGTCTCCGCCGGCATTGATTGCGGCAATGCTGGCGGACGAGGGAGGTTGGAGGGCTGTGGCCTCCTTCTGTGAAGCAGTGATGCTCCAGAAGGAGGCCGCCGAGCGGGGTCGGGAGATGGCCGATCCCGCTCGAAGAAGGCGGCGCCGGGCTCGGTAGCACAGCTGCGGCGCCGCCGCGGGTCGCCGGCGGGCGCGAGGAAATCGCGACTGCTTCGGCGACCCGGATGGACCACGCCCCTTCCGTGGCCGGGGGGCGTCGTCGGTGGAGGAGACCGGGGGAGGTAGTGTAGCCTCTCCCGAGGAGGGCTCCCCTCTAGGCAGGGGAGCGGAGGCTGGGGGTTCCTGGAAGTTGCTTGATGTTCCCGGGGGCTCCCTACATGCCTGAGGAAGGCCATCCCTGAGGTTTTTAGTGGGTAGGCCTCCCCCTTCTGGGGAGGAGAGCCCCACATAACCGCCGGCTCGCCACAGCCGGGGTATGAGTTACTTAACTCCTGATTCTCAATCTTCAGACCTCAATTGTCCGCATCACACCACTAATGTTAACAATCACATCTCAGCAATACAAGTACATTAATACGTAACGTATTTTATTTTATATTTAAAATTGTGCTTTTTTCAAACTTTTTATTCAGATTTCACTATTATGGGTTCTGTAATTGTAAAAGTCAATAAAGATTTCAAAGATTTCAAAGATTTGTTTCATTTTCACAAATAATTTTTTGAATATAACTTTTATATTTTCACATGTTAGGGGGGGAGGGGGGCACGTACATGAGCTGTAATGATGATGCTGGTTACTCTACTTTTCGAACGCTTTCCAATTTTTATAGTCGCAAGACAATTAACCACATTATTGTGTTTGCTAGAATGACATGTAAAATACCACTTTACTAACTCTATCTTACATTGAAAATATGAATAAATAACACTTTAATTGCATGCAAATATAAAAAAAACTAAATGCCAAAGTAATAAATAATATAATTAGTTGGCCGGCCTTTTTAAAAAATACTCACAAAACAGGAAACCTTGGGAAAGATATAAACAAAAAGAATGTACAAAATAGGGGAAAGTGAAGAAATAATTCAGAATATTGAAGATACTAAATGAAGACATACTTGTATTAGAAAGATTAACTTTTCTTCCCCGTCACAACTATTTACGTCCGTATTCTTATTTTCAACGAAAACCTTATTTGTAGATATTAAATGTTCATCATACATTAAAGAGCAGTTCTATTTTACTAAAAATAACTTTCAGCAAAAGGAAAAGAAATTTCTTTTAATGTCAATGTTTGAATCCACTAAAGCTGGCGGTCTTTGATGCTTTGATAATTCGCCAGCTAGAACCCTTATGTTGTAATTAGTAAAGCTAAGACAAGTTATCCCGTGGCCATGAATGCTGGAACCGGACAAATTAATGTTTATGTTTTAATGAAAAGCCAATACTACTATAGCTACAGTTTGTATGCTAATTGCTAATTAGGCATAGCATATTAGACAGATATTTTATTTTAAGAGTACTTCCCCTCCAGGTGGCATTACGAATTTCCACCCTGTATATATAACTAACTTATGGCAGGAACAAGACCGTTTCAAGTACAATAATAAGGGAAATATCGCAATTGTTTTACGTCTGGAAAAGAGAGGCTAATGGCCGTTTTCACCAACCTTGTCTTAGCTTAGGTGACTCCTAAGTGACATGCTGTCACTTTTTATATTAACTGAAAAGAGTGAGACAGCATGTCTCTTAGGAGTCACCTAAGCTAAGACAAGGTTGGTGAAAACGGCCATGACTCCTCTTTAATACCACCGCAATCAAGTAAATTCTAGTAATTGACCGGAATGACCTAATGTCTAAACTCAGCCTGAGCCTTAGCTATAAGGGCTTAGATGGAAGGATCACTTCGATACTTAATTTCTTATAGTACTTAGTTTCTTCGGTTTATAAATATACTTTAAACACCGACTAAATTTAAATAAACAGGCTTATGAGTTTAATTGTAGTGATAAAAATTATATAAATATCAAATGTTTATCCTCCTGGAATCACGTAGCACAAACATTCCCGATGTTTGTCGGGTTTATCGGAGTTTATCGCTGCCAACTCTCTTCTTCAATTTCCCATGAGACGAAAAGGTAATTGCTCCGACAAATAACTGTTTGGATAGAACTTTGTCCTAACGAGGGATAATAATTAGCACGAGGGTCGCCCGCCTTAGATGGCTTTTTTAATTAGCGCCAATTCTTGGAAGATGCTATTAATATGTAAAAAGGATTCAAAGTTTGGCGTTCCGACGTTAATACATAATTCATGTGGCGCGATTAACTGACCTGAGCCTTGCTTATGAACTTTCAGCTAAAAGTCTAATCAAGCTTTTCCAAGTTATTTTTCAGCAAGGTTTTTTGCTAAGATTATTTGATAATAATTATAGACAAAGTTTTAAGAAATAAACAAAAAAGATTATATTCTATATAACATACATACATCTCTTACATACATACACATATCTCTTTCCAATGGTGATAGACCGAGATCACAGTTTTCCACTTGCTACGTTCCAAACATACTTGCCTAACTTCCTCGGCTTTTATGAATATTTTCATGCACGCGCGTCAGCTACGGATACTGTTGACCTGACATTCATTTAAGATAAAGCCTATTTGATCCCAATTTGTTCATCTAGGTGGTCCCCCTTTTTTTTGTTCCCCTGAGGAAAATGCATTAAGTTGCATACCTCGGCTGTGACGAGCCGGCGGTTATGTGGGGCTCTCCTCCCTAGAAGGGGGAGGCCTTTTTTTTTTTTGTTCCCCTGAGGAAAATGCATTAAATTGCATACCCCGGCTGGGGCGAGCCGGGGTTATGTGGGGCTCTCCTCCCCAGAAGGGGGAGGCCTACCCACTAAAAACCTCAGGGATGGCCTTCCTCAGGCATGTAGGGAGCCCCGGGAACACCAAGCTACTTCCAGGAACCCCCAGCCTCCACTCCCCCGCCGATACAGGGTAGCCCTCCTCGGTAGAGGCTACAATACCTCCCCCGATCTCCGCCACCGACGACGCCCGCAGGCGAATACGGCGTTCCGCAGGGGTCGGTGTTGGAAGCCCTGCTATGGAACCTCGCATACGACGTGGTCCTCCGCACCAGCCTTCCTCGCGGCGTGAGAGTCGTCTGCTACGCTGATGACACTCTCGTCCTGACAACTGGGGCCGATTTCGGGCCGGTGCTCAAGCTTGCCGAGGTTGGGGTGGCATGTGTCGTGCGGGCGGTCCGCCGGCTGGGCTTAGAAATAGCGCCTCACAAAACCGAGGCGCTATGGTTCCACGGCCTTCCGAGGCGCCGGGAACCACCCAGCTACCGAATCCGGGTGGGTGACGCGGTGGTCCTGGTGGGGCCATACATCAAGTACGTGGGCCTCACCCTGGACCGCCGCTGGAGCTTCGAGGAGCATTTCGTGCGGTTGGTCCCCCGAGCCAAAAGGGTGACGGGCGCATTGCATCGCCTGCTGCCCAATCTCGGGGGACCGAGGGATGGAGTTCGCCGGCTGTACAAGGGCGTCGTGCGATCCGTGGCCATGTATGCGGTTCCCATGTAGTCGCAAGACTGCGCGAGGTCCCCCCGCTGCAGAGCTGTGCTACGGAGCCTGCAGCGGATAATGGCCATACGGATCGTACGAGACTACCGTACAATCTCGTACGAGGCGGCGACGGTTCTGGGACGGTCCCCCCCATTCGACATCCTGACCGACATGTACGCAGCGACGTATGCGTCGCGTTGTGTCGACCGCGGGAGCGATGGGGGGAGCGCCCTGGAACCCGCGCACGAAGTGCCTAAGCGGGAGTGGCACTGACGGATTGTGGCAGCCTGGCGTGCGCAGCTTGAATTACGGATCTGCGCGCGTCAGCGGGCCGTCGGTACCGTACTCCCGCACCTCGATGCTTGGCTCCACGGGAAGGAGGAAGTCACCTACCGATTGACTCAGATACTCACCGGGCACGGCTGCTTTGGTGAGTATCTGTGTCGAATAGGATGGGAGGGATCGATACAGTGCCACTACTGCGCATCCGACCTCGACTCGGCCCAGCACACGTTGGCGGAGTGCCCCACGTGGGCCTCCGAGCGCCAAGTCTTGGTCGCAGAGATCGGGCGAGACCTGTCTCTGCCGGCATTGATTGCGGTGGAGAAGGGAGGTTGGAGGGCTGTAGCCTCCTTCTGTAAAGCAGTGATGCTCCAGAAGGAGGCCGCCGAGCGGGGTCGGGAGATGGCCGATCCCGCTCGAAGGAGGCGGGGCCGGGCTCGGTAGCACAGCTGCAGCGCTGCCGCGGGTCGCCGGCGGGCGCGAGGGTATCGCGCCCGCGGATACGGCGACCCGGGAGGGACCACGCCCCTTCCGTGGCCGGGGGGCGTCGTCGGTGGTGGAGATCGGGGGAGGTATTGTAGCCTCACCCGATCCCGGGAGCTCCCTACATGCCTGAGGGAGGCCATCCCTGAAGTTTTTAGTGGGTAGGCCTCCCCCTTCTGGGGAGGAGAGCCCCACACAACCGCCGGCTCGTCACAGCCAGGGTATGCAACTTTGCAACTTAATGCATTTTCCTCAGGGGGAACAAAAAAAAAAGGCTACAGTTTCTAAAGATATACGCTACGCTTATACAAAGTACCAAAATACTAATCCTATTTCCTATTTTTGTAGAAGAGCCGGGTAAAATTAGATCTTTGATCCTCTGACATAAACTCCTTGACACTTGGTTGTGGTGGTAGCCATGAGGGTCTTAGTCTCTCCTCTCCGTGCTAAGAGTTTTTATTTAGTATTTTAAGTTTCATTTTCATAAGCACAACAACTATTAAATTTACAATGCCTTAAAATACAAAATGACACGCTATTAGCTCGTTATCACTTTAATTGTTATTAAAACAGGGGCGATGCATTTATTATTACGGAGCCATCGTGATAATGGGTACGCGGCCTGTTAAAGCTTGTTAATAATAGAACGGGTGAGAGCCGAAATTATTCACCGAATTGAAAGGAGAATGGTTTCTCTCCGTAAATACTTTAATTATAGAGATAAGCAATGTTTATCGATTTCACTAAGGTATTAATTCTAATTATTTTGTAGTTTTATTGCGTTATATAATAATATTCGCTAATGGTTGCACAATTTATCTATATTTTTATTATATATATGGAGTGTCGTCTGTAGGTTAATTCCGGCAAATCTCTGAAATGGCTGGACCGATTTTGAGGGGACTTTTATTGACAGGTAGCTGATGTTATAAGGAGTAGGCTACTTTTATTTTGTAAAATAAAGTAATATTGTAATGTCTAAGTACTTGCGTCCAGTAACGCGCAGCTCACGCGCATGTCACTTAAAATAAAATTGCAAAATCAAAAATCTAAGTAAACTAATTAACTTTTTAGTCGAATTCCACGCGGACGAAGTCACGGGTACAGCTAGTTTAATAGTAATATGCCCTAAAGGTTTATGCTGGTTCGAGCTTGTGGTGAGATGATGATGACTTGCGAAACCGGGGGATATCATCATTTGCAATATCATCATTTACTCTAGATAGCCACATGCCAACTTGCCTTAATCATCCGGTCTGAGTGGAGTCGAAAGAGCAAAAGTTCAAAGGGTAGAAGCATAATAAAAAGCGAGTCATTTGATCTATTTGTTTTTTTCTTTCAAATCGTCGTTTGTTTAGCATCGATTATGTAATTGTGTTAATGTAATTATTCAAAACTCTCATAAAAAATATGTCAGCAAAAATATTTGTATTTAACATCAACACATAATGTGTTAACGTTGTTCAGATGTATAATATATATGTATGTGTATATGTGTAATACAACTCAGGAACAACAGCAAGACTTTTCTTAACTGTACAGTTCAGAACTTTTTAACCCTCTGTTAGACCCACTTTTTGTGTAACTGAATGTTGTCAGTTTGTTAAAGCGAAATATGGCATTTATAATTTGTTTATAAAATTTTATTAAATATTCTGATAATTATGTAATATTATTTCAATAATATTTTATTTGATATTTTTAGAAAAAAAAAATTAAAAGTTATTTGGTATATGTTACGAATATGAACCATATTAACACTAGTGGAAGTATCTCAACCGTTTAGCACGTAATCGATAAGGTCGGTGATGCAGAGAGCTCTTCAGTTGGGTCAAGGGGCTCCGAAGGCTGTTGTCGAGGAGCCGACCACTCGAACCATCTTGGAACCACATGCATGCATGTGGAGCTTAAGGCTTGTGTATTATATTTATATTTGCTATTCTTTTAACTCAGCAGTTTATCTGTTCACGGAATCCTTCATTTTCCTGAAGTAATTTAAGCAACAGCGTATTAGAGTATTCTTAATATGAACAACCAAATTTCAAGTAATCAATACTGGTTGAGGATTCACTTGGGCAATTTAAGTGCCACAAAGTGTTACCCATTTGCCGTTTCACAGTTTTAAATCATTTATCAAAAATACTTTTATGAAAAAAGGTTATAATACTGCTACGGATTACTTAAATTGTAACAAAGCTTGGGTTTGATTTTAACAACTTACATCATAATAGTTATGTTGGCAAATATTTTGACTGTAGTAAACAAGTAAGACAGTGAAAGTATAGCTTTCATAGATATAATGTCGTTTAAACTTGTAAAGGAAGTTAGATTCAGACTATTTATCAGAGGACAGTTTCTTCTCAGCGATTCTGTAAAAATACAACAAGAAAACAGACCTTGCTGGTTTTCTGGTGAACCGATGGCATAGCATCACTAACTTGCAAAAGCGTTAGTAAAAATCAAATTTGAAGAATAAATACTGAAATCGCTCCTTGAATATAGTTAGGTAAAGGGACGGTACTATTGAGTCGATATAGCGCCATCCCTTTCGAACTGACTCAAGCAGATATTGAAGCGTGATTTTAGATTACGGTCCTTAGAGAGGTCCTGTTTTAACCCTAAACAATATTAAAACAGCGATACCGCTCTTGCAGCGTATAGCCATCTCGCGTTCACGGCGGTTTATTCCCATTTTAAGCGATCATAGCAGGTCGGTAAATAATTATTTGGAGTACTATTTAGGTCTATTTCTACATACGATTCAACTAAGTTATTGTATCGAATAAGCACCGAGCATTTATACAATCGGTCCGTATAAATTATTCACGTTTTATTTAAATTTCCACTGCGTAAAACTGGCCAGCAAACAATGGTTCAGAGGCATAGATTATAAAGCGTTTCTAGTTAATTACCCCAGCATAATTGCAGACCGCAGTGGCACCGTGACTCATGCACAGTAATTAAAAAAACCACCACCCCACCCCGATTTGCATTTTAAAATCTACATTAGCATAGAAATCTGGGGTTTTTCTGCTGAGCTGGTCACTTCAGCTTTACTGAATATAAAGTAGTTTGCAGTAAACCTGCTTAAAGAGTTCGGAATATTTGTTTAAAATAGAAATTCGTTTGTATTTTTAGGATGCGATTTACCAACAAATTCAAATACACCTAAATACCCCAGTTTGAAATCGATTTCAATCGCCCTACGCCACACTCTAGCTGTCAAACGCTGACTACTTAGGTACAGTAAGCACCACGTCAAACGGCACTTATTTATAAATATTACATGCAGAATGAATATTCAGTCTTATTCAAGTTATTTCATATATTAAAAAGTAAAAATAAAGGTTAAAATTAGCAATGTATCATCATCAACATCCTTTGTCCCCTAACTGGGGCAGAGGGCGTCCACAGTGAGTCTCCATCCCGCACGGTATTGAGTTTCGCATTTGATTTTGTTTCAGGTTTTTCCAATGGCTTTCGCTTCGCCAATGACAGTCCGCCGCCAGCTCTGTTTTGGACGACCATGTTTGCTGTTTCCTTGGGGATTCCAGTCTAGAGCTTGCCTCGGTATGCGGTTTGGATCCCTTCGGAGAGTGTGGCCTATTCAACTCCATTTACGGCGTTTGATCTGCTGGTCGATCCGGACTTCATCACAACATTCCCAAAGCTGCTAGGTGGGAATTTTTCTGGCCAGTAAATACCCAGAATGCACTAAATACCAGCCTGGAGTCTGTGCGAGATGTCCTTTGTGACCTTCCACGTCTCACACCCGTACAGTAACACGGATTTCACGTTAGACCGGAATATCTTGAGCTTAACCTAAAGTAGTAAGTAACCTAAAGTAGGGCGCAATTTCATAAATTTGTAATTTTTATTATAAAAACAATGAAATATAAATTTTAAGTTAATTTGTTAATTAATAGCGCAATAAACCAATCTTATTTCCGTTTTCAACAGACAGCGCTGTCTACCATTGTTGTTAGTACTAAAATACAAATACCAAATTTTTAAATATTGTTAGAGTTATAAATATTCCAAGACGTATTTGTTGTAATTTTAATTAATTTAATAATTAATTATGGCGTATATAATATGTTAATATTACAAATAAAAGTAATACTCCCTAATTTATATCCTACATTTGCCTCCTTGCTTTGGTACTGCCAAAAAATCGTGCAAAGTTTTTAAGTATTAAAAATAACAACAGTAAATTAATTTTGAACTACACTGTTATTTAGAATTAATTTTTGAATGTTGTATTATTTTCTGCTTGCCTATTACAGCTTATTGTGTTTTTTTAATGTTCATTGCTTTTAGCATTTTTATTAACTTCCGTTGATTCCGCATTCAACGGAAGTTAACATAAACTAAGTTTACATTATATTTACTATAAATATATAACGAATTTTGATGTAATTTTTAACTTTCAAATTGTTTTTAAATTACAATTATAGTCATTTACAATAACTGGTTACCTGCAATACTCATTTAAACTTAACTTCTAGAAATAAACATGAATTGTATTTGTCTCGAACCAATAAATAGATTGCTTCTGTACCACTTTCGGGGATTATTCTCCTCAAGCAACTCTAGCGCTTCACAGTGTCAACATTATAATAAAATTGCGTTTATGTTTGAGTCTGCCTCTAAAATTTTCGCAATGAACCTGAACGAGGCGCCGACATACGAGTATACTGTGGTTGAAGAACTACCGTATACCATGCTACTTGTAAATTGCAATTAGGCTGCAATTGCTAAATGTACTTGTCATCACTGTACGGCCTCCTGTGTAGTCACCAGCATCATAGATTTTTTTGGTCACGTTATCATAAAAAATACTACCGCGAAGTACTTAACCAGTCGTAGTCATCCGCCGTAAGCACACGCTCGTAAACCGCGCGTTGTTCCAGGATAGTTCAGTTTATGTGACACCAGTTTATTGCGCGTACCCACCCAGTGCCAGCAGTAAGCAATGAACTTAAATCATACTGTTCCGATTGTGGGTTGACAGTTATATGGATCTTCTGTGTTCGGGCATTATTCCACAGCAGGAAATGTGTATCAAATTTTTATATTATTGGCATCACGTCATAACTCCATAAAACGCTGAACAAATCGCCATCGCTAAATACAATTATAATAAAACTGATGAACTAGTCTGGTATTCACTTTATTACCACTTCACTCTATCACGCTGAACAACCGACTGCTCAAGATTTTTACAATTCTTTTCTCATTTGCTCCGCCCACTACCACCTCCAGCCTACAACCAACCTCCTTTCGTATATATATATATAATAAATATACTGGCCCGCTAAAGTCATTATATTAATTTCTCATAAATAAATCTCTAAGAAATAGGGAAAAAAACGAAATAGGGCGGACAGCTCTTTTTGAAGAATAAAAATACTTTCTATGCTAGCAGCCAATCCCCATAATAGTAAACCATAGGACATAACACTGTGAAAATAACTAGTTTTCATGTGCTGCAGAACTTAATCTATTTGATAAGGTCTCGATATGTGGATCCCATTGCAAAGTCGGTTCTAAAGTAATACCCAAGAATTTAGTGAATTCCATAGATTCATTTCATTATTCATTTTAACAATAGTATCTACTTTTCTTACATTTGGTAATGAAAATTAGCTACATTTAGTTTTATTGGGGCTTAAAGATAAATTATTAATCATGAACCAGTGCAATACTTTAGAAAGAGTACTATTTACAACGTCAACATTACCGTTTCCTCTGTCAACCTTTGATATTAAAGAAGTATCATCTGCAAATAGTACAGTATTGCACAAAGTATCGGTGAAGTGTGGGAGATCATTATTATATATCAAGAAAAACAAGGGTCCCAATATCGATCCCTGTGGCACGCCCATAACAATAAGAGTACCTGCAGACTCAGTCCCATTAACAACAATTTTCTGGACTCTGCTGGACAGACGCTGCATTAGAGTAACACCGTAATGCTTCAGCTCATTTAATAAGGTCCGATGATCTACGCAGTCAAAAGCTTTCGACAGGTCACAAGAAATACTAATCGCATCCTGTTTACATTCCCAAGCGCTAAAAATGTGTTTGAGAATTGCAAATCCAGCATCTATAGTGCAACGTCCTTTGGTGAAGCCAAACTGGTTTTTATATCTATAATGTTGTTTTACTGTTAAATGATCGGTTAGC
Source organism: Scirpophaga incertulas (assembly GCA_036419045.1). NCBI lineage: Eukaryota > Metazoa > Arthropoda > Insecta > Lepidoptera > Crambidae > Scirpophaga > Scirpophaga incertulas. The sequence continues at coordinate 23,116,572 of CM071631.1, read as the reverse complement.
TAAGCCAAGTGCTGGTTGAATAGAAATCGGTCGATAATTTACAGGATTATTGTTCTTTCCTGATTTAAATAATGGAAATAATTTGCTAATTTTCATAAGGTCAGGAAAACACCTTCATCAACACATAAATAGAATATGAACGCGAGTTGCGCAGCAAGTTCCTGTACTATGTATTTAAGAATATGAGTCGAAATACCATATAAGTGTTCAGTTTTTTTTTAATACTAATCGAACGGATTGTTTTCATAATAGTATTAGCATCATTGTGACAAAATTTAAAAACCTTGTTGCACCTCTCTACATTCTGCCCCAAGTAAGCTAAGGCTTTGTTTAAGCAAGAGCTGAGACTACTTGTTTATTATTGACTACTAATGAGAGTGATTCTACAGATCTTTTTTCTTTGTTTACCAGTTTCCTTGTGATGTTTCAGGTAGTTTTTATTTTATTCTTTGATAAACAAATCTTAGTAATTATTTTTATAATATAAATATTTAGAAAAACGAAACAAATTCAAAACAAACTAATAAATATAGATTTAGCGCAGACACGCTTTCTTAAATATTTTAGAATAATTTCAAATGCGGGGTCACTCGATGTTACTTTTTGAGCGTATAGGTCATATAGTCTCGTACGGCTTTCGTATATGCCTGGAGTAGCCCAATCACAAAATTTCTTTCTACCGTTTCCTTTTTAAATTTTTTAACCCCGTTTTTTATATAATTACATTATTTCATTTTGTAGAAAAATATATTGAAAAAAATCACAACACAATACAGAATGAAAAATGTATAACTGAACTTTGCACGCTATTTCTTTCAGAGTATTTTATGACGGTCTCCTAATGCATGTCACATATTAAATATTTCTGTCTCTTTGCCAACTTAAAATCTTTGGAAACAATAGAAATATAACAGTTCACTAAAATAACAGTTCTCTTCTGGGTATATATAAGAAGATAAATACGTGTGCATATTATCTGTTGTGATACATGCCGTTCAAAGGAAAACGTGTCTTTTTATGTTATCATACAGTTTTGATTCCAACATGGCTCTAATGCAGTGTAATGAAATAAGACCCACACTGATAACGTACATACATTCACTGATTATGTACTGTCACGGCACAATGTCACGTCACCCAGACTAGAACATTTTTTTGTAGGTGTATACAGTCGCCTTATTGGTTTATTTGTCTAGTCCAGAGGTTCCCAAACTGTTTAGTGTCGTAGACCCTTTGCCATGTTTTTCGAGTTTGAGTAGACCCCTACTAATCTAATATTAAATACCCTTTTTTTATTGTTCCCCTGAGGAAAATGCATTAAATTGCATACCTCGGCTGTGGCGAGCCGGCGGTTATGTGGGGCTCTCCTCCCCAGCAGGGGGAGGCTTACCCACTAAAAACCTCAGGGATAGCCTTCCTCAGGCATGTAGGGAACCCCGGGAACGCCAAGCGACTTCCGGGAACCCCCAGCCTCCGCTCCCCTGCCGACAGGGAAGCCCTCCTCGAGGAAGGCTACACTGCCTCCCCCGATTTCCTCCATCGACGCGCCCCCCGGCCACGGAAGAGGCGTGGTCCCTCCCGGGTCACACCGTACCCGCGGGCACGACTTCCTCGCGCCCGCCGTCGACCCGCGGAGGCGCCGCAGCTGCGCTAACAAGCCCGGTGCCGCCTCTTTCGAGCGGGATCGGCCATCTCCCAACCCCGCTCGCCGGCCTCTTTCTGGAGCATCACAAATATTACAACTTACCAAAAATATTAAACATATATATATATATATATATATTATAAATAATGCATATTTACTTTTATAATGTATATATAATGTAATATATATGTATATATATATACATATATATAAGTACGTGTTACATTTACTAAGCGTCGGTGGTACTGTGGTCTCGGCACCAAAAATGTATTGAAATATTAAAATGAAGCTTTATACTGTTGCGTCCCGTAGCTATCAATGGCTGAGCTTTTCAATTATTATTTTTTTATGTGTATAATAATTTGTATTTTAACATAATATGTTTCCAATAAATTTGGATTTATGATTACGAACAAATTTTCCCTTTCACTACTTGATTAAGTAGCAAAGCTCAAATAGCCATTAGAGTATTTTGAGATTGTATAAGTAAGTTGGTATAACAACCTATTTAATATTAGCGACCAGCCTGAGCCGGATCAGCCCGCGACGTCTCACCGGGCCCGAGCTACGCAAATATTCTTTGTTTACACAAAGCACGGAGCTTCGACGACCTAGTTTCGTAACAGCATTTAGATGCCGGTTCCTGGGCGAAGTACGGCCGACAGGGCAGAGGATTAATTTTAAAGCAACAACCATATTTCATACAGTCTACTCAGAAATTTCTCTTCATAAATTAACGTCACATTACACTAGGAGTTTTATTCTGTGTTGTGGATGCATTTACAAACATAGAATCTCACATACACATAGGCTCAAACTGGAACAAATTTCTGTAGGTTAAACAAAGTATAAATATAATAATAATAATATAATAAAAATGTTTTTTTTTTTCAAATAATAATAAATATTTATTTAAAAATATATATTTTGTCCGAAATATTAATCACTAGTAAAGAGAACGGAATAATCCAATATTTATGTTAAAGTTTTTGAAAACCGCCTCCTAAATTCTGGTTTCGTATAAAGTACGCGAACGTGCTGAGAGAATGTTAGTAAATATTTACTAAATCTTATTTCCTTAAAATAATATATACCTATATATATATATATTATATCGATACTTATTTATTATCGCAGTGGCGAATTTTAGATCGAGAATCACCTGAAATATAGACAGTAGATCTAATAAATACACTACGCCATACGTATGTATTGAAGACACGTTTTCCTCATGACCATACACAATAGTGTCGCTTAGTCTACTACGAACTACGTTACCGCTAAGCAGCTCGTAGTAGTCGTAGCACGTCTACGGCAAACGGGTGCGTCTATTCGTAGCGTTGTACTGCAGCCATAAATATTTTATTTTGCTCTCGTTCGAAACCAATAGAATTTAGTGCTTGAGGGTTGCCATATATTTATCAGGTTATTGGTAGTCTTTTAAAGAGAATTTATTTTTCTTCTCTTTTATAGAGGAGTTTTAAGTTTGGTCCTTCAGTATAGTGGTCTTAAATACATAAAAACTTTTAACTTTCTTATGAATTAAAAATTAACTGTATTTATTTTGAAAAATTAAGTAAATATTCTAAAGTTATAAATGAATATTACTTAACTCAAATAAAACTAAAACTAAAATTGTTAATGTGTTAATTTAAACAAAACGTAATTAAAGTGAATACTAAAATTTATTAAAAATTAAGGGAATTATGAAGTTTCAGAATTTATTGATAATATTTTTTTTAACCGCTCTGTTTCTTTATTTGCAATGGTATTCCCATATTGAGACCCTGGCAAACGGATTTAGTTTCGCTGCATACGCTGTACAAAAACTAAGACAGCTAACTAATGTTGAAATGGCATGATTAGACTACAGATAGTTCAACTCAGTTATGCGCGCGGCCCTATGTGTGCGTGCGCTTGTGAATAAGCAACTTTCATTCGTGTGGCAGTAACGCGTTCAGTCTTCGTTCGAGCAAGATGTGTTCTTATCGCTTTTTCTTAAGGATACAGTCATTTACGAAAATGTCTAGGTTTTCAGGGAGAAAATGTTTAAGGAGTCAGGTAAATATTTTTTAAATTTAGATGTAATTAATATTTATAATGATTCTATATACGAAAAAATATATCCTTGTTGACGTTTACGTATTATTGTTTTAGACTCAAGAAACCATTGCTAAGGTATACGAATTTTTGAAAATAGATGCGAGAGATATATTGGAACTAGTAAATGATCCAGTTTGCAGTGCAAGTTTAATTTCGATATCGAAATTAAGTGAACATTTAAATAGCGTACGAAAAAGAACAGCAACGGCAGTGGGGGTATCAGAGAGAACAATTACTAATATATTGACTGAAGGAAAAGAATCTGAGTCTAAATTCAAATCTCTGCACAAAGAACGTAAGAAACGTTTAAAAAAGTTAGAATTAGACAACATTAACGTTGATGCTATACGTTCCACTATTCAAAATTATCATTTAGAACATCGCGATTTACCTGCCTTGCTAAAGTTGAAAAGAATATTTCAAGATAAACTTAACTATGATGGAAGTATTTTCGACTCTGCGCACAGCTTTGTCAAAGTTGGGATACAAATGGCGAAAAACTGTGGATAATAGAAGTGTTATTAGAGCGGCATAACATCCAAAAATTACGATATCCCTCTAAAAAATTTACTCAGATACCGTCAAAAAAATCGGTGTATCGTATAATACAGATGAGAGCTACATCTTAACTAATCATGTGCAAAACAAAGGATTTAGTTATAAAGATGGACCACCTTTAAAGAGAAACCTGTCGAAAGGACACGGAATTATCATTGTGCATACTGGTTCAGAACACGGTTTCGTACCTAACGCACTTTGACATGCAAAGCAAATAGTCTTTCTGGTGATTACCACTCTAACATGAATGCAGAAAACTATGAAAAGTGGCTAAAAGAACGTCTAGTCCTGAATCTTCCACCTAACTCTGTGGTTGTGCTTGATAATGCCTCATACTATAACGTTCAAATGACAGAGCCCCAAATCCTAATTCCAAAAAAATAGAAATGCAGAGTTGGCTGACAGAAAAATATAGCTTTTAATGAAGATATGAAAAAGTTTAACTGTATGATTTGATAAAAAAATAAAGAAAATATATCTGTTACAAGATTAACGATATGCTTCAGCCATATAGCATAAAAGTACACCCGAGATGATTTATTAGTTCAAATTTATATAAGAGAAATTATTACGCTCGTGTTATCGGAGAAAAAGGGTTCCATTACACATCTATATGACAAATGAAATGCCCAGCTGCGTGCACTCGAAACTCTTAATGTGATTAAAGAAAAGTACTCTGCATTCTTGCTACCGATGGTTGAGTCCGCGCTACCAAATGAAATTTTAAGATGTTGGGAAGGAAACAAACCGCATAATATGGAAGTAGCAGAGGAGTTGACAAATTTACTGGGATTCGTAAGAAAAGAAGTTGAAGTGAACAACGATTAACAATTACAAAGAAAGCTTTCAATGGAAATAATAATAATCATCAAGACGAGAACTGATCTGCAACCGCTGAATGTTTATTGAGCAATATAAGGCCGAAGTTTCATACATGTATTTTTTGCGACAAAGATTCTCATACAAGTCTTGAATGCTACAAATCAAATAAATTAACAATTGAACAGCGGTAGCAAATATGTAAAACAAAAGAAAACTTGTGCGATTTGTCTGGAAGTGGGTCATCCATCACCCAAAGGTGTCCAAAACTGCATTAAAATGTCTGATATGCACTAAACGTCACTGCCCTGTGCTCTAATCAGGAAGCTACAGTAAAGAACGCCACTGATAATGAGAATCCAGGAACATCTACTTCTTTGTCTACAATTAACTACTCAAGACACACTTTATTACAGACTATTGTTATAGAAATTGAGTACAAAGACAAGAAGATTTTGGTTCGTGCATTATTAGACTTTGGCTCTCAACGCACATATATCAAGGACGATATCGTTCGGAAACTTGACATTCCAATAACTAGAAAGGAACAGCTCACGTACTGTTTATTTGGTGGATTACAAACGAAGCCAACTGAGTATAATGTATACAGATTTACAATTAAATCCTTAGATAACAAATTTAGATATACATTGAAAGTAAAAAAAATATATGTCACAATATTCCTAAAATTAACGTTAATGATATATTTATATGCTAGTGGTTTATTTGTTTTTAAGTTTGTCAGTGTGGTAAAGTATATTGTGTTATTTTTCTTGTATTTTTTTTTTGTTAATGATTGTTAACCTGCAGCAAACATTGATATTAATTAAGTAGTTTTTAAAATAAATTTCTTGGGGGTTGGAGGATGTTACGGATTGGAACTTCTTGTAGGTACCATAAAGTTAACAAATGTGTCGAGCAAGAAATATAAGTCAGTCTCTGACAAGCTTCAAAACTTTAATGTGTTTTATTATTTCTCAATCCTTTTAAAAATCTTATTTCTTATATATAACCCGTTAAAACTGCCGTGAGAGCCATTTCTTATTATATTAACAGTCCAGTTCATAAAATAATCAGGCTCACTTATTACACGTATTTACAGGACAATAAATTGTTAAATCTGTGAGTCTCTATCAAACTTTTAACGTCCTCTTCACAATAAATATGTAACCCTTTCACGACAAAGCACACAATCGGATTCTCTGATAAAGAGAACCTCTACAAATAAAGGTTCCGAATTCGCCACAATCAGTATGAGCCAACAATGGGTCAGGGATGAGTCCGCTCCCAATTCAATTCCAACAGATATTGTTAATGGCATTATGCGATAATACATGGCTGGCGAAGACCGCAGATCCTACGGATTTAATTATTAACATAAGAAAAGGATGGTACAAAGTCAGCTCCTGCATTGTGATATCGCGTCGCTCTACATCTGTCGCTTTTCATTTTGACAGCGGTATCGTAGTAAGGAAATAGATTACAAAAGTAATTTATAACGTTTTGTGATGTAAAAGAAGTCTACAAAACGAAACATATGTGAGATATGTTTCGTTTTGTAGACTTCTTTTACATCTAAGGCTATCTTCCAATTGACTTTTTTGACGTTTGTATGATATTACATTATACATTATAAATGACGACTGACAAGAGGAGACAAAAATACAAGTTTCCGTTATTAAAAATATAAATTCGTACGATAAATAAATATTTGTTTGATTTTTAGTAGTATCCCCAAGCCTCTTACAGCCAAGGTTCAGGCTGAGTTTAGTTTAGTTCGTAGGGGCGTTCAGCTAAAATAAGATAATGAAAACGCTTTTAATAAAAATTTAGATATTTATTTGCTTCACGTCGTACAGAATAAAAAGAAAGTGATAAACATGATAAAAAAAATGAATGAGCTCCAATGACAGATCCGTAGTGATGTGCGTCGTACTATTTCGGAACAGGTAAGTCATTGCGGTCGAGCCGCTTTTATCCATCCGGTGTCAGATATAATCACCGTGGCACTTGGTTGCGGTAGTATCCATGAGGATTCTCATCCTCTCCTCTCCAGGGAGAAAAAAATGGATAGGTCTGGTACCAAGGTAATGACTGAGCAAAGTCCATAGCATTGCAAATATCCATGAACAATTATTGCAAGTTATAAAGAAGGGACTCTATACTAAGGTGACGACTTTGGTAGAGAGTACCTCTGTATTACCTATTTCTGCCACAAAATATCAGTGATCATATTACTGCGTTCAGGTTGTTTATCTATATACTGCTATACAAACAACATGTTCAAATGACATTAGCCATTTTATACTCGTACCTACTAGTATCTAAAAATAAAACTTTATTTAAAATATCAAGGTAATATTATCATATATCGATTAAGGTAACAGTTAAATTTACTATATATCTATTTTATATACAGAGTGTTTTTTTTAACTGGGACGGTATAGGGAAAACCTAAACCATTGAAGATATAAGGAAACGGTCCTAGAAACCATTTCATCTTTATTTTGAGAAAATAAATTTGACATAGTAATTTTTTTGGTCAAGCGTAAGTTGTACTTGGTCAAATTTATTTTCACAAAAAAAAATGAAATGGTTTCTAGGACCGTTTCCTTATATCTTCAATGGTTTAAGTTTTCCCCATACTGTCCCAGTTAAAAAAAACACTGTATAACTTATATATGCGCTAGTTAAAACTCTTGATTTCCCTTCACTGAACCGCTATTTTGATATCTGATTGAACAGAAGTTTCTGTGTGTGTGTTTACTGGAACAATTCTGTAACGTTAAGTTCGTTTTAAAATCTCAAACATTTCTTTTTATGATTTATATTTTATATTATAAAGTTTCAGAAAATATTTTATACTACTTCCGTTCAAAAAAGATTTGGTGAAAATTTTTGTTCAAAAATTATTCTCGTTAGTTTCAATTTCGCTTAAACAACTTTTTTATTTATGAAATAAATATTTTATTACAAACTGTGTTCTTATATTATTTTAAATATCGCGTAATACATTGCGAGCAGTTTCAATTGCTTCTAAATTACATGTTAATGTTTCTGGAAGTTGATTCTTTCTGCGCAATGCTTCTTTCCCAATATGTGCTAGTTGGTAGTTATTGTTAGATCGCACTAGAAGTGTTTGCAAAATGGCATTTCTCTTCTCGTTACTTAAATTTTTTGACTTTACTCCAGAATGTTGGATTTCCATAATTTAAGGCTATTTGGACCGCGTAGAAAATAGCAGCGGCTTATTTTTGTATAGCGTCAAAAATTACCAATTCCAGACACTGATGGTTATTGGTGAAATTACTATAAACTGATTTACTTATCAAAAATTATTCTATGATTCTACTCTGCGTACGGTTCATACACAAATGTCAAATTGATAGCTTATATTGTTAAGTTGGCCAAATGTTTCAAATGAGACACTCATTTTTGAACGGAGGTAGTATATTTTATTTTATAAAGTTAATCCATTTTTTTACTTATAAACCTGCAATTTATTTAAATAACCCATAAATTAAATTACCAAATACTAATCTATTACATAAAATCTCATTGTAAACGTAACTTTTATAATACTGATTTTCATACAATATGTTTAGACACGATACTTCATTTTGTGATTTTGTAATGAATAGATAGACGTTATTGTTCTTTGGCACACACAAATTTTGTAACAGGGAAAAATGAAAAGAATCGATATTCAAAATAACTCATGACAAAATGACAGAGCAGCTTTCTCTGTTTACATTTTCTTTGTAAAGCTACGTGGGACTTAATAAAGTTACAAATCAGTGACTGTGATAGATTTTGCATTACACAATACTGGGCGAACGTTATTGAACCTTTGTCGTCAAAGGGATTTAACTACCTATTAGCTCGTCGGGTTTTTTGTTAAGTATGACAATCTCATAAGATAATAGCTACAGGCTATCGTTATTACATTGCTACGCCATTCTACTGGTAGTTAATTAGTATATTCGATTATGTTTCACATTGATAACTGTGTACATTATTTGGCGTTAGTAAAGTTACATGTATATAGGTAGATCTTTCTCATTTCATAGTAAAATTGTAAATGATCCTTATTTAATATTAACTTTCCACCTACATCTTCCTATCTTCCTACCTTCTTCGTATATTAAGTAACATCAGAATTGGTTTGATTATATTTATCTGTGTCTTCCTACGGAAAAGTGATATTATACAGCGGCAAAAATTATGCTATACCCCGGCTCATAAACTATCTCCATACCAAATTTAATCAAAATCGAAAAAAATCTATCAAAAATCTCACTGCTTGCAAATGTTATCAATGGAAAAGCTACTGTGAAAATGAGGGATACTGCCAGGCAATTAAAAAAAAATTGTTGGTATAATAATATACAGACGGCGCTTTTGTCTTAACTCATCTTAAAATTATGCTGATTTGTCACGACACAATAATGTCATAAAGCTATTTAGGAGACATTTTAAACGTTATAATAGCTTTCCGTCCTGGGATTCATCCGCATACACTCTGATTTTGTCTTTCGTGTAAAATTTTGGTAAATATTTCTTAGCTACCTGCCTGCAACATTTTTGCTCAATTTGGTAATAAGTTTAATTTGCGCGTTGTTAGATTGAGATTAGTCAGCTTTACCTTTTATATATTTAAGTTCTTGTTTGGGATAGAAGTACTATGACCGCTAAAACGATGACTTAGCTAACGATGTAATTGCTTATAACCAACCTTGGTAATAGTAATAATAATTATTGTGATTATTTAACTGATGAACAAAAGACAGGATACATTTTGGGAACCGATAAAAATTAAGAAATAATGATCAAAAATTCCCAAATCTCAAGGGGAATATGTTGCTGAGATAAAAGCGTTACTTTAAATAATCTTTGATAAAAATATTTGTATGTTACTTTCAACCCTATTGTAGCCAATAATTGATAATTTTACGTCTACTATATTAAATTTTAAAGTATTATTATTATAATATTATGTATATTATTGTCGCTTATATCACGCGTCTTTATAAGACATGGTCCTTTATAAGGCGTGCGCCCCGCGCACAGATCCAACGCGTAGAGGCCATTTAAGCAAAATTTAATGAAAGTGTTCGTGCAGTTTTATAGCTAAGTCTAATCTCTGTCTGCACCATGAAAAATGCAGCTAAAGATTATAGTTATATACAGTTAGATACACAGAAACTATTGTCATTAGTGGTCAAAACGTTTGTGGACTATTGCATTTCGATTTTGGTGGTAATGAAAACCTGGCTATGGAAGAGACTCCGGTCACTTGCCTTCTCAAAGTCTCCTAATTGATTTATATACGGCAGGTGGTGGCGGGTCACCATCCACAGGCGCCCAAAAAATATTATTATTATTAATTAGCCAAATTACAAAATGCCGTGTCTTTACAGCTGTAGATGCAAGATGCACCTATTATTACTCTATGAGTCTTGTGGCAGTTGTGGATATACTACGAATCTCAAAGGCATCGTATGTACTATATCCGTTTACCATGAGATGAAATTAAAAAAAATAAATCTTGCATAAATAAAATTTTATTCGTCATCATTAAATCTACTTAGAAAAGAGAAAGTGGGTTTGTTTTTAGAAATTATATTGAGGAAGCCCGTTTCTAGGGTAATTTTAAAGCCGTGTTTATTAGCCGGTACCAGGCCAGCAAGGAGCGGGAGCAGGTAGCGTGAGCGACCGCGGCGCAGTAATGAAAAATCGATGGTTGCGCTAGGCTCCTTACACACCAAGGCTTTTTACATGCAAGACGATAATATGGGCACACGGATACTATATATATATATATATGCAAACGTAAACTGATTGAAACAAAAAAAAATGGTATCATTAAAAAGTCATCGTACGATTCAAATTATAGACTCCACTTTTTTTTTATTTGCGCCCCTTTTTTTATGTTCCCCTGAGGGAAATGCATTAAATTGCATACCCCGACTGTGGCGAGCCGGTGGTTATGTGGGGCTCTTCTCCCCAGAAGGGCCTTTTTTTTTTTTGTTCCCCTGAGGAAAATGCATTAAATTGCATACCCCGGCTGTGGCGAGCCGGGGTTATGTGGGGCTCTTCTCCCCAGAAGGGCCTACCCACTAAAAACCTCAGGGATGGCCTTCCTCAGGCATGTAGGGAACCCCCGGGAACGCCAAGCGACTTCCGGGAACCCGCAGCCTTCGCTCCCTTGCCGATACAGGGGAGCCCTCCTCAGGGAGGCCACAATACTTCCCCTGATCTCCTCCACCAACGACGCCCCGCGGCCACGGGAGGGAGGGCCACGTTGGTGGAGGAGTATTCGCGGACGCGACTACCTCGCGCCCGCCGGCGACGCCGTAGCTGTGCTACCGAGCCCGGCGCCGCCTCCTTCGAGCGGGATAGGCTATCTCCCGACCCCGCTCGGCGGCCTCCTTCTGGAGCATCACTGCGTCACAGAAGGAGGCCACAGCCCTCCAATCTCCCTCGTCCGCCAGCATTGCCGCGATCAATACCAGCGGAGACAGATCTTACCCGATCTCTGCGACCAAGACTCAGCGCTCGGAGGCCCACGCGGGCACTCCGTCAGCGTGTGCTGGGCCGAGTCGAAGTCGGTCGGCAGTGGTAGCATCGTGTTTATCCCTCTCGTCCTATTCGACACAGATACTCACCGAAGCAGCCGTGCTCAGTGAGTATCTGAGTCAATCGGTAGGTGACCTCCTCCTTCCCGCGGAGCCAAGCTTCAAGGTGCGGGAACACGGCACCGACGGCCCACTGGCGCGCGCAGCTCCGTAATTCGAGCTGCGCACGCCAGGCCACTTAAATCCGTCGGAGCCACCCCCGCCTAGGCACTTTGTGCACGGGTTCCGGGACGTTCCCTCCGTCACTCTCCCGGTCAACACACCGCGATGCATATGTCGCCGCGTCGTACGATCCGTATGGCCATTATCTGCTGCAGGCTCCGTACCAGAGCTCTGCAGCGGGGAGACCTCGCGGAGTCTCGCGACCACACGGGGACCCCATACCCATGTATGGCCACGGATCGTACGACGTCCTCGTACAGGCAGCGAACTCCATCCCTTGGTCCCCCGAGATTGGGCAGCAGCCGATGCAACGCGCCGACCACCCTTTTGACTCGGGGGACCAACCGCAGGAAGTGCTCCTCGAAGCTTCAGCGGCGGTCCAGGGTGAGGCCCAGGTACTTGATGTACGGCCCCACCGGGACCACCGCGTCACCTACATGGGTCAAGTGGCGCCCCTATCGTCAACTTATGTCGCAGTATACTGCGATATTCAGCATTCACTCCTATAGCCTGCGCAGCCAAATGTGCCTTTTTGACAAGGTCTGACTGATAACGTACAATACAGATTTACAAAATAAAAATACTGATAAGAGATCGTGTTCGTATGAAAATATTCAAATACCAGCTATTTTTTGCTTGCATCTTGTTGCCACTGTAGAGACAAATCTGAAGCATTTGACCGTCGTTATTGTATCGCAACGTAATGCTGCAAATTCCCAGTGTATTAAGACCCTTAGGGCGCCGCAGGTTCGACTCCCGGGCGGGTTGCGTGACCTGCGTTAGCTCGTGCTGATGTAATTTAGTCATCATTATAGATAGCGTGTAATTGACTTTCTTTCGAATATTAAATATACCCAAAATTTTATTGATACCAATTTAGGGCAAGACTATAGGGCAGTCTGTAAGCCAATGTTTTACCGGTCTGATTTATTCATAATTATATATTTTACAAGCTTGTAGTAGTTGTATTGTTTTAGTTCTCCAAATAAAAATAGGTAGATAATATTTATTAACAGCTTTAAATAAAGTTAAATACGCCTGATCTTAATTAATATTGTAATAGCGAAAGTAACTCTGTCTGTTTGTAAAAAAGAAGTATGAAGGTAAAATAAGAAAGACGTTTAAAGCCTAAAAAATGACATTTTAATGCTTAAAAATAAGGTTGAAATAGGGGGTGAAACTTAGAATAAAAAGTAGACGTGCTTTTAAAAGCTAATTAGGGTTCCGTAACCGAATGGCAAAAAACGGAACCCTTATGGATTCATCATCTCTGTCCGTCCGTATCTCACAGCCACTTTTTTCCGTAACTATAAGTATTATATATCAGTATAGTTCATACTGTGGAAACTTGGTAAGTAGATGTATTCGGTGAACAACATTAAGATTTTCATATAAAAAATAAAAGATAACAATAAATTTTTGGGGTTCCCCATACTTAGAAATGAAAGTCAAATTTTTTTTCATCAAACCCCCTTTCATCGAAAACTGAACTGCAAACTGAATAGTTTGCACGAGAGACGCTTCCAAAGTGGAAAAATGTGCCCCCCCCCCCCACCGTAAGGTAAAAAATAAGTAAATAATAAATGCAAACTTTCACTAAAAATTGGTTTGATCTAATAATACGTTTTTTTAATACTTAACCGTAACTATAAATCGTGAACCGCATTTTACCTATCATTCAATCAACTCAAATATAATAAAAAATTAAGAAAAACATTTATTTAGTGGTACGGAACCCTACGTGCGCAAGTCCGACTCGCACTTACCTGGTTTTGTTTAGGTATTTTTTAGCTATACGACATTCAACTTTTATAAAAGTTTTGTCCTAAATAAGATAAAAATAGAGGATGAAAATCTTAATTGGAATAGGCTCACAAACTTCGGAACCGATCATGATAAACATTGATATACGGATCGTTTGAAAGCCAGAGAAAGACATAAGGACATCATTACCACGTGAAGATATATTCTTCCTGTGGGAAATTGTCAGTGTCATTAAAGATACGTTGGAGACACTCTCTGCCAATGGTTGAATGGAAGAAATCTCTGTTAGAGAAAAGTCAACTATTGTAAATTTTACTGTTTGTTATTTTTGTTCTTTACAACTAAGTGTGACACAAATATGAAAAGTCTACGGTTGAGAAGTCAATATCCTTATACAATAGAGCTGGCGCCAAGGGAATGGCACTGAAACAATGGGAGCAGACAAAGTAGAGATGCAAATAATGTCACGTAGCTATGTAGCCGTCCCAGAGGTCACCGCCCTTTTTATCCCAGCGCAGGGCCTCATTCTATCCCCACCAAGTAACAATAGCCCTTTGACCCGAAAGAGGCGCCACAAATATGTACTGAATGCTTGAAACACACGCCTTTAGGACTATGAACACTTATAAAGGTATTATAAATATGTAACGACACTTCAAGTATTAATAAGGCATTGTGTATTTAACGAAAAAGTTGCAAAGGTCAATGTTATTGCCCGAGACGTATTAATTTATATATTAATAAGGTACTGTAATGACTTTATTCCATATTTATCGAAATAGTTTGTAATGCCCATGTCTGTGATTTATTAATTTAAGTAAAAATAGTTTGTAATATCTATGTCAGTGATTCCCAAAGTGGTCTTAATCGACCCCTAGGGGTTTATGACAACCTGCAAGGGGTCTACGTCAGCGAAACAAAAATTTGGGGGCTTTTAAAATGAGAACAGGGGTCCACTACAATGGATCTCAATATACACTGATAATACCTATTTACTTATATTATACTATCTTCTAATATAAAGATATATACATTATAAAAGTACCTATGAAGTAAATAAAATATTATATATCTTTATATAATTTTGTATGTTGTAGGATGTAGGCATTCAATATCAGATAAGCCAACCCGTAAACCCAAAACTGAAAAACATGGCAAAGGACTACGAAACAACAATGTTTGGGAGCCTCTACTTTAGGTAATAATAAGGTAGTGTAATGGTATCATTGCGTAATTACCGAAAAAGTTTATTGTTAATTTCATTGTCTGCGAAATTTTCACTTTTCTTAACACCTTAAGTAAGAGTTTGCTTTTTATACTAATTTCCATAATACCATTTAATTGTTGAAGTGAAAAATCAAAATGAAACTTAACACACACCTTAATTAGTAACTTAAATTTATAATACAACTAGTGACCCGCCCCGGCTTCGCACGGGTGCAGTGAAAAAATGGTTATGGTGGGTTATCCCTAAGAGATAGACATATACCATCGCGGACTTTTTTGTGGATTTTTGTTAGTTGTACAATACTGTATTACATTATTTTGGTCTATCTCGTAGGGTTCAGCCAGCGTTTGCAATATAAGCGCAAAAAAACGTGCTTATTTACGACATCACATTAGAAACCTTTAAATTTATCAGTGTTTCTCTACTATATTATGCATTTATTTTACATACAATCCTTCCTTAAGAATCACTCTATCTATTAAAAAAAACCGCGTCAAAATCCGTTGCGTAGTTTTAAAGATCTAAGCATACATACGGACATACAGCGAAAGCGACTTTGTTTTATACTATGTATTGATTGATATAAAGACAAAAAAAATCTGTAAGTAATAGCTCAAGAAGTACGAAATCTTAAACGAAAATTTGACGTCACTTTGATAGTGATTTGTTTTTATGATTTAAATAAACAAAATTATTATCAAGATTTGCGTGATATGGTCGAAATGTGACGCACTATACTTTGATAAGTTATACGAAAATATTAAAACGGCAATTCAACAAGTTATTCACGCTTGAGTGACTTATCTTCTATCCCTTGCCACCCTTAGGATACGCCCTCCATTGTAACATTATGGTATACAATTATATTTGTCACTACATAGTATAAAACAAAATTGCTTTCTCTGTCCCTATATTCCTATGAATGCTTAAATCTTTAAAACTACTCAACGGATTTTGATGAGGTTTTTTTAATAGATAGAGTAATCACTCTATAGGGTGGCGTATATGTATAATAACATCTATTAAATAGTGGAGAAACACTGTTATTTTTGAGGTTTGTAAAGTGATGTTATTGCAAACGCAGGCGCAAATGTTATTGCGAACCCTACAAGATTTATCAAAATAATGTACTAAGCATTGTACACATTGAAAATATCTAAAGAAAACTCCGCGATCGTATATTTTTTGGTCATTTACTTTTTACGACAAATAATGGCAAACTTTTGAAGCGATTTTAACCAATACAGTATTAATCCTTATCCAATTAAATAGCTTAAATACATTTTTATTTAATATACATCTATTTATATGGCAGTTTTTCTATAATGTATTTAGTATTAGCATTGCACCCGTGCAAAGCCGGGGCGGGTTGCTAGTTTAAAATAAATTCAAAGATTACACAAACATAAATTACAATATTTACACCGATTGCCGCTGGAGGGCTAATCTCACATCCACACTCAACCTTTTTTGAATTTATTACATTTGGCGCTACAATCTTTATTTATCCGTCCCCGCCTCGCAGACGATTAAGCTAGTAGTTTGTACAGTGTAAAGAAATAATAAAGCGTCACAGTATAAAAAATAAATACCCCTCAAGAATGTGAAAACACACAACCTACTATTATAACGCCTCGTCCATGACGTCCACTTAATATATAACATATTTTCCATGCTTCCATTACTGTTAAGGAAGTTTTATGGTTAAAGCTTGCTAAAAACGCTTTTTATGACTACTTTTAGCAGAATAGCTTACCTACTGGAAATAACACAGCGACGTATTTGTTAAACAATTTTAGTTGCTACTCGATTTTACTGTTGAAAACTGGTTTCATTAAATGATACAATTAAAGTTGAGGTGTTCTCTAATCATCACAACTCATAAGCGCCCCACTGAGGGGACGAGCTTCCCCTAGCTATGTTGGTGCGATACAAAATCAAAAATGTATTCTTCAAATAGGATTTTTACAATCACTTTAGCACGTCAACGATGCTACGCCATTGTTTTACAATTCTACGGTGGGAGACCTTGTATTAGAACCAGCAAGGGCTATTTTTTTTTTCTTCCTGTATTTTTATAGAGTCGCCAATTAGAAGTCAAAATATTTGGCAGATTAGGGCGTAATTCACGGATTATTTCTATATACACTTTGAATTTTCTTCACAGGTGTATGCAGGTTGCCTCACGACGTTTCCTTCACCTTAGAAAGATCAGATAAATGTGTATGAAATGCGATATATGAAAAATACATTGGAACATGGCAGAATCGATCGCGGGTCCCCCGAATTATCCGATTCGTAGACCAGTGTAATAAATAATGTGACCAAATAGAAGGTCTATTCACAACTGTCAGATAGCGAATTTGATTCGGAAAGTCTTGTCTCGTCTCGCGTCTGTCATGCAGCGCAATAAAAATGACACATATACAATGTCAATGGGCATGGGGGCGTTTCTCGAAATGTACACAGATTTGCAGTGGTTGTCTATTGCATTGAATTATATACGTAAAAAATTGATGAAAAGCTTAATTGTTAGCCGTTGATACAAGACGTAAGAGCATTAAACTTCATTTTGATATTTCAATACATTTTTGGAGTACATGATATTGTACCGAAAAACCTAATCGTTAAGCAAAAATGTTATGCTTTTTGTATAAACAAAAAGATAAGGTCAAGATAAGGTCAAGGATAAGGACAAATATTTAACATAAAAGCTAATCACATTAGCAAAAGTAAACGACAAAAGTGCGTATTCAAATATGTGTGTGTTTCTGTAATCCTCAGTTTTAACAGATATATCTAATCTAAATATAATGGAAATGTGGGTAAAATTTAACTTATCTCTAAATTTCTATGTAACTTTATTCCTTTTTATACACACAAACACAAAACAAAAGAAACAAACACATACTCGTAACAACACATTGTGATAACTCATGCTGCTATTTCTTGAGAATGCCACATTTGAAAACAGAAAAAAATAACGAATAAATGTTGAATAATTTTTGATAGATTTACCATGAGTTTAATTTACTTGTCATGTACATAGAAGTAAGAAAAATAATAGGTTTTTTATATTTAAGAATATTACAGAATTATCAAAATTGTTTTTCGGTTATGAAAGCAAAAAAGATATATTTATCGGGTATAAACGCACATAACACAATAAAGACAGGAAAACATATGAATAATAGTAGTCAGCAAATGTGCAAGGGTCACTAAAATGACCTGTATAAGTACAATATTTCTGAGTCACACAGGTGAGCGGGAAGACAAAGAAATGCTGTTATTCTGGCAGTGTCAGAAAAAATTACAGTAAAATGTCAGTAGCGAAATCTAAATAAAACAATAATTTAATAGAAATAATAAAAGGAATGTTAAATAACATATAAAATATACAATTTGATTTCTGTAAACGAAATTAAGCTCAAGCTCATTTTTATGACTGAATGGCATACGACGTCAACTCCGCTAAGAAAAAAATAGTAATAAACGTCAAATTACGTGCATGTGTTTTTTATAATACAATTATACATCATTCCCAATGTGACGTAATCTTTTCGTTACATTCGCAAACTGGCCTTGCCTAATCAGCCAGATAAAAGCAATATCGTCCCCCATTTGCTGACACTGAGCGGAAAGCACAACTGAAGCAAGACTTCAGTGGCTGCTTCCCATTGCCCCGTCGTCGGTGCCTCCGCTCGTGGGCGCAAAGGCGGAAATCGAATCAATAAGGCATAACAGCCTCGCTTTTAACATGTTTCGAAAAGAGTATGCCTCTAAGTACTCAAGTTACGTGTGAATTTATTTTTGTATGATGTTTTGCTATCTATTTTAACTAATAGGAAAACTCGTAAGTTCATTATTTGTATTATATATAGGAACCATGTAAATGTAAATAGTTATATACTATCAAAATTAAATTTAAACAAAAAATCTTAACGTAATCCTACTGTACAATAAAAAAATAATCCTACTGTAAATAATAAAAATTATTTAAACATTTATTGATGAATTCAACACCTTTGTAGGAAAAAAGAAATTATACCTGATTGTTGCACATAGCGGATGCCATTTGGTTACTATTAGTTTAAGAAGATATTAGAGATAAAATTATTGACGCAAAAATGTACATAATGTAATTTTGCGTGAACATAAAAACTTCGTACATATTGAACCCAAAATCTATTTATCTAAATTCTCCTAATAATGATAATAATTCGCTTTTTCGACAACAAAAGGACATTGTTCAATTTTGGCCTAAGAACCGATGTGAATATAAATTATACTATAATTTATATTTATTTTTATATTATTTGAAACATATTTTAGTATTCCGCGGACACTTAAAATAAATAAATTCCAAATAAAAAGTTGGGTCACAATTATTGATGCCGTATAAAATGTTTTCCGTCAGCCAGTGCTGCCAGTTTCGGAAGTTTTCGCGATTTCAGTAAATACGGATCGAATTGAAAACCTCCTCCTTTTTGAAGTCGGTTATTAAAATTAGTTGATAACACTTTATTCATTTAAATACCTAATTTAATTTCTAGCTAGAAAAAACTAAGTAGTATTATATTTTTTAAGCGAAATCGCGAGTTTCTAGCTTGGCATTTAAGTTTTAGTTTTCGTAATTGGCAACACTGGTGTACTTCATACCTGTGTCCGTTTCATTTAATTTTTGATTGCTTTGCGACTATCGTTTCTTTTGCGGTTTTCTATGCGTTTCATGGTTTTATTCTAACAATTTTGACTTGATTACGGACTCCGATTACATTGCGTACTTGGTAGACTCGGCTGTGTGTAAAGGACTGAATTTTGTAAAATGATAATTGTCAAAGAATTATCTTAAACTTGATTAGGTACTACTATCTTTTTTCCTAGTATCTAGTAGAGTAGTCCTTTCCTTGTTCTAGAAGAGAACATATATATCTGTACATAGTATTGTTAACATTACTTTGATATTACTACTCTGATATTTCACGCAAGGTTATTTTTTATTTATAACCTCAAAATATTAACTTTTTTCGTAATTATTTTAGTTTCCTGAAGTGTCCGTTTGTGAAATCTTATTTCATAGGATTTCATATAATTTTAAGAGTTTATATAAGTCACTTTCGATTCGAACGGTTCTTAGGCAGAACATGTATGGAGCCGGAACAATGTCCTTTAACAGTTGGTTGTAAAAATCGAAAAAACCGATGCAGATAAGATGGTCTCTTCAGATAATTGATGATCGATTCATATTATTCACGACTTTTTGCAAATTAATAAAACTGGGGGCATTTTAGTCTAATTTAGTAACAGTTGTATTTACACAAGATTTCATAGCCAAATTTGGTCCTTTTTACTTAACGCGGTTACACAAATATTGACCAGGTTCGATTCCCGGTTATGTAAAAAAGTTTGAATGTAATTATTATTAAATCTAAAATCGACGTCATGGTTCCTAAGAACAGATCTCGTTATCTCTCATAGTTTCCGACTTCCCCATACTGACCCATTTGGATTGTACACCCGGTATAGCAAAATAACTATAAGCTAGATAGCAAAATAGCTATAACCTCGTGTAAATATAAACAGCGTGACAGCAATGCTGTATCTGTTGAATTCATTACCCATATACATTCATTTGGTTAATCTAAATTCCCGGATACCTCAATGTTAAAAATATTTCGACTGACCACCCCTTTTAAACTGAGCGAAACGTCCTGTGAATATATCAATGTCACTGCTATTCCTGGTTAGCTCATTATAGAAACAGCTCATTCTTACAAAAGAGTTAAATTATACGATGTATTTTTTTATATAGCTGAACATGAAACGTATTTGGGAAACACGTTCTACCCTGAGTTACTATATTCATTGATGACAAAAGAACGGTAGGGTCAATCAATATTTATGTGTTATTTTATAAACGTAAATCAGATCATATCTCTCACGACGAACAGATAGGGGATCGAGTTATATCTAATTTAGACTACCCTTACTAGACTATACTTACTAAGTATCTCTAACGATCCCGGAACACTCTGGAGGATTTTACAATACTCACTAATTTCACTCACTATAGCGGAACACAGCTAATTTCACTGCCTATCTTACCCTTTACGGCGGAACATATCAAGTAATCCAAGCAGATTGCTATAAAGTTTCCCTCCGGTGAGTCTCTTTCCAATATAACAGAAGCACCGCTTATACTACACACTGTAATCTTACAAAAGATCATTTGTAAAATTTGCATATTTTGTTATGATGAGTTGTAAATGTTTAATGTCTATGTAAAGTGATTGTAACACTAAATTTATAATTGTTTAATGTCGATATAGAGTGTTTATAACACTAATTTTGTAATTGTTTAATGTCTATTTAGAGTAATGGTAACATTAACATTGTAATTGTTTCATGTCTATAAAGAGTGATTGTAACATTAACTTTATAATTGGTTAATGTCTATATAGAGTGTTTGTGATACTAATATTGTAATTTTTTAATGTCTATATAGAGTGTTTGTGACACAAATTTTGTAATTGCTTAATGTCTATGTAGAGTGATTGTAACACTAACTCTATAATTGTTTAATGTCTATATAGAGTGTGTTTCGATATATATTTACGATAGTGAACAAAGCGTTTGTGACACAAATTTTGTAATTATTTAACCATTACTTCCCAAGGGTAAAAATAAATGAATATTTAATGGTTTTATTGTTTATTATGTTTATAAGTACATAAAAAAATAAAGACAAAAAAATATTGATGAATTAGTTTACATTCCGTGAAATGTTGCATCTACGCAACGTTGGGATTATTGAACATAAATTTTACCAGCAGTCGAATAACACGAGGAGTATTAGCGGGAGTGAAATATTTTAAAACAATCAGCATGAAGATGCACTTAACATTTTTTATACATATAAATTGTTGTACTTCTACATAGTCGACATCTTCTTGGACGTTTATCATTTTTATCCAAGTCAGCATTATCACATAAATGAATATTTTGCTTTATAGAATCTTTCTTACAATTGGTATATTTTTGTACTCATCGTTGGTCAGTACAGTTTCGTAGCAGGTAAAGAATGATATCCAGATAATAATATACCAATAAATCTCTTTAGTTCTGGTACCATGAGGGTAAATGAAGTTGAAGGTCCGGGTCCGGGATCTTGCGTATTTTCAGGCTCTGCGGGTAAATCGGTGTGGAGTTCATACGTTCCAGCGATATCAGTGGAAACAATATTGTTGTAATCACCTAGCGCGTCATCATCTAGGCCTTCTCGTCTGTAAGATTGTCAACCGTCGGAGGAATGTAAACAGCATCAATTTGATTGGCATCTCCTAAATCCTCTTCCTCTTCAAAATAGTCATAATTTCTTGAGAATATAGTGCTAGTTTCCGAGATATAATGTTTCAACTTTTCACTTTTTATTTACTAATTTTTGTATACTTACTTATTATTTTTTTAGTAAATAATATGAGACACGGTTAGCTCGACGTTCCATGATCGACTAACTAGGAAAACAAAAGAGCTTCTACTCTTTGAATAGCGAGAACTGATTGTAAGGTTTTATAATAAATTTGTAACATCAAACGCAAAGTGTTTGTCCCAACGTTGCGTATACGCAACGCTTTCTGGAACTCTAATATAAACAATGTGTGTAAGTAGTTTGGTACAACGAAGTGATTTATATTATAAATAGGATATTACTTAAGCTTTATACAGTGTAAAAAGTTTAATTTTCATTCATTTAATATTTTTTTTTATGTTTGAACAATATATCGATCTTGAGACAATTCACTTAGCAGTTATTGAAAAATAAAAATTATATGTATATGTGTTTGAAAAAACCATTAAAAATAATTAATTCATCTCTTAGTTCTCGTTCTTGAAACTGGCTTATATTTCGTAGATTTATTTCCTTGTTTTCTAAAAATAAATCTAATATGAAATGTTGCGTTTGCGCAACGTTGGCTAAGTATGGGTTAATGTCTATGTAGAGTGATTGTAACACTATCTCTATAATTGTTTAATGTCTATGTACAGTGTTTGTGACACTAATTTTGTAATCGCCGACTCTCATGGAATATTCTGTGTTCGACTCAACCCCAGCTCCGCGTAGGTGGCGACAAGCAAACATCTTGAAATGTAGACATATCCGTGCTCTAATTACTGGCAGAACAATATTTGTCCTGTTTACTCGCATACTAATTTATGCTTAATTTGGCATTCCGAGAAAGTGGAAGGTTTGGAGTTCCCGCGTGTAATGCTAACATAGTCTGTTACAACTTTTGAACTCGCTATGTTTATAGATTTCAGATTAAACATTACAGGTTAAGCTTTTTTTTGGGATTCAAGTGTTTATGATATTGTATAACATTTTTGACATGGAACGCTTAATTTTTTTGTTGTTGTGTGAATGTCGAAATTTCCTATTAAACCTGGCCTGAACAGATAAAGGTGAATCATACATCATTAAAAAGGATAAAAATTGTTAAACTAGAAATTCAGATTACTTTTTCTTAGAAGTTCACAGAAAAATGTTAAAGATCTCCAGGATTTAATACATATTAATAGTTATATAAAGAAAGCGATACTGTGTATAATTACTATTTTTAATTTAATTCAAACAATTGTCGTAATGGATTAGAAAATCATCAAGAAATTAATCTAGGTGTTAAAATAGTCATATATAATCAATCAGTTCATTATCTCAATCACTCCTCATACACACACCCATCAATACTTACGAACACATAGATTTATAAATTTTCCCTCTTTTTATTTATTGTATTTATTTTAAACTCAAAATGGAGACTTGGTGTCGTTTGTCACAGGGTATCTTAGTTAAGATGACAGCATTAAAAAAAAACTATATGTTGCTTTGTATTTTTTTGTAATATTTGTATATGACTAATCACAAGAAAAATATATGACACACAAATAATCTCACTATAGGATCATGTATTATAGGGTAGACCCTATACTTACATTAATTATACATAAATCTACCATCAGTGTCTCTACCATGAGCTTGCTATCATTTTCGATAGGTATTTGACGTATACTACATAAACTACAGAAGTCATGTCAGTTTAATTTGAAAGAATAGAAACAATGTTTTCATAGAAAAATGTACGCTGTCTGTAAGGTTTGCAAATGAATATAAACTCATGACAGCTACACTGATGGGCGGTCTGCAGTTTCTATACGGCAGTGAAATGTAAGTAACTAGTATAACTGGTATAGTACAAAGAATAATACTACAAAGAATAAAAACTCTTTCTAAAGAAGCCATTTTATTGAGTTTGTAGCTTGAGATTATTAGCTTACTGCTATTTTCATTATTTTAAATTTTTTTGTTAAAACTAATCTAAGAAACTAAAGCAATCCTATTGGTTTGTGATCTGAGTACCGTTAACTTAGAAAAGCACTCTCATAGCCCAGGCGGTTAAGATTTAACGATGATCCTTAAACTGGAAGCACTGAACTAATTATTAAGTTTGTTAATAAAATTAGTTTAGTTCTTCCAGTTTAATTATTCATTATATACTAATTCGTAATAATAATAATTGTTGAATTATTATTGTAAGTAACTAGTATTAAGATGTTAAATAACTAGTGGAGATAATAATACAATCAATCGTTAAAGAAAACACATTCTGAAAACTTTTACTTTTATATTTCTGTAGATTTTTAATTAAATTTATAGGTAATAATGTGATAATGATTATGTTTTTTGTGTTTTTCTAAAAAGTAATTTGTTTTCTAAAAAGTGTCTTTCTAAAAATTTTCTAATAGTTAGAGAAGTATGTAAATTGTGATCTCTGCTTGAGATGGGGGATGGGCAAGAAGCGTGATGTATATATGTATGTACATATACATATATGTAAATGGTTGAGTTCCAGCTGCGCAACTCAAACTAGAATGAACGTGAGGATTACTCATTATTATTAAATAATATAAATGGATTCACCATAACACAAAAAATAAAACAGAATAAGGAAACGGATACGGACTACGAGTCTACGGAGAATAAATTTAAATAAAATGTAATTATTTACGTTACTCTTTATTATTATGAAAATAGAATAAAAGCTTAGCACACTTAGTTTAGAAGAAAATTTAATAAATTTTGTTAAGATGAGAGTGGGGATTTCATTATTTCTTTCTCTGTGTGTATGTCTCCATAGCATTAAGATCATTCTTTTATTTAACGAGTGTCCACGTACAAATGAAGCTATTCATAGTCCTTTTCGTATGACATCTAATTTTACTGCCTGCTGTATATTCTCGGCTCGATTCAAACATGTTCAAAACAATCCGAACTCTCGCCGTATTGGATACGACATCCGAGGAAATTCTCAGTTTGTGAAATTGGTGGGCTTCAGGCACGTGGCCCAGCCAAGATCGATAGCACGAGCGACAACTGTTGCTTTAATAATCCGTCTCACTCGCACTCATGAGACTTTGCAATAACGAAATGGGTCCAAGGATTTCGGTAGCGCAAACTCGCGCAGAATTGCCTTGCTCTTTCGCACTAGTTTGATTTACTGGAGGTGGTAGGAGGAGGGGAGATGCGGCACGGGATGCCTCTGGCCGTCAAGGAGGCCATGAATAACAATGCGGGCGACTGCGGGAAGGATCCTTATCGACGCGGCGCCGCTGCCAGTTTCTTTCATAACCCATTCGTGGATATCAGCAGTTGATCTAGTGTTCATCTTCAAGGTCGAGCGATTTTAACTGCAATTCTGTCGTAGCCTTGTGAGCGTTTGACTTTCGTTTTTTCAATGAATTGTATAAACTACCTCAGATCTTTCAATCAATCAATCCAATTGACAATTTTGTTACTGAACACTGATTATTTTAGTTTAGACGTCTCATACTTCAATCTTCAACAAAACATATAATTGGTTGCATTTAAAAATTGCAAGTCTGAGGGTGTTAGTTAAATGGATATTGTGAGCTTTTTAAGGAAATAACTTTTTAAGGAGATGGCTTAATGCAGCATGAATCTTAACATTAGATCTATATTTTATCTACTTACATGTAATCCTTCCTTAATATTATAAGTCCGAAAGATATTCTGTCTGTCTATCGTGCTTTCACATCAAAACTACTAAATCAATTTAAATGGAATTTGATACACATATAGTCCAGAGCCTGAATTAAGATATATGCTACTTTTTAATGCAAATAATGTGCTGTAAGGGATGAAAGTTATTTTTGAAAAATAAATCTAGAAATTTATAGCTTATTTTTAAGGTTCTTGGTTAGGTATACGGATCGTACGAGGCTACCGTACCATCTCGTACGAGGCGGCGACGGTTCTGGGACGCTTCCCCCCATTCGGCATCCTTGCCGACATGTGTCGACCGGAGAAGCGATGGGGGGAATGCCCCGGAACCCGCGCACAAAGTGCCTAGGCGAGAGTGGCACCGACGGATTGTGGCAGCCTGGCGTGCGTAGCTTGAATTACGGATGCACGCGCCAGCGGGCCATCGGTGCCGTACTCCCGCACCTCGAAGCTTGGCTCCACGGGAAGGAGAAGGTCACATACCGATTAACTCAGATACTCACCGGGCACGGCTGCTTCGGTGAGTATCTGTGTCGAATAGGACGGGAGGATCGACACATTGCTACCACTGCACATTTGACCTCGATTCGGCCCAGCACACGCTGGCGGAGTGTCCCGCATGGGCCTCCGAGCGCCGAGTCTTGGTCGCAGAGATCAGGCGAGATCTGTTCCCACCGGCATTGATTGCGGCAATGCTGGCGGACGAGAGAGGTTGGAAGGCTGTGGCCTCCTTCTGTAAAGTGATGCTCCAGAAGGAGGCCGCCGAGCGGGATCGGGAGATGGCCGATCTCGCTTGAAGGAGGCGTCGCGGGGCTCGGTAGCACAGCTGCGGCGCCGCCGCGGGTTGCCGGCGGGTGCGAGGAAGGATACGGCGACCCCGGCGGGGACCACGCCCCTTCCATGGCCGGAGGGCGTCGTCGATGGAGGAGATCAGGGGTGGTATTGTAGCCTCCCCGAGGAGGGCTCCCCTGTATCGGCAAGGGAGCGAAGGCTGGGGGTTCCCGGAAGTCGCTTGGCGTTCCCGGGGGCTCCCTACATGCCTGAGGAAGGCTATCCCTTAGGTTTTTAGTGGGTAGGCCCTTCTGGGGAGGAGAGCCCCACATAACCACCGGCTCACCACAGTCGGGGTATGCAATTTAATGCATTTTCCTCAGGGAAACAAAAAAAGAAAAGGTTCTTGTACTGTACCCTAGACAGACAGTAGAAATTTAGTTTAAGTAAACATTCTTATAAAAGTAGATTACATTATCAATCTGCAGTGATTATTTGATTAAATTATATGTCTGTATTATTCAATCAAATAAACACTGCAGATCGGGAGTCATCTATATTTATATTTATGTATGTCTATACGTACATGAAAATAGATAGTTTTTTATGGAGTTTTAGTAACCTCCATAAAAAATACTATTCTCTTAAGATTACATGAACCACAACTCATAACCTAATTGAAAATACAAGCAAAGCGATACAAAAATCTAACGCCCTGTAGCAAAGGGTGGGGCTGAATTCTAACCCGCAAAGCATTCTATCGCTTATTACTTATTACCCACGTTAGCAGTTAACCTTTGTTTTCTATGCCATAAATTTACGTTCATTGTTCGTGCTAACGCCGTTAGAGGTAAGGCGGAAATTTCCACTAGCGTACCACTCTTTAGATTACCGCGGTATAAGTAACTAAGAAATAAGTAGCCGTGTCCGGAAATACTGCAGGCGACAATACATTCCACAGTTTAGTAGTGCGTGGCAGAAAATTCCTAGTAAAACGCACTATGGTAATAATATATATAACACATATTAATTGTATTTATAAGCGATAATAGTACAAAGTTGATGTTATGTGACATCGTATTACTTAATTAAACAATAACATTTTTTTTTAGATATAATTATGTATAATTTGTGTGTGTCTGTAAAGCGCGCAGCTAAGTATTGAGGTCCCCGGCATTGTAGCTGAAAATCAACGATTTTTGCTCTTGTGCCATACACCCATATCTGCATATATAAGTTGCAGCAGCAGACCTTTATGTGTTGCTGCAGCACGCATGTATATAAATTATTCTGTATGCCGGACGGGTCAGGAGACCTATTTTTGAATTACGAATGCGACTTCGAAATCACTGATGTGACTAATAATCACCGATTTTCAATCATTCTTATTTTGAATATCACTGATGTGACTACCTTAGTCACAGGTGTGATTTCATTACGAGTGCCCTCACCCACTCGTAATCAAGTCATACTTGTGGAAATGTTATCTGTGTTTTGTTTGATTTTTCAGTCTATATATACAATATACATGTATATATATAATATATGAATGTAGCACATAAATATTATATATATATATAATATACATATACATATATATATATATATATAAATAATAACCATAATGGTTAAGCCGGCAATAACCGGCAGCGGCTACATTCTGCGTTGCACCGAACTCTTACATTTATGTGTGTACGTTATCTATGTTGGCAGCTCTGCGATCGACTTTTTTTTTTTCCTCAGGAGAGGAAGGCTGAGAATCCTCACAAGGAGCACGAAACGTACCCAGGATACCCCCGCAACGGCAAGTGTCACGGAGGTTATGTCGGACTCCACGCGACCGGAACGGTCCAGCCACGTGACCTACCGACTAAACTCAGCCTGGCCTAGGTTCTAAAACCATATAAGCAAATCGTAAGGGCGACCGCCCCTCAGGAGAGGGGCGATGCAGCGCAGGTCCATAAAGGGGACCCAAAAGCGCTAGAAGAGACGCGGGAAGTCAAAGTGACGCCGGCCTTATCATGAGAGAACCTAGTCATGGCGATGCTGAAGGCTGCCGAGCTAAGGGATCATGGAGGGGGTGGCGGCGCAGATGCCGCCGGCAGCGCAGATGCTGCCTGCAAGGACAGAAGGTCCCGCGTCAAAGGGTTATCATGATCGATGAGGACGTGACGAGGTCTACGCCGTAAAAGTCGAGATGGAGGGGCTGGTGTGTAATCCACCGCCTTTCTAATAAGGGCGATCGACTTTCAAAAATTGGATGTTTAGGAGTCTGTGACCTCAAAGTCACCGCTGACTATTTAGTCAACGGTGATTTCGAAATCGCATTCGTAATTCAAAAATAGGTCTCCTGTTTCCCTGTTCCTACCTTAAATTTGTATTTTTCTAACTTCTTTAATTTAATAGGAATAGTTATGTACTTATATACATTGTGTTCTTAGACCAAATAAAATAATTATATATCTATCTATCACCTCGAATACGTGTAGGCTCTGTTTACTTCCTCGTTATGAAGTACACTATTATTTTTACGATAAAAGTGAAAACTATGAAAATAATCAATAGTTTAATATCCAGAGAAAATTAGGTTAGACGAAGGCCGGAAGTCGTGGTCACCAGGGTCAAAGCGACCGCTACCTATGTGGCAACGGTTACCCACTAATGTTAATTAGGTATTATTGTCATGGTTGACGCTTAGGTTATTCATTGACGGTGTATTTTTACAAATAAAAGGCATTGAATAATACTTTTACATACACAGTTCAGTGGTAACATTCACACGTTCGTGCGACGTGCACACGTTCCAGCCATCTGTTAGAATCGTTAAATTTTTTGAATAACATATTGTGTTTATCGTAACTATTTAGTTTTAAAACAGATACCACACCACACATTGAGTTATGATTCGAGCATATTAATCAAATAGTTTTCAATTTGCCGAAGGAGTTATTGGATAAACTGGAGCGTCTTCAGAAGTTGACCATGAGGTTTATTATTTGTGCAACG
This sequence comes from Scirpophaga incertulas, assembly GCA_036419045.1. Taxonomy (NCBI): domain Eukaryota; kingdom Metazoa; phylum Arthropoda; class Insecta; order Lepidoptera; family Crambidae; genus Scirpophaga; species Scirpophaga incertulas. Next base: position 23,086,801 of record CM071631.1, on the reverse strand, counting down.
CAATGTCTTTTCATTGCAAAAGCCACCCTTGGTATCTTAGTATCTTGGTATCAGGGCACCTAATGCAACAAGGTATTCTCTACCATTTAATTGAATGGAAATAAAATGAAAAAAATAGTTGGCGCAGCGATATCATGATACATGATATACAAACATAGAAATACATATGTGCATTATCAACTCAATATGCTCTATATCCAAGTTCGTACTTATTTTTCACATTTATCTTTGGGCTTGAAAGATGCGGCAGTGTTTTTCATTGGCGACGATATTAAAATAACTTCCAATATTGGAGCAATACGCATAGTCTTCCTAATTCCTCAAGTTATCTGAGGTTCCGATATCACCTGCTTCCTTTTCCAATAATCCTATGCGTTCCATCTGTATGACAATGTTCTTGCTTCCTCAGGGCAACACCAATTTCTTTCTCGATTCCTTTAGCTTTCGTGCCACCCAATCATGGAATCATCTGCCGGTTGCTATTCAGCTATGCTATGCTATTTAAATTAAAGCGTGTGCTTTCAGCCACATCCCAAGACGTGAGAATAATTCTTTGAACTATTGCGTATTTGTTGTATTTTGGGATGTATTGCCATTCCACGATTGGGATTGGTCTCCCACCAGCCACGCACCCACTCGGCACGGAGAGGACCTTGGGATCGGGGTAATTTTTATTGTGGTTTTCTTCCACGCGACTTAACACTCAGTGCCCCCTCCATAGGGACCTCTGTCAGACAATTGGCCGTCAGAAGACTTTGCCCAGGGTCCACCACGAGGAGGTTGTCTGACGACACACCCCTCTTTAGGTCTGCCTAACCGAACCTAACCTAATTCCATGTTTACCTTTATACAACGCTCCTAACATGCGAGAAAAAGTTGTGAGGCAAACTGCATATACCTGTAAGGGAAATTAGAAGGCGTATGTCAAATCGATCATGTTGCGCTGGGCTCAGTGGCTTACTAAGACCAAAGCGTTCTAATTTAGTTGGAGTATACTTGTGCCCTTCGGTAGGGACATATGAGCTGCTAATGAAAAAGTTCTGTATAATAACTATACGATATGCGTTATATATATTTAATTCAAATGTCGCACAGGCGACGAATGGAATTGCTTAAGGCAATTTTAAGCCAACGCAAGTTGCAACATGCACTACGTACTTAATATTAACTTAATATAAGTAGGATCCATTATTCAGCGCCTTGCGAACAAGATAAGTGGTGATAATACGAGAACAGAGAAACTCAACCCAAAGATTAATGAATGTCATGTTTCCATGAAAAATTACACATTCATAGAACGTCTGCGAGCAGGGCTGCCAACCTTATCGTATTTCTCTGCGAGTTTTATTTGTTTGGCTCTGACATATATTTGTTTTTCTTATTGATTAATATGTTGAATTTGGTGATGCATTGGCGTTTTAAGGACGTTGTAATTAGTCTGACAAAAAACTGACATTCATTGCATTTTCCTCAGCGGAACAAAAAAGATAAAGGGTAAAGGAGGGACTTACATACATTATACATATATACAAATATTTATGTTCTACTCCCGTTATTACTATAGTATTAAATTTGATTGTCATTGTACCGGAACTGAGTGAACACCGGGATGTCACATGATCAAAAACGAGTCAAGTCAAATGAGTGACTGAACGTGCGAAATCGTGTTGGCAGGTTACACGAGCATTGGCAAACTTCTTCTGTTACTAGCGACGAACGAGAATGGCCTTTTAGCCTGAGACCGACGCCATGAATCCTGTGTCAAGAGATGAGAACCTTAACCAAGTACCGCCGCCTTTAAATATATTTAACAAATAATCTAGGTCCAAAATTTTAAGTAACTTTACTTATAAACGAACGTTTCTGTGCCTGTTTAATTTCGTGTGGGTATAATTTGATACTCAATGAAGGACATAACATAATTTCGAATATAGTAAAATATCTCAATCCTATAAAAAACTTGCTTTCACTCTATTATATTCTAAATTAAATATAAAAAGCGTACATAAACGTCGCCAACCCTACTTACGAGTCAATGCGGCCGCTCGCCCCGCTCCGGTCGCTCCCAAGCGTAATGAGCAATCTAAGACGTCACATAACTCATTAATTCAGCTTACACCTCTGTATTCTATTGTTTGCTCGGTGCCGTTTGTTTTGCTATTCATTGTTTACACAAATATTAGATCAGGAAATATGAAAGGGAAACTATTCGTGTGTTTAACAAGATGGCTATGCTGAATTTAATCATTTGGTTGTTTATTTTTTAGTCTTGGACCTTATAAATACGCTTTGTATTTATGTAGCGTATTTATAAGGTTACAAAGTCTTAATATACATATTTAAGTATATTAAGATTTATTTATTTGACCTTATAACACTTGATGCCATACCAGGTAAGCTACCGTATATATTTATATACATATTATATATATATATATTTTTGCCATACATACAATTTGCGGTGAGAATAACGCTGGTGGGGTATTTAATGCCCCATAAATGCTCCACCAGTGCAGTCAGTCTCCCTCAGGGCAGCTTGTGGCAAGCTGTCAATGAGTTGCGGCACCGATATGCTTCAGGGAAGCGTATGCCTCCCGTCTTACTTTAGCCAGCCGGACAGAGTAAGAGTCGAGAGTAAGAGCAGATGATCGAAAGGTGGAAGTATAATAATGTCATTACGCCGATGGCGTCTAGATCGCTGCTGCAGACACCTCTCTACACCCTTCGCCGTTTACACCAAATTTGCTTCCTTTACATCAATATTGGTCTGTATTTTGGGGCGAGCTATTTAGTGAGCGCCAAGTCACCACCTGCCATATTTAAATCAATTAGGAGGCTTTGTTTCGGCAAGTAACTGGAGTCTCTTCCATAGCCCGAGTCTAATTACCACAAAATCGAAATGTAATAGTTCACAAACGTTTTGATCAATAATGACAATATGTCTATGCATATAATTGAATATAGTCTTTAACTGAATTTTTTATTGTGCAGATAGAGATTAGACCCGGTTAGTACACATTTTTATGAAATTTTGCTTAAAATACCCCTACGCGTTGGATCTATATCATCGCGCACGCCTTATAAATGACCATATCTTATAAAAACGAATGATATTAAACATAGCATACAGTGCGACTTATTACAATTATAATTATAGATTCATTACAAAATATAGATTGACACCGAATTTGGTTGTCAGATAATACAAATAAAATGTTAGTGAGATTAAATAGCATAATATTAAGTGACTACGCGTCAACTATCACGTTTCACTACCAATGCTATCCGTACATAAGAATAAGGATACATCCAGATGTTTCATTGAACTTCAATAAACAAAATAGATGTAGAATCAAGAATTTTATTTATAGATCATCATCATCATGATTTTAGTCGAAAATAGACCACTAATAGAGGGACCGTTCGATGAAATTAGTACATACATTAGATATGTTGTTTGTTTGTTTTTGTTTTACTCAATAAATATATTTCCTTTCTCTTTAGTTATAATAAATTGTGTTAACAATTAAAATTAAGAAAGGTTATGTTTTTCTATGCTCAGAAACATTATATTGTACTTGGATTATAGTACTGAAACGTGTAACAGCGTTAAGGACGTTATATTACAAAGCAGAATTTATAAAATTAATTAATGAAGTCTTCTATTATTGTTCATTCATACTAATAGCCACATTGTGAGTCTAAGCCATTTGACCTTACCAAGAATACGCCACCTGACAGTGTAATTATGCTGAAATGATAAACTCTTCAAATGTAAATAAGCCGGGAGCAGATAAATACGCAGCGTGACAATAGACCGCAAATGGCGGCCTGTCCCGAAAACACCGACCAATATATTCTAATTGCGGAGACAAACGGGTCTAATGTAAATTCATGCCACCACTAATGGGGATTTGGTGCTTTTGTATATGTTTGGTTGTTTCACGACGGAGAATTAGCAATGCTGTGTGTGGTATATTGTCACATTCTGGCGGGGCTCGGTGGCGCGGCGCCAAATGGTTTCTAAAGAAAGAAACCATTTAATTCACTTCCTTTATACACATTGTAAGCATATTTGAGTCTTTTGGGGTAGAGACTCTGGGACCCTGAGGGGAAAGTACTCAGTCTTTAAAGAATACAGCCACAGGCTAAGCGAATCGACACGTGATCGTAGCGCTGGAGCTAAATTTGTAGGGGCTTAGATGTAGGTTAGCTACGGCTACTATGAAACGGCCTTGAGATATCTTGGTCTGGCTACACCTTTCAATTTCCGACCACGACACGGCGGAAATCATGACCACTAGCGGAATTGATACTGACACTAACCAAAGTGCATGATAACATTACCACCAAAAATACTTGAAACTAAAACACAGTTACACCTCGGTTGCCTATTCGCTCAACAACAATTTTTTGGGCCCACTCCTCTGGGGAATGCTGCAGTCACTACTTGTCTCTGGCGGAAGATCCAACCCTGGTATGCTAGACTGTTGTAGAACCGCGACAGTAGATCCTTAGTAGCAGTTGGGTAGTGTAGCCCAACTACTACTACGGATCCTGTCAGTGATGAGCCGACACAGCGAAACTTCCCGGATGGATAAATCACTGCGAGCGACTCTACCACATTGACACAATTGAAAAGTATTTTTCACTTTGCTCGTATGCATGTGTAAGGTTTTGTGTTAATAATGACATATTCTTAGAAGAACTTAAAAATACTTAAAGTTATGAAATCTGTCTGGACTTGTGATCTGTGTAGAAACGGTGGAGAAATATAAGTAAAAAAAAAATAATTCCTTAACTAGGAGCGAAAAAAATTAATCCTAGTTAAGGAATTTTTTTTATTGCAGATTAAGCGTGGAATCGTAATTTTAAGTAGCATATTTCATTATCCTTCAAATTGGTTTTTCTATACCTATTTCTATGATACTTTTTTTATGGAATAGTTAATAATATTAACATTTTTAATTAAGGATGACTGAGAGTGTTATAAGCGTAAGAGTAAACAAATATAATCGGAAAGCTTCAAACTGTAAAGCTATCGGGAGTTACACGTGTTATTGTGAGTCAACCATAAAGACATATACTGTCGTGGGATATTTTTTATATAATTTTAAAGATAACATTTTCGTCATATATGATTTCTATGTAGATTTAACCATTAAGGTTAGATAAGTGACGAAAGCTTAAAAATGGAGTAACTTCTCCCGTTTTCCTAATATTTCCCATCACTGCTCTGCTCCTCTTGATTGTAGCGCAATAAAAAGTATACTATAACCAGCTCAGGAGTATAAAAAATAATTGTACCAAGTTTCGTCGTCGTCGAGTAGTTTTTATTTCTAAAACGGTTGTGTTTGTTTCTATACTGATTGCATTTTTGGCATCAGTATCGATCCCTCATAACCACCTGATAGTTATTTTGGAAATACATTTCATGTACAGAATTGACCTCTCTACAGATTTTTTATAAATATAGATTTGTGCCCTTTGATCAAGGTAGCATCCAAGGTGTAATCACCTTGGATGCTGAGGAGATTACTATGCATTATAGTCTTGGCGAAACAAAGCTAGCAGAATTAGGAAGCAAATTGCGTAATCTCATTTGTGTCTGTCACTGTGCAAAGACTGATCACCGAAATTGTGAGTCCACAATGTTTTATTAACATGCCATCTCCTACATCACACGCTGTTTAATATTCCGAGCACATGTCACATGTAACATAAAACCCACCCAATTTAATTTAGCTTGTTCCTTACACATTTTTCGTTATATGTACAGTGAATATTTAAATTATATGTAACGTTAGTAAATTCTATCTTCATCTAGCGCAGAGCTTCATGACGCAAAGATTTGATTGGTGCGTGTTGTCAGTAGTGACATGTGTGACAAAAGACTGAAAGTCACTCAAACGGCAACATACAGATATGCTCGGAGTTTTTCTGTGTGTTTGAATTAGAAATGACGAAATCCGTTGTTCTTTTACCCGAATCAAAGTCACCGACATAGACCAAAGAATTGCGATCATTATAGTACATTGCAAATAGGACTAATAGGCGTTGGGCTGGAAGTCCTAATTGGCAAGCATATGTAGGAATTATAATAATGTTTGTTGTTCCGAAATTGAGTTTTGTTATTCCAACATGACGTTGTATATTTGCTGCAGGTTAATAATATAATAAGTATTTCTAGAAAAGTACGTTTCTCTTTCCATACCCTTAAGCGATTCCAGTTCTTCCTTCCTTTGCACTCTACAATCTCGCCTACTCAATCTCTAATTTTACCTAGTATTGATTACGCCGACGCCTGTTTTTTGAATGCGAATGAGGATCTTTTAAATAAATTGGATTGCAAAATTTTTGCATTGGATTTATTTTCGGCCTTCGGAAATTTGACCATGTCTCCAAATTCCGTTACCAATTGAAGTGGCTCCCGATAAAACAGCGCAGTAACTACCACGTTCTCTGCTTACTTTTTAATATTCTCCATAATCCTTTGGCTTCGCAATACCTTAGAGAGCGTTTTAGTTTCTTGCGTCCTGCTGATAAGCTTAGTAGATCTCGATTACGCACGCTTCTCCACATTTCTTACCGAAGTACTAAAACTTACATCGAGTCCTTTACTGTTTTTGCTGCACACCTATGAAATCAGTTACCTGCCTTCATTAGAGATTGTACCAAAATATCCACATTTAAGGTGTCCCTTAAGAAACATTATTTAAAACAATGTCACGAACCATAACAGCCATTATGTAGTTTTGTATATTTATATAGTAGGTAAGTATAGTAGTATAGATATTTTTTGTAATATTATTATGTATATGTGTAGGTATATAAATATGTATTCGAATTTGTATGTATATATATATATATATTCTCTTATTTATGTGATGCTTATATATTTATTTATATCTATTTTTAGGTAATATTTAGTATGTTTAGAAGGTAGGTACACACAGAGTCTAACCCGTTATGTTCACCTGTCCACCCGGGTCTGCAGGAAGAAATTTCTTAGGGAAATAAGCAGTACCTACCTTTCGCTAAATATTTTAAATCAATTTTTCCTGTAATGTATGTGTGTGCAAAAATTAATAAATAAAATAAATAGAATGTATATATATATTGGGTTTCAACCTAGCTTTTAAGGTTTGATATAGATTATTTTTGTTTTTAATTGTCTATAACCTGTTTTGTACTTATCATCATTATATATAATAGATTGGGACGGGGATCTTCCGCTTAGCACTGATCTTCCGCTGGTACCAAACTAAACATAATTCTATACTATATTTTTAACTTTTTTATATATAAGTCATTCATAATGCACATAATATAATAAGAGACAACATTTACTATAGACAATTAACATTCTGGTCGAGATATAACCTAAACCATTTACACATCAGGGCTAAGTAAACATTTCCACTTATAATTACACTATATAAATATAATTACACTATATAAATAAAATATATATTGGAACTAAATATATACACAATAAATACAATACAATAATATCAAGTTATAATAATATTCACACAAACAAAAGATTACAAAAAGAAATATATTTGACCATAGATGCCCGTGAACTAGGGTGTTCTTTATTTTTCAAAAAAAAAATGTTTTTTATGCATATATGTTAATTTTGTTCATTCACCTCTAAAACACTCTAGCAAACACCTCTAGAACCATATTCAAATCAATTAGAAATAAAATCAAAAAGAGAGAACCTCAAAAGTAAAAATTTCAAAAAATATATATATTCCCGTAATTTTGCTGTAAAAACACATGATATTATAGTATTACTTGTATCTCTTGCAACTGGAGACCTATTTTTGAATTACGTATGCGACTTTGAATTCACCGATGTGACTAATAATCACCGATTTTCAATAATTCGATTCTTATTTTTGAATATCACTTATGTGACTATATAGTCACGGATGTGATTTCATTACGAGTGCCCTCACCCACTCGTAATCAAGTATAATATATATATATATATATATATTATATATTATATATTATATATTATATATATATATATATATATATATATATATATATATATTATATGAAGTACCAAAAAGTTATTGTGTAACAAATAAACATTTTTCTTTCTTTCGTTGTTTACTTTCACGTTTTCTTTCTGTGAGCTCGTGTGAAACCAAATATTGAAGATGCTAGTGGAAACTTCTTTCAATTGTGTCAAAACTGCGTTATGATAAATTATGATTTTCAGTTTTTCTGTCACGCCATAACTACTAATAATGCCAATCTTACTCAGCTTTTTACAAAAATAGTCGTCATTTTATATGTAACTGGGCAATAAGAACCAGAGCGAGATGCATTTTTGACATCCAATTCCTAGATTGGAAACGCATAAACCAACTATGCACTACTATTACTGTCACTGCATTAGGTTCATTAACCTCACAAATTTTTATCGCGGCTTGCACTGCATTTTTTCTTTTCCAATTGTATCATTTTCTGGTTTCTCCAATTTTTTTCTCCAATTTAAAATCGCTCATTTTGGCAAAGCAGGCATTTTATTTTAAATGTACCTGACAACAACATTTTATTATTTGATTCTTTATTATTGAATAAAATCGTTTATGTCATCAGAACCAACGAGATACAAACAATACAGTCAAAGAAGTATATGATTTATTTTTAATTTAGAAATGTATTCGTTTTTTAATATATGACAAAAAATATAAATCAAAAATGTATATCAAAATTAGAGGAAAATTATACTCAAGAGAAACGTGTCATATATTCTTTTTACAACCAAATTTTAATTAATTTCTTGTCGTAATGATCAATACTTTATACGAAAACCTCTTTATGGGACTTTTTTGGAAGGTTGCTTAATCAATTAATGTTTTATTAGGTGATCTGATTATAATGACTCTAAAACCAATAAATATTCAGTCAATGATGGATGACATTACAAACAACATGACGTAAGAATCTGTTCAAGTTATGTTAGGTTGATTTATAATAAATTAATTTTATTTTTTCACAAAATTATACGTTCTAATTTATACGTTATACTGTATGTAACAATTCGATTCTCAAGCTCCGACAGTAGGTACGATTGAAGTGATAACATAATAGAAGCGAAAACATAATCCGCCAGACCTGAAGAAATAATTTTCTTTGCTGTCAACATTCCTACATTAACATTTATATTTCGCTGTTTTGAAATGTTATTGGTTTTTCAATTACAAATTACTCCTATAAAGATATATTTTTTATAGTTATAATACATATTTCACAAACTTATTATGTATACAGTATTTTTAGCTAAATATATGTTATAAAATGCACTTATATTCGTAAAAATATAATTACTTACAGTTTACTCAGGGAAAATGACATAAAATACGGGAATACGACCTTATTTTATTTTATTTTATTGAGGTCAAATAAACAATTGTACAATGAGGTAATTATAACAAATAAATGTAACAATAAGACTTAATAATTGCACAACCAACACCATTAACCCCAGATTTACAATATAATTGACTAGGAGAACACTAGACATTATATATTACTTATCTTACATATCAGGTTTTATATGTCTTTTGCAATGGTAAACAGTGTTACCCATAAACGAAAGATAATATATAGCGGGCGCAATATACACTGGGTATTTTTATTAGTCTTATTTTAAATCGTGTATAATAGCTATTATTAATGGATCGCCATTAATAAAAATAACAATTATATGTTAGACTTATGTACATTTTTCAAAAAATTGTAGGAAAAGGGATATTTAATATATATTTAAAAAATATAAATAGACAAATGTTTTTACTTAATCCCTAGTAATATTATAAACGCAAAAGTTTGTATGGATGGATGTAATGTTACTCTTTTCTACAACTTGAAACTTTGCAATAATAAATCTGATACATCAAAATAATACATTTTATAATGATATTGTATGAACTGTTTAAAAAAAATACGATAAGTGACATGCGCAGACGAAATCGCAGACACCAGCTTGTGCAGAATAGTTTTATTGAATTTGATAGACAATTATATAACAGTATGCCTTGATGCCTTTGTGTCTCCTAGCTAAGAAACTACCGATAGAACCAATGTTAATGGGATCTGACAATAATATGAACAGTGTCAATTATTATTGATTGCTATCATGGAAAACACGGTTTTAGTTCAGAATATGTGCAAGTAAATTTTACAACATTACCCCACTTGGAATAAAATCATTTCATTAAGTTAAATTTTTTTACAATAAAATTTCGATTTCGTATTTGTCGTGTATACAATGAGGTCTCGAAATATAATGAAGACATATTTGTTACTAAATTTAAACCATTATGAAATGAGTATGATTATATAGGATACCGCCAATACCGCCTTCAGAGAATATGTTTAATCCAAATCGGCAAAGACTTTACAGACCGCGACACGTCCTTAGCGACACTCCCAATCAATTAACGCAGGACCTTCATGATCTGCTTGCGGCGGCGTCTGAGCCGTCGCATCTCTTACCTCCCCCTTCTCGGCAGCCTTCTGCTTAGCCGCAAGTAGGTTCCCATCAACATAGGCAGGTGCCATTTGGGTGTATTGTGCCCCTTCTAACGCATTTGCTCTCTTTTATAGTTCAGCTGACTGCGCCTCTCCTGAGGTGCGGTCTTTTTTGTGCGTCAAGACATAGGATCATTAGGACCAACGGCCAAGGCTGAGTTTGGTCGATAGATCTTTCGAGTCGAGCCGCCTCAATAGTCAGGAATCCGACTTATTCACCGTGACACTTGACTGCGGTGATATCCATGAGGATTATTATATATTTGATAAATATTTTAATTTAATTTGATTTGATTTTGTTTTATTTTATTTGTTTGGCCTAATTATAATAAAAATTTTAACCTGCTCTGAATCGAGCAGAGACATAATTGCCACGCTCAGGAGGCTCTGTTATGTCAGTATATATATGTATGCAGGAATGTGTATTCATCACGGCAATAAAAAAATGAATTTGACAAGTTTCCAAGTGGGCGAAGCCGCAGGCATAGCTAGTTAGAATTATATGGCATTATATGAATGATGACTGTAATTTCTATTATATGTAATTCACACAATTATACAGTAGAAAGCCAGCTGTCTCCTGAGCTCTGCCACGGCTTCTGTCAATGCCGTCGATAAAGGTCACTGCGGTGCTTGGTACGACCGGGCCGGTAACAATGCTCAGGTGATTGGAATTGATAGCTTCCAAAATAACTACGAATTGGCATTTTGTTAGCAATTATATGGCTATTGGCTTCACGAAATGGTGCTTTTAGTGGAAGATGTAAATAGCGTATTCTGAGTTGCTTCACCGTATAATATTTACAATGCCTATAGCAGCGATATTGCCCCTATAATAAAATATATTTTTGTGAACGCTAATGATAAACATGACGTCTTTGTTGTCAGTTGAAAGTTTTGAAGTAATGTGTTCCAAGGTAATTTTCGCTATCAAATCAGTTTATTGTAACAATATCCTTGCGCTACCCTAGAAAATATTACCTACAAAACACTTATAGAAAGCACTATCAAATGTGACTGTAAGTTAAAAGTGACTTTGAAAGAGGTGAGCAAATAAGTTCTGTGTATTCGATGGTACTACGAACTAAAAGGTCAAATAAACGGCTACTAGCATAGAAAGTATTTTTGTTCTTCAAAAAAGAGCAGGTCGCGCTATTTATAATTTACCAGCAAGTGATTCTCTTAGAGATTTATTTAAAGAGATTAATATAATAACTTTAGCGGGCCAGTATATTTATGAAAATTTGATTTATATGTATAAAAAATATTACACATTTGATACTAATTTTCAAATGCATAATTTAAAAACAAGGAATAAAAATAAACTTGCCGTTCCATCGTACCGGCTACAAAAAACTAAAGGTTCGTTTATGGACAAATGTATTAATTTTTATAACAAGATTCCATGTGGAATCTTCACTTCACTATGTACTATATGTATAATACATAGTGAAATTGCCTCTTCAAAAGCTCAAGGTACATGTTAAAAAGACCCTAATGAGTAAGGGCTATTACAAAGTCAATGATTATTAAAATGATGCCAATGCTTGGTGTTGCTTTGATGATATTAACTTCTAAAGTGTAAATATTTGTTTTCCTGAATAAATTGTTAACACATATGTACATTGTATAATAACGACATAATTTAATATACTTTTAATAAAACTGATAAGTTTCTTGCTCCCATTATTCTTATCAACGAAAAAATATGTCCTGAATGGGTGGTAGGGAAAAAAAATTTGGACGATTCAAAAGAGCTTTCAATAAAGTCATATTTGAATAAAGTTAATTTTGAATTTGACTTTAAAATAAATGAACAGAAGATATATACTGTGGAAGTTTTTTTTTTGTGGGACTATTTCAGATAAATGTTTCCATCATACATGTGTAACTCTAACGGTTGTGGCAGCATACGGCAGAATAGCTCGCATTTAGTCAAAATCAAAATCAAAATCAAAATAATCTTTATTCAACATAGACCTTTACAGACACTTATTGACGTCAACAAACAAAACAAAAAAAAGCTTAAAAAAAAACAAAAACCTTGTCCGTACGTACGAATAAGGAAAAAAAAAATAATATTGACTCGACACCTGTTCGGAAATTGGGAGAGCCTTCTCGAGAAGAACAGGCAAGTAACTCTGAAGGTCTATTTTTTATCTCCTCTTTTCAATGTTAATAATTATAATAATATAATATAAAAATATAATATAAGATATAATCATACCTAATACGATTACAGTCGTATGTATGTTTACATACACATATAAAAATAATACAATATTATAAATAATGTTGTTACCAAACATGGCTCTATGAATAGTGTCCCTATTCCCTTTGTTTTCAAAATAAATTTTTATCAATTATATTATGTAATGGAAAGTGACTTCATGAATTATCAATATTGAAGTCATTTTCCAAATTGACGACTCTGTATCTATTTAATACAGGGAAAAAAAACAGCCCTTGCTGAGTTTCTTGCCGGTTCTTCTCAGTACAAGGTCTCCCGCCGTAGATTTGCGAACCGATGGCGTAGCTTTTCGACATTCACAAGTGCTTGTAACAGCCCAGACTGAATAAATGATTTTGAATTTGAATTTGATTCCCAAATAGTGTGATCATTTAGATAGTCACTTACTTTATAATAACCTTTACTCACGAGTGTCTTTTTGATATGGATTTTAAATTTATATAAAGGCAAATCAATGACACTTTGCGGAAGTTTATTAAACATAGATATACATTTCCCCAAGAACGAACAGCTAGTTTTATGAAACGGCAACGGAACGGCAAGTTTATTTTTGTTTCTAGTATTCACATTATGTAGATCACTGTTTTTATTGAATTTATTATAGTTTCTATATACAAAAACTAAATTATCATATATTATATTGACTAGCTAAAGTTAAAATATTAATTTCTTTGAACAATTCTTTTAGGGATTCTCTAGCCCGTAAACAGTAAATAGCACAAATCGCTCTTTTTTGTAAAAGGAAAATACTCTCAATTTAGCCGCTGATCCCCATAGCAGCAGTTCATAGGACATAACACTATGAAAGTAGCTGAAATAAACAATTCTTGCCGTTTCAACATTAGTTAAAAGTCTAATCTTTTTTACTGCGTACGCCGCTGAACTAAGTTTGATTGCCAAAGTTTCAATATGTGGATCCCACTGTAGTCGTGAATCTAACGTAATGTCTAAGAATTTAGTATTATTTACCAAGTCAATGACATCACCATTCATATTTAAACGAGTATCAACCTGCCTTACATTGGGCAAAGAGAATTTGATACGTTTTGTTTTCTTAGAATTATTAGTTGTGACAAATTATTAGTTGTGAACCAATACAGAACTCGAGAGAGAGCACTATTTACATCGTCATAACATTCCGTTTGTCTATCAACTTTGAATAGTAAAGAAGTATCATCTGCAAACAATACTGTCTCACACGATTCTGTAATGTAGTAAGGAAGGTCATTTATATATATTAGAAACAGTAGAGGACCCAATATTGATCCCTGGGGAACCCTCATCGTTATAGGCGAGCTAGCAGATTCTGATCTATTAATAACGACTTTCTGCAATCTGTCTGATAAATAAGATTTTAAAAGGCTACCAGCTCCATCCGAGACACCATAATGTCTAAGTTTACTTAAAAGCGTTTCATGACTCACACAGTCAAGTGCTTTGGAAAGGTCGCAAAACACTCCAATTACATCCCGCTTGCCCTCCCATGCGTCAAAAATATGTTTCATAAGTGTAGTTTCGGCATCGGTAGTGGATCTACCTTTGGTAAAGCCGAATTGGCTTTCATGCATGAGTCTGTTTGTTCTCAAGTGACCTATTAGTTGACCTATTAGTAGATTTTTTCTTACTTACTTGACACCTATCATCAAATTTTAGAATATTCACACAAAATTTTAATAAATTCTAGTCTATGTGTTATCCTGATGTATATGCTATATTAGTGTAAAGTTTAGATTTAGTATTTTTTTCGTGAAAGAGACATCCATACTTACAAACTTTCGCGTTTATAATATTAGTAGGATATGAGATATATATATAGTAGGATATTAAGATATGAGACCCGGGAGGGACCACGCCCCTTCCGTGGCCGGGGGGCGTCGTCGGTGGAGGAGACCGGGGGAGGTAGTGAGCCTCCCCCGAGGAGGGCTCCCCTGTACCGGCGGGAGAGCGGAGGCTGGGGGTTCCCGGAAGTAGCTTGGCGTTCCCGGGGGCTACCTACATGCCTGAGGAAGGCCATCCCTTTTTTGAGGTTTTTAATGGGTAGGCCTCCCCCTTCTGGGGAGGAGAGCTCCACATAACCGCCGGCTCGCCACAGCCGGGATATGCAACTTAATGCATTTTCCTCAGGGGGAACCAAAAAAAAAGGATTTGAGATGCGGTTCTTAATGAAAACTAATTCTTAATGAAAAAGATTGTCGATTGGCAAACACATTTCAGGAAACGTAGCATTGGAACCCTTCATAAAATGTAGCGTCATATTAATGATGATGAGCGAAAAGCGTAGCGTTGATTCTTGAATGAGGTTTTCACCATCATCCTTATCATCATTAGATGATGATAGTTGATGACCCTGGGAGATTTATTATAGGAAAATATATTTTCTACAAAGTTAACTTAGCAGTATAGCAGTATATACAAGTAACATGACTTTATCATCTCGAGTACATATAGCTAGATTACAAGAACATCTCCGAATTTACAAAATTAAGCGAGCATGCCTTCGTTAAAAGGGATACGCCCCTTGAGGGATCCCGCCTCGTTACCGTAGAGTTCAGGTTGAGAACTGTATTCGTGTATCTATTTATGTAAATATAATGGTATATGATTATGGATTGCTAGGCACCGGTAATGAAATAGGCTAAGGTTGTATCTCTATTTGCTACCATCATATAAAAAGGTAACATCGTATAAAAGATAACTAATAAATGTTAATTTTGTTAAACGTGCCAGCGCTGCCTTTCTAAAAATAGTTAACAAGTTTATATTAATCCGTTTAAAAGTTTAAAAAATTGCTCGTCTTGCCTGCATGTCATCTTTTTTTCTTGAATGAAAGAAACATTTATTTTCCGGAATATGGTAAATGTACCGTACATTTTTTTGTGCACTCAACAAACTATTGAACGAACTAAATAAATGGATCAAATGAATCAATGAACTAGTCAACATGCAAATTCTTATTTATTTATATTTAATATTAACATGAAAAAAATTCGGCACACAAATTCAAAAATATATGTAGTCAACAAATTAGCTAGTGTAAGATCAACTAAGGCCTTGCCGCCCTAACATAGTGAGGGTATGCTCGTGACATATATGGGCGATGATGATAAATATAAAACATTTAACTTCGTTAAATAACGGATTACCGGACTACTAACAATGCGAGTATAATGCTATAAGGCACACATTTTTTTCAATATTCAGTCTGCAGTATATTCGTTTCTTCCTGAATCTGTTATTCTTATTTCCATCCATGCAATCATATTCGTACTCTTCTGATGATAGGACTCATCTTTCCTCATCATATACCATATTACACTAATCTGTTATTACACTAATATATTCTTGTCTGTCACTGGTCAATAGCAATTAACAGCAGGTAACGGCAATTTTACAATAGAAATAATGAGGACAGGAGTATCTAAGCAGACGACCCTAAAATAGAATTTCCTAACGATAAACCTATACTTCGGTCAATAGGCTTGTATCCACTATGAAACAATCTGATGCGTTAGGTTGCATAACTATTAAGATGATAATTTAATTATAAAAAAACAAAGTTTATAAAATAATAACTTTTGATTATTTATATTTTTTTTAAATAAAATTGCACAAATAAGCCATAAGTCACGTGACAGCAAACACAATTAAAAAGTGTTACGTCACGCCGTGCGAACGTTTAAGTCAAAATGTCATTCCCAAGTGTCTTGTGGAAGTGCGAAAAAGAATGGGCATCATTCCTTCTCGCGAGTGTCAGCACTTTTTACGTATCTGCTGATTGTTTGGCACGTATATAAATATTTTTTTTGGTGTTTTTATACTTGTGCTTGTACACTGGGCACTATGCAGTACTTGTAATACGATGAATCCATTTTTCATTAAAATAACTTCACAATACGAATATTCCGATACTAAAACAGCTGTGTTTTGCACGGCGTGACGTCATTCAAGACGCCATGACAGTCATGAGCGTTTTTGATGACTAATGTCAAATATTTAATTAAATGCAAATTATTCTTATAAATAAGCATTTTTTTTCAAAAATAATAATTATTTTGTATAGAATAGGCATCAGGGTATATTAGTATCTAACTACTGAAATTTAGGCAACAAGCCTATTAAGGAAACGAATAAATAGAAACAAACAGTTTTAGGGTTGTCACAACTCAATTAAGAGAAAAGTCACTTATCTTGTCGTTATCTTGTATTTGTAAAATGATTTTCATGACCGATCCATTATATATTTTTTTCTACCACATACTACTTACAAGTAGGTACTTAAGAAACTTCCATATAAATGAATTTATAAAATAAAAACAATTAATTTTACTTTATAACCCTATAATCTTAATGATATGGGTGAAATTCAGATGTAATAAACATTTTCGGTTATAGTTGGAACTTTTATACTAATCTATCAACTGAAATAGACTACATTTTCTTGCGTAGTCGCTTCAACTTAGCTACCTTTTCAAATCGGTAGCATATATTAGCATTTTAATCCGACCACGATCGAAAGGTTTATGTTCTGTTTGTTGTAAATCATAAATACAAATCATTTTTTTTTTACTTTTTTACTAATGTTTCTGTGGCAACTATATAAATTATATTTATATTATTAAGTAAAAAATACTAGTTTAAATTATTACTACATTATTTAAATAAAATTATAATATACTGTTTTTATAATTACATCATACTCTAACCTATATATGTATATTCAGTGAAGATGGATGGATGGATATAGACTATAAATTATAATTAATTAGATTTAAGAAAACCGACTTCATATGAAATCCGTTTTTGTCGACGTATGCTAAGGAGCAGATTATTTAGGTTAAATTATTAAGCTTATTTATTTTAATGAATCTTTTAGTAACGTCTGACTATAGACTTTCGTTATTTGGAATAACATCGCCCAATGAGTATTGGTATACGCTCACTAGGAAACTGTCCTTATATTAGCGCTCAATTCAACTTACGCTTACTTTTTATCATTTTCCAGATAATTTGAAAGGAAATCGAAGTATTTAAAAAAACGAACCACATAAATTATAAATAAAGACTAACCTTTTTTGTTACAAAGTTCATATATTACTTTTAAGAGATAATACTTAAAAGCCGTACCACACACAACAAAAAATATTAGAGTAATTTTAAAAATGTTATTTTTATATTAATATTTAGTATACTAATTATTTTGATATAACCTGTAAAGACTTGATGTAAGTAAATAATTTTGTCTTTGAAAAAAGGAACAAAGAGATCCTTGGTTACCTCAATTCCCTATTTCAATTCTTATGTACAATAAGACCCTTCGTTCTATCTCTAATAAACTTCTTAAATATCCTTCTCACCATTCTGATACAATTCACTCCTCCTTATTGTACAGCCTATTCCTTTATTTCTCTTTTTACGTTATTTACATTCATGCTTTCCTTCAATAAATAAGAACCGCTACAAGTAAGCTCAGCTTTGAATACAAATCACGCAATTTTTCTTTGAAAAATGTCTGAGGTAATAAAGCAGGCTATTAATAATTCACTATGAACTTTCACAAACCAGACTTTAGGTAAATTGACTGTACTAGTACAGGTTTTGAGATATAATGTATGTATATTTTATTTATATACAAGGATTTTCATTTTATAGGCAGAAACGTTTGAATATTAATATTTGTTTGTAAATATCAGATCTATTAAAATTTTATTTGTATACTTATGAAGTTGTTCTTAGCTGTATAAAAGTATGCACATGCGATAGTTTATTCTTTTGGTTCGTTGTGTACAGTAAAAGTTCCTTATTCGCGGGGAATACGTTCCATAAATATGCCGCGAATACAGAAACCGTGAATACAGATAGTAATTTGTATGGAACTATAAGAGATACGTTCTTAGGTGACAAAATAAAAAAAAATATATATAAAAAATTTTCAATTTAAATGAAGTTTTTGAATATTTTGATTCATTATCTTAAGGCTTAAATAAGGGTTTGAAGAATTATGTAATATTCTCTTGCTTGGCAGTTTTTAAAAGCTTCTTTAATTCAGACTAATACGCAGCAGTCGTATTTTCAATTTGCCTCTTAAAAATAAGACTTCGTCCCATAGACATCGTCACATAACAATCAATGTTGATATAGAAATCGCAAATTGAATCCTTTTATTTTTATGTATGTACTTTTTATTAGATCCGCGAATAATAAAATTTTTAGCCGCGAATAAAGGAATTGCGTCGCATTTTTTTGATCCGCGAATAGTGAAAACGCGAATGAAGGAAGCGCGAATAAGGAGCTTTGACTGTACTTGATATCGATACTACCTTGATTCTTGATATATATATACAAGACGTCGCTTGCTTGCCGCGGGGTGCAAGCAGGTGATCCGTTCCGGCTGACTTTGACATAAATTGTGGTCGAAAATTGGTGAAAATTTCTTGGGTTTGTTTTTTGTCATAAGTAGAAAATTATATACAAAAAATTAAGTATTATATTTGACGACTTTTATTTATAAACAATATTTGGGTTTAATTTTAATATTTTAATGAGTCAATATTTACGTTGGCAAATATTTTAACTAAATTAAGTAACACAATGAATCTATAGATTTTAAAATATATAATGTGAACTTGTTTAAACTTGTAAAGGAAGTCGGGTTTTGTCGGGTTTTGTCGGGTTTTGACGGACGGGACAACAATAACCCTTGCTGGTTCTCTTGCTGGTTCCCGCCAGTACAAGGTCTCCCGCCGTAGATTTGTGAACCAATGGCGTAACATCTCTGACATGCGAAAGTGATTGTAAAAAACCCATTTAAAGAATTGATTTTGATTTTATTAATTGATTACAAGCCATTAAGGTACTCCTACCTTATATCTATATAAATTATCTCTGTATAAACGCCTAAGAAATTAAGTCAGTTTCTGTACACCAATATTTGTACCTAAAATCAAAAATAAATACAAGAATCGACTAATCGCGTAAACAGCAATATTAGCCCCAAGCGAGCACCGTTTTCTTGACCTACTTGTTCACAACCACGGTACTTGCAGAGCCGCAAATTACACCCTTTGTGCGGCTACACATTAAACTTAGACGCTTTTGCATATTAACTAGATGTAAAATTTCAATTTTAAGTATTAAAGGTGGCTTGGTTTTTGAAGCCTGCAGAGAATTTTATGTTTTGTGAAACTTTGATATAAAACTAAATGTTGCCGTAGACTCGACAAATGCTACGTTTACTACGGACGCACTACAAAGATGCGCCGTAGTCGTAGATCTGAAAATGTCGCTTTAGAACGTCAAAATAATCGTAACAAGTGAAAATTTTAACTCCATATTCCCTCTAGAAACTCATGGTATGTAAATATATAATTTATAGCATATTCAACGTACAAAAGTGATTGTATATATCCTATTTGAAGAATTAAGTATTGATTTTGCTTCACAAAAAAGTTCCACAAAGTGTTACGAAATTGCAGTTTTATAAATTTAAAATTGAAACATATGCACATATAGTAATGGTAATATTACTTATATTTTAATCGTTATATTTTTGCGTTATTGTTGACTGACTTAATAGTATAATATACTCACGCCTTTTTCCAATAGGTGTGGGCAGAAATCACAACTTTCCACTTATTTACGCTACGATATTTGACGTAGTACTTAGATACTTCCCTCGCTTCCTGGACTTTCATTAATACATTCATGCACGCTTGTCTGTTAGGGGTATGTTAGAAATTTATTTTATTTATTCTAGATAGGCTTTTCCTATCTACAATTCAATGAATTGAACGAAAAGTTAACTATAGTTGTTTTTAACATAGTTTTTGGTCCTTCAGCGCCGTAAGTAATTTTACCACATTCCAGGTGAGTTACATAATATAACTTACATAACGGTGAAATTGCATAACTAAAACTAACATGTCGGAAAAACTAAGTGAGCTTATCAAAGAAAGAGGATACCTAAAAGGCATCTTCACCAGAATTGAAAAATATTTATATATTTCTAACCAAATTACAAAAATAAATTTAAACTTAAATTGAAAAAATTGTATGAAACTAATCAAATTTTGGAGAGAATTCAAAAACAAATTTATATGTTATCCAAAAAAGATGTGGAGTGTGAGTTGGAAGAACGGTAAATGAACATCGCGTCCAAAAAAAAATACGCATTGTCGGAAGTAGATGATTAGTCAACTGCGCAAGCTCCATCTATCCGAGAGCAACCAAAAACATTCAACAATCTACCTCAACTCGATATACCGACGTTCAGCGGGGAGGTAAGCATGTATAGAGCTTTCATAGATTTATTTACAGCTATTGTACATAATGATAAAAGTTTAGAACCAATTCAAAAGTTATTTTATCTGCGACGTAACTTAAAAAATGAAGCGCTAAATATTATTAAAATTTTGCCATTATGTAATGAAAGCTATAATGAAGCGTTAGTTGTATTGGACAAACGTTATAACAACCCATACATTACAATTAGTACACATGTGAATTCTATATTGGATTTACCACCAATTGCAAAGAGCACTGATTCTTTGCTCAGAGAGTTCACGTCATCATTGCAACAGCATTTAGGTGCTTTAAAGAACATGAAGCTTCCTGTCGATTCATGGAACATGATCCTGATCCCGCTACTGTCACGGAAGTTGGATCAATTCACAAGCCGAGCCTTCTTCGGGGATCGAGAGCGCGGCAAGCTGCCAACAATTCAGGACTTGATAGAGTTCCTCGAGCGACGGGCGCTCAGTCTGAAAGAAGCAAGCAACGTGTTCTCTGCGCACAGCACAGCATCGACTAACAAAGCTAAGTTTCATTCTAGTGCTAACACCCATATAGCTACAGACATTAAACAAAGGGTTATTTCACAACCTACTTTTTGCCCATTCTGTAACTCAAAAGAGCACAGATTATATAAATGTAAAAAGTTTCTTCTTCTTCCTGTTACTGACAGGTGTAAATTTGTAGATAAAAACAAACATTGTAAAATATGTTTCAATAGCCATACAAAGAAATGTCATGTCAATTTTAAATGTAATACGTGTGCTAGTAAGGAGCATAACTCTATGCTTCAAATTACTGAAGGTCAAACTTCTAGTAGTTTGAACAGTTCTCAATTGAGTTCTGAATGTTCGCTGGTAATGTTGCCTACTATCACGGTCCGCGTGCAGACTGAGGACGGACGCTCAAAACAGGTACGAGCTATACTTGACTCAGGTAGTCAGACATCATTTATTACTGCCGACTTAGCAAGGGGGCTCGGTCTTAAAACCAACGACAAATACAAAAATATCATAACTCTAGGACAACATTTAAACCCAGTAACCAAATATGTGTACCTGAAGGTGTGTTCTTTGAACAGAAAATATTGTAAGGATGTAGAGCTATCAATTGTAAAACAGATAACTACACCTATGCCTCAGGTCAAAATTGATATGAAGCTGTTAAAAATACCTAACTGCATTCAGTTAGCTGATAAATATTTTAATATTCCAGGGCCAATCTCGATGTTGCTGAGTGCGGATGTGTTCTTCGATGCATTGCTTCCGGAACGACAACGCATAGGTTTTGGAAAGTTTGTGTTACAAAATATTATGTTCGGATACGTGGTCGCGGGGGAGGTAAATCTACCTTCCATGCCGTCGGTTAGTTTTACTTCATGTAACTTAAATACAGTCTCTGACTACAGTCATGGGATACACGAATTATTAGAGAAATTCTGGGAGATAGAAGCAATAATTACTCCATCTAATATAAAAACAGCTGAGCAAGAATTGTTCGAAGCCAGTTTTCAAAAATCTGTACAATTGATTGAGGTTTTATGTCGATTTACCTGTATATGTTGCAATAGATTCTGATTGTATAGAATTAGGTGATTCATTTCCTAATTCCATTCAAAGGTTAAATACTTTACAAAAAAGATTTTATAAGGATCCTAATTTGCAAGTTGAATACTCAATGTTTATTGACGAATATATTGATTCAGGACATGCCGAATATTACAGTTGTAATAATGATATAAACATTAGTAATTTTTATTTTTTGCCTCATCACCCTTGTATAGTCTTGATATCAATTTAAAGTCCAAATTTTTCGATTAGACGTTTATTCCTTGAATATTTACAATTCCGTTCTAAAACATTTGGTCATCTGTCCAGTCTCTCGTCGTTCTTTTTTCCTTTGTCCGTCAAGTCCGTCTATTTTTAAAAAGTTGTCAAAAATACGTCAAGTCCAAGTAAGAAGGCTGGATGTCGCCGCGACAACCCTGTCATCAGGGAAGATAAAAAACAACGAAAATTCGTGTTGTTTTTGACGGCAGTGCAAAAACTTCTTCAGGTAAAAGTTTAAATGGCGTATTATATAATGGTCCCGTAGTACAAAGAGATCTATTCGAAATCTTGATCTGATTTCGTACTTATAAATTTGTATTTATTACTGATATTATAAAAATGTTTCGACAAATTATGGTTTCTCTTGAGTATCGCAAGTTACAGTGCATTCTGTGGAAAAATAGTCCGAATGATTCAGTCAAAATAATACAATTAAAAGCTGTAACTTACGGATTAAAAAGCTCTAGCTACTTAGCAACAACATGTTTGATAGAGTTAACCGATAGGTTCGAAAAAGAGTACCCATTAGCTGCCCGTGTGTTGCGCGATAATATATATATCGATGATCTTATTTGTGGTGCTGCTACCATTCCCGAGGCGATATTCCTGCGGGATCAAGTGATTAAACTTTTAAGTAAAGGTAGTTTTGAACTGCACAAGTGGTGCGCTAATGATATTGAAATTTTGCGAGATATTCCCTTAAATGATCGTTATTTTGATGAAATTGAATTCAACAAAGAGCCTGTAACAATGAAGGCATTAGGTGTAACATACAATGTTCCCGGAAGTGGCTTGATGTTCCCGGGGGCTCCCTACATGCCTGAGGAAGGCCATCCCTGAGGATTTTAGTGGGTAGGCCTCCCCCTTCTGGGGAGGAGAGCCCCACATAACCGCCGGCTCGCCACAGCCGGGGTATGCAATTTAATGCATTTTCCTCAGGGGAACAAAAAAAAAAGGTGTAACATACAATGTTCAATACAGATCATTTCAAGTTTGCTGTTCCGGAGGATATTGCATCGGAGAGTGCAACCAAAGCCTCAGTGTTAGCATGTATTGGTAGATTTTACCAAACCAAGTGTATCACACTTGGTTTGTTCTCTCCTATCCTAATTGTAGCAAAATTTTTTCTACAAAAAATCTGGCAAGCTCATTTAAGTTGGAATGACAAATTAGGCACTGAGTTGCAAAAAGAATGGAGTCAATATTGTATAGCTCTACAAGAAATGTTACCAATATGTATAAAAAGGAAAATTTGCAATATCAACTGTAAGATTATTCAACTCATAGGGTTTTGTAATGCGACACTGAATGCATACGGTTGTTGTATATATTTAAGATATATTAATAATGACAATAGTGTACAGATGAACTAAGTTTGTGCCAAATCTCGTGTGGCACCCTTAAGAAGTAAGCAAACTATTCCTAAGTTAGAACTGTGTAGTGCCTATTTACTATCTCAGTTGTATGCTGAAGTTAAAGATATTTAGCCGTCTGTGAATGAGACATTATTATTTTCAGATTCGCAAGTCTCGTTAGCTTGGATTAAAAATCCTGATCAGTCTGGACAATAGATAGGATCAGTTGTATACAATAGGTGTAAAAAGATACTCGAAATAACTTCTGCCGATATGTGGCATCATGTAGCAGGCTGCAGTAATTCTGCTGATATAGTGTCTCGCGGTACAGACCCGCGAATACTTCATTCTTGTGACATGTGGTGGCATGGACCACAGTTTATAAGGGACCAAAATTTTGTGCCACCTATTAAATCAGTAATACAAACCAATAGATTAGTACAACTGAACGCAAATAATGAGATTTGTCTAGATATTTTCTCTATATTAAAAAACATATCTAACTTAACAAAAATGATGTATGTGATTGGATATGTTTATAGATTTATAAATAATTGTAAAATAAATAAATTAAATAGAAATGATACAAAATACCTTACACCAAAGGAACTGCAATATAGCCTTAACAAAATAATATCCATTTTTCAACAATTACATTTTAAACAAGAAATACAGTCCATTAGAAATAAAAAGGATATTCGTTCTAATTTAAAGCATTTAGTCCGTTCATCAATTCACATAATAGCGCATAGCGTGCCGGATTCAGAATTCTGCTTTGTCTTATAACCAAAAGTTATTGTTATTACATGCTGGACCTAAAATGACTTTAGCATCATTGTGTCGACACTATTGGATAATTAACGCAAATCGAGAAGTCAAGAAAATCATTCATAAATGCATCACATGTTTCAAATTGAAATGTGACGCGTCAAAACAGCTCATGGGAGCATTACCTAAAGAAAGAGTTTCCGCGAGTTTTCTCAGAATGTAGGTATTGATTTTTGCGGACCATTTGAAATCAAGCTAAGTCGTATTAGGAAAAGTGTTATTACTAAAGGCTATGTAGTTGTCTTTGTATGTTTTTCTACAAAGGCAATTCATATGGAACTCCTTTCAGATATGACAACCGATTGTTTTTTAGCCAGCTTAAAAAGATTTGTTAATCGCAGAGGCTTACCTAGTAATATATTTTGTGATAATGGATCCACATTTAAGGGTGCCAATAGTAAATTACAAAAATTTACTAATTTAAAGAAGGACGATGATAAAATTGTAAATCTTCCTGCTCAAAAAGGAATCAAATTCAATTTCATTCCCAGCTATTCCCCTATTTTTGGTGGTCTGTGGGAAGCTGGCGTTAAGAGCGCAAATTTTCATTTTAAACGCGTTATAGGTAAATCATTGTTAACTAACGAGCAGTTTATTACAGTGATAACGGAAGTAGAAGGTATTTTGAATTCGCGACCTTTGACGCCGCTATCAAGCGATCCTACAGACTTCAGTTTTTTGACACCTGGACACTTTTTGGTCACCCTCTTACTATGTACCCTGAACCTGATTGTATTACTATACCAAGCAATAGATTGCAATTTTGGAGACTTTGCATTCAAATAAAACAAAATTTTTGGAAAGTTTGGCAAAATCAATACTTGTATCAACTGCAAAGCAGACCAAAATGGTTAAAGCCAGTACATAACTTAGCAGTTGGTCAGTTGGTAATTTTAAGACAAAATAACGTACCAGTTTTGCATTGGCCTATGGCTAGGATAGTTAAAATATTTACAGGATCAGATGGATTGGTCAGAGTAGTAGAAGTACAAACACCTGACAAAAAAAATCACAAGAGAAGTGTAACAAAAGTATCGCTTTTATTTTTTTTATCAACATAGTTTTAAAAAAACTATGTTGAAAACAACTATAGTTAACTTTTCGTTCAATTCATTGAATTGTAGATAGGAAAAAACTATCTAGAATAAATAAAATAAATTAACACGTAAAATTCGTGTATATTTGGTAAAGCATAAATCTTAATACAAACGTTGTCATAGCAACGGTCATAAAGCACGTTTAAGTCAAACACAAACTTTTTTTATGTTTCTAACAGGGTACTCTTAATGCTTACAAATAATTTATAATTGTAGATTGTAATTAACTCATTTGTTATTTTTATAAATTAATATTGTAGCGTTATCGTAGAAAGTAAGCTGTTACTTACCTAACTTAATAACGGAAATTGGGGTACAACTTATACTACCTGGCCATTTTGGAATTAACGATTCTGTAACAATATGTAAAAAAATAGCCTTATGTGATTTTTACGGTTGTTGCAATATAACAAAATACTCTATTGTAGCAGGTGTTATTTTGCGGAAGTCCATTGTATTACAAAGGATATTGTTTTTTTTTTTTTTTTTAACAATATCCTTTGTAATATAACAAAATGTCTCACGCCTCTCATATACCTGAGATACAGTGATTCTTTAATAATGATTATAATATGATAAAGTAATCTAAAGCACTATCCTTGGAATTCCTTTGCGTGATCTAGTCATGTGTAAAAGAACATTAAGTAAGTAGTATGAATCATATGAAGATGTGTGGGTAATTATGTGTATGAAAGTGTATGTGGATGAGTATGTTTTGTTTTAATGTTGTTTCTGTTCAAATCCAAACGTGCATAAAGTATGAAATAAATACGAGTAAATACTTGGCGTGTATAGCTTATAATTATATATAGTTTACAGGTATTTAAAATGGGCAATACCACACCAAAAGAACAGTTAAAAACTAAAACCATTTTATACATGCAGAATGTAAAGATAAAACCTTCTCAGTAAAGAATATTGATTCCAAATGTTGGATTTCCAGACCATACAATATATAGAGGTGCTTTAAAAAGACATCTGCATCCAACGGCGCGCCAAGCCTGAAACGAAGGCGACTGGCTTGGCAGGCTGGAAAGTGGCCGCGTGCCAGGGACCTACTGGTGCGATCATTGGTATGGATTTAGTTTGGACATAGCATTTTTTTTCTAACATAATGTACCTAAGTCCACCAGCAAATGTAATTAAGTGTTGTCACAGATTGAATTTAGTAAGATACAATTAAAATATTCATATCAATGTCGTATATAAAACTAAATGCGCTATTAAATCTTTAGTCTTAAGCCAAATTGATAGGTGGCGTGACTACTTATTTTCTAAAAAATGTTGACTCGTGATTGTTACTCGTAATTGTTGGGCATAAAAGTCTGTCGTGAAGATTGAGTTTTCTCTTGAACCTTGACTTTCTCATAACACTATCTAAAAAGACGCCTCTTTCTCAAGGGGTAAGGCAGAAATTACAGTTTTTTACTTGCTACGATCCAAACATTCTTCCCTAGCTTCCTCGATTTTGATTAATACTTCGTTTGTCGTGTCCAAACCATCTAACCATTTTCTTCTCGATTTTTGTCCTTACACCTTCTTACACACTGCACATTGGACTGCACTTACAGTGGATACTTTATGCGAAGTTAATTGGTGGGAGTGTAAGTAATATTTATTTATTGATTCACTATTTTTTTAGGTTTCACTGACATCATATATATTAATTTCCAAAATATTTCGACATCTTTATTTATATAACAAATATTCTTATATATAGAACGTTAATCATATATTCTTCCTTTATAATTAAGTACCAAACAACATGCCAAAAACGAGTAAACATGTCTTCTCGTTAGAAAGATTATTTATACGCCTAAGCCCGCGTCGGCGGTCCAATCGGCGGTAATGGAGTTTAGAATGTAGGTACTTCTTTACGAGTATGTAGATCGGAGTTTGGCATGACATGGCTGTCGGCACATTCAAAGGCTCGCGCATTTTGAACCTTATTCTTTACTTAATACTGTAACTAAAATAAGGCAATTTTAAATTATTTTTTCAAACTTCGTTACGCACTGCTATTTTATCCTGTTGTGGGTGCAATCACAAACTTAGAATGTCACATCATCACATGCTCATAAATCCAAAACGGAACAAATTTTTGTAAGTCAAACAAAATAGACACATTGCTTAGAAAAGATCACTTTACATTACAAATTCTATTTAGATGGATTAAAATAAAACAAATAACACCTGAAATAGAACAAAATATATAAAATTATATTTTGTTTTATTTCAGATAAAAACATACGAGTACCATACTGATATTTACTTTTTTAACAACTTCATAATATAGTAACTAGCAACGTAATACCGTCATATATATGTATTTAAAATATTTATTCCTGATAATTATTTCCTAATAAATAATCCATTTGTTCTTAATAATCTTTAGTTATACGAAATATATACTCAGTTATATATATTTAGTTATACGCTAATTATACCCCAAACCGCTAATGTTTCATTGATTATTTATACATAATACATTTTATTACATAACACTTTTATACATAATATTTTATAAAGATATTTTTGTTAGTGTGATGGATCATAATGGAAATTGACATGACCGCGTTTGAATTCTGCAAATAAGTATAAATAGTCATCTTATGGTGCTTCTTCTTTCAATTCAATTTGATGGTGCATCAAAATCCCTGGTCAAATCCACAATATTTATAATTTATAAAGTCAGCTGAACCAAATTGTATTCAACGGCTAAAGAACTGTAAATGTAATAATAACTTTATAAATTATTATTGTGTATGGAAGTGGACAATGTTAGAGGTTTAGAATTTTGTCTGTTTCTGATGTCGAAGTAAATTCAAATTGAGATATCATTGAAAATTGTGTGTCAAGATAAAATACATTAGTTGAATAGATGTTTTGGTATTGTGATGTATGTTAAGTAATTACATGGACTTATGTTAATATATTGATATAAAATAGATGAATGAATATAAGATTTAAATACTTTGAATTAAAGTCAATAAAGTCTACTTTTTAATCAACTAAGCATTAATGGTAATCAATGAAATATCCTATATTTCCTTGTAAAATATGTTGTGTATTTTGACAGATCTGTCCAATTGTCCGCTATCTTGGGGTTTCGTGATGACCATATTAACCGATTCATTTATAAAATCAAACGTAGACACAGTAATGACAGTTTAAA
Organism: Scirpophaga incertulas; assembly: GCA_036419045.1. Taxonomy (NCBI): domain Eukaryota; kingdom Metazoa; phylum Arthropoda; class Insecta; order Lepidoptera; family Crambidae; genus Scirpophaga; species Scirpophaga incertulas. The sequence continues at coordinate 23,057,420 of CM071631.1, read as the reverse complement.
AAGATTGATATTCATTGTCATTCATCAAAATGAAGTTTTTACTAAATAAATACGAATCTAAATATAAGTATATAAGGGAACGCCTGACATATCAACTCTGAGGATTTTTGTCATCTTGCTTCCTTTTATATGCTGGTAGATGAAATATAGAATGTTTATTTGCTCCACATACACACGCACATACCTACACAACAATTGGAATACAGTCAAACAAGGAGTTAGTTACACAGATATAAATGACAAAATTGTAAAATAAAAATAAATCACCAAATTATAGTCCATGTAACAATGATTCCTGTCTGCAAGACCACAATATCAAGTATATAGCAACACAAGAAGGCTATATAACTCGTGTCGATTTTCAATTACAGCCTGAACTTCGACTATGAGCTATTATACTAATGCTAATTGTATGAGCTTATATCAATTTAAACTTACATTATTTGCATTTTAGAATTACTTGAAAAAGATTATGTTAATGTTAAATAAATAGAAATATATGTCAATATTAAATAATATAGGTTCAATTAAAAATACACATCATTATGTACGATGGGCATTAAAGAAATTTGAAAATGTGCCATTAAAAAGGCGGGTAAGTTAGTATGAAAGGCCGTCAGTATTGAAGGTAATTTAATAAAATTTGGTATTTAGCTATTTAGTTAAAAAACAAGAAAAATATATTTACATTGAAATTTTAGAAACAAAGGTAGCAAAGCTTTTGTAATCCTTTTTGTTTGACGTCAGATATACTTGAATTGTGTATCTAATAAAATGAAATAATATTCTATCTATATAATTTTACCTAAAGTAAGACTTGTTACTTAAATTTAGATTGACTTATATAGGCCGTGACTTAAAATAAGGTATTAACTGTGATTCAATCCTATTTACAAGTAATATTAAATAAGTTTGAAAATACGCGTATATCCATATGCGTGACCACGTGAAATAAAACTACCTTTATTGGTAGAACTATTTCAAGCAAGTTGTAATCCTATTTGCAGTTAATTTGAATAAATATAGCCTAGCTAGGTCACAGTCGCACCTTCTACGGGCTTCCCGCCGCAGACGCGTTATTGCCTATAAAACCTTATTGACTTTTGCTGAAATGACTATAATACTGTAATAAAGTCGAGGTTATTGTTCCTCCTGTACATTTATACTTATATATCTTTGACTCTATATTTTGTTAAAATGAAAATCATATTTATTTACAAAAATATATCATGATGAGTTGTTTCGAACTCATCGAACATCGAACTCGAACATAAGGCGTTCTTTTTCACTCCACAGATTGTAATAAATGGCAACAAAAGAAACTGACCGCAATCACTTCGAAAGACCCGTCTAAATCCTAAACCAGATCAATCGCTATTTTCTCTATCCATATTTGGCTTCAATTGAAAAATTTCATTTATTACACAGTACAATCATACAATATTACAAATCATGCTGATACAAATATGATGTCACAGACTAGCAATATTTTTAAGGCTAGGAGGGTAAGTTGACCCTTTACCTACTCTATTATATGATCCTGGATCAACCTTCTTAGTCAAACTTTGGTAATTATCGTTCCATCTTCTTCATATTCTAACTTTTAGCAGCTGCAGGGTTTCTGTTTTACCCCTAGCTGTTCTTATAAATATTATTCTGGAAGTCAAAAGAGATCCTAGAGTCAAAAACGTGTTTTTATCTGTTTCTGTCTTCTCACAATATTCACAGCTGCATTATTATAATCTTTTATGTTTCATTCATGCCTGTTGCACTTTTCGATTGACGTTTGTAACTATCCACTCCAACTCATCTATCTTCATATCAGATAGTATACAGCATCAATCTTAAAAGGTACTTAACTTACCATGCTTCCATTCTAAATTTCAGTTCACTATCTTCAATAATAATATTCACTGTTTGCTGTTCAAAATCCTCTCATATGTCTGCTACTCTTTATCTTCTATTTTATTAAATTTAGCACTTAATCTTCTCTTGTACACCTATTTCATCCATTCTTCTTGAACATCTCTACTTTTATTCTTTTTGCCTGCTTACCAGATAAAAGTCCGTGCTAAATTCTACCGAGATGTATCTATTAAGAAGTCATAATATTCCACAATAAGTATGAAACTTTATGCGTTTGACATTATTATCAAATTCGGATAATGAAAGTTGACAGATAAGTATCACGTGCTGTTACCCGGTAGTACAAAATTCAAAAAACGAAAAACATAATACGTGACAGTGTCAATCCCAAAGTCTCGATTCAAGTCACAAACAAAGCCACTGCCAAAACAACGCCACTGACAGTCCGTTTATTATTCATTAATGATGTATGACTCCACTCTGTGTATTGTACTGATAATGCGTGTTGTGTACCTACTTCTGACAGGATGTCAACTAAGAAACTCGTTATAACCATAAACTATTTCTATTACTAATTTTATACAGGAAGTTTCTTCGATTCTGAGTAACGGGAATATTTCTTTTATCTTCCGGCCCTGAGCCAATATCCTCAGTTCCTAGTCACTGATTTATATTTCGACATATTAAATAAGTCGGATCAGTAGTTGAAAGTAAACTGGAATTTTATAGTGCGATATAATATAAGATATGACAAATATAAAATGTTATATGTGTATTGGAAAGTTTTAGGAAATTATAAAACATAAGAAAAAAAATGACTGGAAATCAATGAAAGACTTCGCAACAGTTATTACAAACTCTGCTTAACTCTGAATGTGTACTGATTATTTTGACCTTGTTATTTTAACTAAAAAATAAATTATATTTCGAATGCGTTTAGTGTTAAACCAATTGGATTGATGATCGCTATTCAAGTCTAATACGATTCCACTTAAACTTTCTTTGTATTGTATAAAATTAGTAAGTACATGCAATAATTAAACATGAATATTAATCATTATGAAACATATTTACGTTAGTTTTTATGTTTTTAGAGACAACAATGAAAATCGACTTTAACCTTTGACCATCTACATGGGTTTGAGCCGTGTCCTTTGTCATCTACGTGACCAACAAAACATTCTAAATTGATAAATTTTCCTCGGACACCTATCGCCTTTGTCTACTCACGCCATGCGCTGTATAGAAATAATTACAATGATTATTCATATTCCGTGTACATTGTAAGGTATCCTTTGTTGCTACTGCTCCTACCTTGACGGTATATTTATGGTGAGGCTACATCAATTCTATAGGGTCTGCATAATTTATTTTTCGTTATTATCATTTATTACTTTTGGAACTACGTTGGGTGCCAATGTCTCTACGAGGGTTTCCAAATAAACTTTATTTGTAGTCTTATTAAGGTATAACCCTTTAAATAAAATCTTTATATAGAGGGGTCCAAAATAATGTATCCATTGTTTAAAAGACCTTATTTGTACTAATTGACGGAGTTGTCTCGTTTTTGATAAGGTGTAATTGAAAGTCCAAATTATTATCACTGTACGTGTTCGAATACCTTTGATACAAACAATGCGGCTAAACTGCAGCACGAACTATTTACTGCAACATGTTCAATTGAATATTTAAACATGAATGTACGATGGATTCTCGAAGTTCATCTAATGTGCGTGGCTTTTGTCGATAAACGACTGTACTGTTAACCACAGATAAAAGCCCAGAGGAGTTAAGTCTGGGGAACGTGGTAGAACACAGTCTTCGTCTTATAATTTGCCTCGAATACGACAAATTGTCAAACGTGGCGGTGTCTCTGTTTGATACTCATTTGGCCATTGAACTCGTTGAACTTCATAAATGTTTTAGTCTTCGTTTTCACTTCAAAACTGACTACCTGTCGTCGAATGTAAGCCATGTTTGCTCGAGTATCTAGGTACAACTAACAACCAAAGCGGGTTGTTAGTTTTACCTATGCGTTGGCTTGACCAATATACCTATTGTCGAGCCGGCCCTGGGGCGGCAGTGGAGTCGCGAAGTGGTTCCTCCCATGTGCCCCACATGGGTCCAGAGAACACCGGGGGGTTTTAGTGGGTAGGCCGGTTTTCTCAGACCGGAGAGCCCCACACACGGCCGCGCCTTGCCAGCGCGGCGGCATGGTGCGGCGGCATGGTGCGGCATGGTGCGGCATGGTGGTGGTGGAGACAACTCCATCAATCAGTTTGCAAGTTATGGACTTTTAAACTGTGAATACATTTTTGTGGACTCCTCTGTATATACTACCATCAGAAATAAACCCTATTGTATATTCTTATTAACCCAAGAATATTGTACATATGACCTAATTATATATGTTTGGAATGGAATCGTAAAAACCTTTATTAAAATTAAATTAAATATAAAGAAATCAAACAATCAAGAACACAAAATTGCAAACACTGTAGAATTTTTTGTACTAAGTAAAAAACAAGCGACAATCCCTGAAAAACAGTTCGTATGCAAAGCTCCTAGTAGCGTCAGCTCGAGTATTACATCGCTGCGGGCGGTGGGTAGTTGGAAGAGGGGGGGAGGAAGGAAGGCGATAATAAAATAAGGAGCTCCCCTGGCGCCGCCTCGCCCCCGCTTGCTGCAAATCAGATAGCGGACGCTTAGCTAATCAACCGTTTGTGATCTTTGCGTTTAGCTTTTCGCTTCGGATATGTTTAGGTACTTGTGCATTTATATATGTACCAACTTACATGTATTTCGTTTAGTTTATACTTAACTTCTTAAATAAATATTGTTTTATTTAAGTAGTTAATTGAAAAACATAATATAGATATTAGAAACTCGCTTAAATCAATCGTCAGTTGCCATTACGTGAGCTAAATACAAAAAGTATAGGAATGTTCCGATGTATTAAAATTGATATTTACTTGCACTTGGCCAATTATCAGTCATACCAACATTTAATTTCAAAACAAACAATATTTTGTTATATTTAGCGTTGACTTTGCAATGTACTAACTAGCCCTTAATATCACTTCATGTGTTTTTAATAATTGTTTTCTTAATGATATTATAATATCTCGCCTGATTACCTTTATTTCACAATGAGATGTCTACAATCCAAAACATAACCAATATTTGTATATTTTATTATGTGACAGCACATTTATTTCTTTGATACTTGTTCTAGACTTAGCTCTCTAAACGGAACAGTTCAACTTCGATTGAACTGTTCATCAATCGTATATCAGGTATTAAATACATAACCCTATTCTTTCAAATCAGCACTTAATGGTTAATATCGTTTGGCCTGGCGGGCACGCGCGAATGCCAAACGTGTCTGGCACCGACGCATGCCAAATGTCATTCGCGTCGCTCGTTTGTCAAAGCATATGCTAAGTTACGATGGACATCAGCAAAAATTGGCAATGCATCGTGACCAGTACTGTGTGAAAATTGTGTTTAGTCTGGTTAACTGGAAATCATTTCCCAATTATACTATGTGACAGCAAGCATTGTTTCGGTTTTCTTTTGGAATACTCATTAATAATTATCTATTAGAAAAAAGATTTGATTTCATCTCAAGTGTATGTCATATTTTACACTTGATAATTTTGACTAAAAATCTATGTCAGGTTCTTGAATGTTAGAGAAAATACTAAACCTGTGGTTATCTAGTAGGGATGAAATTTCAAGGGAGAGTTATATGCTTTTCTGTATTCGTTTATTCACTAATTATATTTGCAGAAACATTTGCGTTTTCTACACCCTACTTATTATTGGCGCCCAACTTGAGACTAAAAAGCAGTTCTATATATACTGCCGCTGAATTCGAACAAACTTTTATTCCAAGATAATAATGATGAGTTTTAGCAATTATCTAAGCGCAGAATTTTAGTTAAGTCATATTAAATCAATTTAATTGTTAGTGTTATATAACCGTGCACAAATGCGTATTAGAACCACGGGGTGCAAGGATCGCGAGAAATGATAATAATGAGCTCAGTCGCAATGCAGACGTTTACACATCGCAGCGGCGGTGGCGCCCCACATTCAGCGCCTCGTCTCGGCGCGTGTTCAGAGTTTTGTTTTAGATAGATATTATAAGGTACTAGAGATTTTAACTCATATACATAACTAATAATGGAGCTGGTGGCGACTACGACACAATGTTTGCTAGTCGTGAGCCTAATTCTATGATTTTCACATTGGCATGGTCATGTTTCCAGAATTTTTGATTTACTTGTCTTTTTAATTATGGAATGAAAATTATTGTAATATGCTGTTTTACGGCTTTATTTCTGAGGCCTAAGTCCATGTAATTAATCATCCAAACTTATTTTAAAATAAGACACTCGAATCGAGTAATCACGTGTAGTCTGTTGTTAAATTTAAAAAGAAATTTTATAAATCATGTAGTGATTTGAAAAGTTACTGAAATTAATTAAAAAAGGCAAGATTCAAAGAATAATTGTTTACAATAGAGATCTGTTTAAGATAGCTTTTCTTTGTTGTCTTTCAATATTTAACCGTTAAAAATAAACTGCGCTCCGTTGTGCGATACTCGTATTGTAAGAGAATTCCTTATAATGAAAATTAAATATTAGTGTTTTTGCCCGACGACGCAAAGAAGGGCGTTATGTTCATCAGTGTATATATGTATAAATTAGCCAAATGCGTAAACGATTTTGATGATTCTCATTTAAATAGATTGATTTTAATATTGATTGATCTTGAATATGGCGACCATCAGGCACCATATTGATTAGAGAGAGTGGAAAATAAGTATTTTTAACTATCATACAATTTTTTCTTTGTAATTGTTAAGTTTTTTAAATAAATTTTCATTATGACATGTCATTTCACTACTACAACTAAGAAAAAGTGTTCGCACAATCATGATCGCTCTATGATAAATTTATATTAAAACAACGATACATTTATATTAAAAGCGATAAATGTAATAATTATAAATAATAAAGTTTCCGTGAACTTGCAATAAGTAAATAATGTTAACTAGTTCATAAAAACATTTTTTGTACTGTTGGCATTTAAAAAAAATTTCTTTTTATATGTGCTTTAATATTAAGTCTAAATCGTGGTATAATATAGAGCCGGTACGATACTTTCTAAAATGTTACCAAAAACGTAAAAACCTTTATCAAGCATAACTTTATACCTCTACAAGTTTCTCGATACAGTCCCCTGGGAGTTTCTTAAGCTACCTGAGCCGACTGACAATATCCCTCTACTCTAGACTGGAAATGTGCGATAAGAAATGAAAACATGTTGCCAACAATGACAATGTATTATTATTTTACAAACATGTTTGAACGAGAACGACCCTTGTCAATTTTTCTCAACCCTCTTTCAAAAAAATCTAATAAAATCTTTATTTGCATACAATGTTATTAAGAAAAATATTAACACATATAATTTAATGCCTGTTTATTAGCACATATTAAAATATTTGGATTATGTATGTATATTTACATGTTTATAGATATTTAAACAGTTTAACTTGAGAATAAGGTGTTTATTAAGTGATCAATTTGCCAGTAGAAAAAAAACCACCCATCTAGAACTGACCATAGCACCCGTTACGTAGCTGTAACAATCCTTATTTTTACAAAGAGAATTATCAAATGTTTCGTTACCAATTCCCTTGCAAATACGAGCGATGATCACAACGTGTAATCCAGAATAATTAATGACCGCAAGATGTCAAGTTGGTGGAAATGGCTGCATGAATTATTGTTGCTAATTACACACGTGCAATTACTGATTTCTCCTGTACTTTGCTTTGCTGTTATGCTCTTCAATTTATTCATTTATTCGACGACTACTATTAAGGGTCGTTAAGACTACAAACCTAACAGAAGTACTGTATTTTTTTTCTAGGATAGGGCAGCAAACGAACAAACGGATCACCTGATGGTAAGCGATAATCGCTGCCCATAGACACCCACAACACCAGAGGAGTCACAAATGGTTACAGTTGCGTATAATCCGCCTGGCGCCTGTGAAATTCGCAGCAAATCTGCAATCCCCACGAGAACAAAAAAAAAACTTTTGAACTTTCAAATTGTGACAGAAATATCATTACCATTATTCAGTCAAAGAACGCCCACAGTTGGACACATGTCTTCTCAAAAATCTCAGCATTTGATATGGAAATCTTAACAATTTGGTTGGCCTACCTCCCACCTCGCTAGCCCAGAACTTCATTTGTTGTTCGCGGACAAGTGAGCATAGCTTGGGTCCCGTCAGGTGTAATTCGATAACCCGGGGTGCCACCATTGTGGCGCCGAGGAGGACACCGCACAGCACACCCTAGCGGTGTGCCCGGCGTTCTCTGCGCGGCGCGCCGAGTTGGTCGCCGTGATAGGCGACGATCTCTCCCTCCGAAACGTGGTGCGCGCCATGCTGGAGGGGGAGAGGACGTGGGCGCTAGTAAACTCCTTCTGCGCCGACGTCATGACGCAGAAGGAGGCGGCGGAGCGGGCCAGGGAGGCGGATCCCGAGGCTCCGGCATGCCGCCGCAGGCGTGCAGGGCGGAGGAGGCGCGAGTTCGCTCGCCTCCTTCCTCCTGTCGGTGACCAGCGGGGACCAGGCCCGGGAAGGCTGATTCCTGCTATACAAAGGTCGCCGTCAGTCGACGATCCCCTGGATGTCCCGGAGGATCGACGGCCTCCCCAGCAAAACGGGGGGGTGAGAGGGGCTCGCCGCGGGCGAGCCAATGACGCCGACGAGGTCGTGGAAGTGTACGGAAGTGTTCCCATGACCTTGTCAGGCAGTGATGCTGCTCTCCTCGACGTGTCTTCCTCCTCGTCTGATGAGGGGGAGGATGCGTCGACGATTGATGCGCTCCTGCCAAGGCGTCCCTGAGGGGCATTGTCTGGTTTTTAGTCGGTAGGCCGCGCACTTGGCTGGCACTCGGCCCCCAAGCGCGCGGAGAGTCCGACATAACCCCGCGGTGTTCCCGAGCCGCGGGGTATGCGTAACGCATTTTCCAGACATTAATAAAAAAAAAAAAAAAAAAAAAGGTGTAATTCGATAACACTTACACACTCCAAATTCGTAACAAATGTAAAATCACGGTATCCAGTAATTTGGTCATGCAATTCCCCCTTTTTCTGGGTATTACTCCTACACAAATGAGTAATGAATTACCCCGAAAAACTAAGCCTCAATCTTTACCTCCCCATAAATAGACAATTATTATAACTATTTGAAATGAATTACTTTATAGTAATGTTATATACATTGATATCGCATTTCAGGACAGATCAAGTGTAAGGTGTGCACGGATAAAGCGCAATAAAATTTAAGATAGGATTTTCGAACCAGCGCACTGGTACCACGATACCAGTACAGCGTTAATTACACACGCATTTAATTAGACCTGATAACGATAACGTCGCGTCGGCTAGCGGAATTACCCCTATTATGTAGAGCGCTTGCTTCGCGCCATTTTCACTGTTTCATGTCGAGCGGCGATTCCATTTAGATTACATAGTTATGGCGCAATGGATATTGCTATGATAGATATTAAAATTCACTGATTCAGATGCCAGGATAAAGGAATGCACAACAATAAATGTAACGTCTGTATTTCCACAGTTAGAAGGAATATATGGAAATTGTATTTTTACTTTATTTCTAGCAGTATGTAAATGATACGTTTTTCTAGCATGATTTCGAAGCACTTTTTTGTTCGAAGAGTGCGGAAATGCAAGGGCGTAGTGTGTGGCTTCTATTCAACCAGTGCGAATAGTCAAGTAATTACTGTTTATAAAAAAAAATTACAGTTTTTCTCTAATACAATTGATATTCGTTTATACTGAATGGTTCAAATGCAGTGTGTATCAGAAGTCACATTTTGTGTAAGTGTAAGTCACATTTTTCTCCTTACAAACTAAAAATAATATTTTTTGATCCTAAGTACGAAATGTGCGATGTGAAAGAAGGTGTAATGATAAAAATTGAGAAGGTGAATACTTAAATAGTTTGGACATTTAAAAAAGATGAACAATAAACTACTAATGATAGAAATTTATAAGGCAAATACAAATGGGCTAGTTGGTCACTACCAACTAGCCCATTTATATATAACTAGCAACCTAGACGAACGTACTTGGACCAAATAGGTGATATACTGAAAGAAGGTCAGGTCAAAAGTACCCAGAACCGACGAGCGTGCATGAAAATATTAATGAAATTGGAGGAAACTAGGGGAATATGTTTGGATCGTTGAAAGAGGAAAACTGTCATCTCTGCCAAACCCCACGAAAGAGGCGTGAATATAAGTATATAATATGTTAATAATTCAGAAAGTATTATTAGATATTAGGCCTTAAATAAACACCTAGCGTCTATCTAATATCTACTTTAACATACATAATAAATACATAATCCCTTTAAATATTATATCGCCGGTTCAAAATACAATATTTTGCAATATTTTTTAAAAATAGTATAATGCAATGCATTTATGTCGCTGTGAAAGACTTCGTTGATTCTTTTATTAACAAAAGAATTGAATTCAGAAAAGAAAGATAATTATAAGCCTAGCAACTAATTTAGCAAAAGACAAAAGAATTGACTGACATAATTACATCCATTATAAAAACTACGAAACATGCAATCACCGCAGCAAAATCATTGACCGTGCAGGGTATATCTATATAACAATCCTAGCAACCTGAAAAATATCATGTTGTTGATCACAAAACCAAACACCTAGAAATAACGGTTTATTTGTTTAAAGCAATGAAAAAAACAAGAATACTAGCGTGACTTTTATGACTTCCACTCTTCCCGACTGACTGAATACTGTCGCTGACCAAGTCACATCTAATTATTACATTTTAAAATCAAATGTGGATTTGTGTTCCACCACGTGACCCACTGTACTGCTATCTATTGAAAAACGTCACAAACAGAAAAGAAACAGTAGTCAAATCCGCGATCTATCATCATGGTATAACCTCAAGTATGAGAAATCGAATTGCATATTTACATTACAATGACTGCGTATAATAATTAAGGTTTTAACAATCATGACCCTTATTTTTCTTCTTGCCATTTACAAAGCATTCCCTGTTGTGTTTTCTTGTAGCAATGTATCCAATTAGACATTAAAGTGTAACTGGCTAAACGGTGGCTAAGTTTCTTCTGTCTAAACTTAGAAAAACTACCTTCTTAAAATGGAATCTTTATTATACCTAGTAAACTTCTCATTTTACATAGCGATTCGATTTTTGATTAAAAATCACGACATAAGTATATTAGCAAGTTATTAATGCACTCTATCATATAAAAATAGATGTATGTATTCATTTCCCTTGACATCTTTTCTCTATATATACAGGGTGGAAATTTGTAATGCCACCTGGAGGGGAATTACTCTTAATACTGTAGATAGAAAGTTTTACTCAAAAATAAAGGAATGTTTCCTTTATTTTTGAAAAGAAATAAAACTGCATTCAAAGATTTTTGAAAATTCACTTGCCCCACCCGGTAATCGAACCGACTAAAATCTGCAAAAGTTTCACCCTGTATTTTTATTGCACCGATCGGTAGGGTCAATTATAAGGATCAAATCTCTCTAACAAACTTCATAAATTAAATGAAAGGAAAACATTAATTAAGTATGTACAAAAAATGATACACTAACTAATTAATTGTTCGAAATGTGCCCCATTTTCTTGAATACACAAATTTATTCTTCGTACGATTTCATTGCTGGTAGCCTTTAAAAGTGTGTTGTGGTGAATATTATTGATAGTATTTTGTACTTCCACTCTCAATTCGTTGACATTAGCATACGATTTAATGTAAATTTGATCTTTTACATAGCCCCACAAAAAAAAATCTAAAGGGGTGAGATCTGGTGATCTTGCAGGCCATCTGATTGTGCCGTTTGTACCAATCCATGTATTAAAATGGTTATTAATCCAGGCAGTAGTGATTCTGCTGTTATGGGCTGGAGCACCATCTTGCTGTAGAATTATTTGGTTTCGCTCTTCATCGGGGAAACCATTTAACTCATTTCTTAATAAATCCAATATTTCTAAATACTTTACAGTGTTTAGGTGACCTTCGTACACATGGACTAACACAACCATATTTCTCATAATTCCGCACCAAACGTTGAAAGAAAATCTTACTTGACTGTTAGTTTCGTGAACACGAAGAGGATTCACTTGAGACCAATAGTGGTTATTGCGGCGATTGTACATGCCGTTATTACTGAAGTTGGTTTCGTCGGACCATACAATGTTACTCAAAAAATTAGGGTCACCGTCAATTTCTCTCAGCATGTTTTGACAAAATTGTAGTCGTCTCTCACAATCCCCAGGATGCAATTTTTGTACCAACCGACCATCACGATAACATTTATACTTATACTTTTTCATCACTTGAAGTACGCGAGTGTGGGATGTTCCAATTACTTCGGCAGCATCTCTGCTTGAAGCCTTCGGAAATGCTTCGAAGTATGTTAAAACATTTAGATCAAAATCGAAGTTGTTCTGCTGAAAAGTTTGCCGTCGCTTTTTGTAACTACCCGTATTCTTTAAATTTTCTACCATTCTTTTCAGTACAAACCGAGTTGGTGCCTGTCGGTCTGGATATCTCTCTCCATACCACCGCAGAGCACGATTCACATCTTTGTTATTTAAAAAATAAGCTTTCAATAAATCAAATTGTTCTTGATAAGCCATTTTTACCGTGAAACAAATGTTAAATGATTTGTAAAAACAATCTTATTATTGTGTGAATAACAAATGAAAATCTATTTTCAAATGTAACATAACATTCCATATTTAAACTACGTCACACACGCAGTTATATCGCATAAGAAAGGAGTCTGCATTACAAGAACGTACAAATTACTATGAAACAAATAAAATCAATGAAATCTTAAATTATTAATTCTTTGAATTAAGTTTTCATTGTTTTCCTTGCATTTAATTTATGAAGTTTGTTAGAGAGATTTGATCCTTATAATTGACCCTACCGATCGGTGCAATAAAAATACAGAGTGAAACTTTTGCCGATTTAAGTCGGTTCGATTACCGGGTGGGGCAAGTGAATTTTCAAAAATCTTTGAATGCAGTTTTACTTCTTTTCAAAAATAAAGGAATGTTTCCTTTAAGTAAAACTTTCTATCTACAGTATTAAGAGTACTTCCCCTCCAGGTGGCATTACAAATTTCCACCCGGTATAACCTAACCCTATACCCTAATTTAAAAAAGAGATACTAAGGTAAAAATGGCCGACCAGGAAATTTGTAGTATTACTTATGCATAAATAGGATTATGCATATTAAAAAGTTTTAAAAAATCGTTATGAATTTATGTTTAATTGAACCTAATTTTGGTTTTTTATTTATTAATATAATGTATTTAGATCGTGTAATACTCCGAATAACTTAACCGACGCCAAATGAACGATAATATCTTTTCTTTTCAGCTAACGAACTAACGCAAATACATATTTATAATAATCAATATGTATATATATAGCTAACACCATATGCTACAAATTTGTTTTATTATATCTCATAATTCGATATATTTCTACAGCTATCGGGACCTTTTTTTTTCCCCTGAGGATAATGTATTAAATTGCATACCCCGGCTGTGGCGAGCCGGCGGTTATGTGGGGCTCTCCTCCACAGTAGGGAGAGGCCTACCCACTAAAAACCTCAGGGATGGCCTTCCTCAGGCATGTAGGGAGCCCCCGGAAACACCATGCGACTTCCGGGAACCCCCAGCCTCCGCTCCCCTGCCTGTACAGGGGAGCCCTCCTCAGGGGAGGCTACAATACCTCCCCCGATCTCCACCACCGACGACGCCCCCCGGCCACGGAAGGAGCGTGGTCCTTCCCGGGTCACCATATCCGCGGGCGCGGCCGCCTCCTTCGAGCGGGATCGGCCATCTCCCGACCCCGCTCGGTGGCCTCCTTCTGGAGCATCACTGCTTCTCAGAAGGAGGCCACAGCCCTCCAACCTCCCTCGTCCGCCAGCATTGCCGCAATTATCAATAGACAGATCTCGCCCGATCTCTGCGACCAAGACTCGGTGCTTGGACGCCCACGCGAGGCACTCCGTCAGCGTGCGCTGGGCCGAGTCGAGGTCGGAGAGCTATTGGGACCTAGATCCCGTTTGAACCTAATCTTCGGAATCAAAATAATCTAACCCTAACGTCACTTCGTTGTAGTACCTACATAGGAATAACCTTCGGTAAATATGTATGTAAGTGATGATTATATTTGTTTTGTTGTGATGAAGATAACTTCGGTTGCCCTGAGGTGAGGCGATCGCGGAAATGCCACGCTAGCACAGGCGCTAATGTGATATGCTCACGTCAGTCTGCCGACCAAGTGAAGGTCAAATGTTTTATATGCTACTTGCGAATTGCAGAAATGGAGGTGCAGTGTAGCAATGACCGCCCGATAATAGCTATCGGGCGGCTCCATTCACCCACAGCTTAAAATGAATAAAAGTTATACAGGACTAAAAAGCACTATACAGGATTAAATGTTATGAAATATTACTTACGTTTGATTGATAATATATGTATTTATTACTCGTATGTATCTAAAGTTATAGTGTGTATGTAGTTAAAGATTTCATTTGACAAAACCGAAGCCAACGAAGAAGTCGTGGTGTAGCCTGTCAAGACGAGAGTCGAGTAATAGAGTTCTCTAAAAGATAGAAATTAAACAAAACCATGCAACGAACCGTCTCCTAAACTTGTCATGTGTTTATAACTCCTACTTTCAATACCAGCATGTGGTTCCAGTACCCCGTAATGAAATATATGATTAGAAGGTATTTTGTTGATATATCTATGATGTAGGTACAACGTTCCAATTTTGAACCAACGACGGATCAGGGGTGCTCAAGAATATTCAATTTCCTATCAGACGGAGATTACGAATCTCTTTCGTATAATATAATACGACTGTAAGTCTCTTTTAGCGTTAACTGTGTGAGTTCAATTATAATGTAAAATTATTTTTCAATAAAATCAAATAATATAAAATTGTGGCTTACGATCGATGTTCATAAAACGACGATTGACGACTTTTGAAGGATAACTCTCTCAGCTCATGTTATAAACAGCACCAAATAATTATCATATACTTACAAGCACTGACAGACGTACAGGTAATAACTTCCGTTCGAATTGAAAAGATATTTTACATGTTGCGTGGAGGTTTTGTTTCAAACCACACACAATATTAATTATTCGTTTAATTCGTGTTAATACGTCCTAGGAAAAAAAATTTGGAAGATTCAAAAGAGCTTTCTATAAGGCCATATTTCAATAAAGTTAATTTTGATTTTGATTACATTCAACATATCCGTCTTACATCTATTCAAACACAAATATTTTTTTATAAATATCTTTTATTACATTTACCTTTGTATAAGTCTCTGCTTGTATATTGTGTATGGTATATACAAGGGTATCTGGGGACACGATTACGGCGACACGCACGCCGCACCCCCTAATTAGCAGGGCTATTCATTAACACGACGCCGCCGCCGGGCTGCCGTACTTCGCTGACAGGGCGATGACCACTTTGGTAATGAAGTATCTTCACTCTAGCTGAACGGTATTTATGGTGTGGGATGTTAGGATGAATCCAAATTTTAACGAAATTTCAAGATCCCTTGTGATTTTTGGCGTAACGATGAAATCGATTTTAAATCTCACTGAATGAAGTTAGGATTTTGTTGATACAATCTTACACAAAAACTTTTTGAATTCAAATGTATGGTTCGGAGGTTCCGGGAGAAACGTGCCATGTACCAGTGTTTTTTTCGTGTTTCGAATTTCATATATACATTTATATGACGCTACTAAAGAGAAGACATTCAAAAGCTATAGTGTAAAGTCTAACAATACGCACTGGGTCTACCTGGCTGGGATTTACTAAGGCGTAATCACTTTGATCAAGTACCTACATAACGTGCACCCCGTATTGTGACACACAAATGAATTGATACGTTTCGTTTAACATCGTCATAATGTCACGCATCTGCTCACAAAACGAAATCTATATCACACTTCCATGTACACGGAGCGTCATTATGTGGATTTAGACACGCGAAGATGAGGGACGACGTGAGAGAACAGCGCAACACGCACATGCTTCTTCCCACGGTGCGTGTCCGTCTGGATAGATCATGAGATTGGATTCGTTTTGGTAATCCCAAAATGCGAAGTCAAGGATAATAGACAAGAGTAAGATCTCGTAGCGCACCGTTTCCGAATCATGATATTACGGAATTTATATACATTCCACCCGAAACTTGGACCACTCAATTGTTAACACAAACCTCTTACTTCTAAAATAAGAAAATGAAAAATCACATATGATGCATTACTATAAAAACTACCAACGAAAATTGTTTTGAACGAGATCTAGTAAGTAGTTTATTTAATACCTCGTAAATCGTAAACCGCTTCCTTTAATTTCATAAATCAATGATACAAAGCCCTTTGTGCGTGAGTCTGACACGCACTTGGTCGGTTTTTGTCTTACATTCTATATGTCTTAAATTATAAAGTTATGAAATTAGATGTACGAACGAAATTAACCACAATTTTATAAGTAAGGACTCATTTTTGTTGCACAATAAAAATAATACATTTGTGACTACATGTATCTACCCACAAAATAAAATAATGGTCTCAATCACTACGGTCCATGAAAGATGGATCTATTACCAAATGCAAACACTCAAACGCCTGGCGTAATTTTATAGCAACAATTGTCAGCCTTGAGCTAATGTACGCATTGCATTGCGTTATTATTATTGTGTAGTTGACGGTCTTAGAAAAAAATATATAGTATCTCTTTGATTTTGTTATTCGTTGTAATACTCTGTACCATTTGTAGTATTATATTATCTGTGATGCCAGCCACATTATAATAACAGTTTTAAATATTAAAATATATTTATATAATAATAAGAGTAAAAAAGGTACATACTGCAAATGTCAATTTTGATATATATTTGTAAGAATTACTGATCCGGAAATCGATCAAGCAAAATAAAAGTAAAGAAACTATGGGAAATCTCATGATCGGGACCAAGTATTAAAAATAAAATATTTAAATATACTTAATGTTAGAAAATAAATTTTGAATTTTAGTCCAATAATGGAAGTCCCATCCTCATGTCTACTTGTTTATCTCTTTAACATAAGTTGTAGCGCGGAGGACTTCCTCCCGACTACGACGACCACCGGCTCGCTACCACTTGCCTTGATATTCGTATAACATCTATGTTTCAACGTTATTTTATATATGACATGGACTTTACTTTTCCTAGTTCTATTTTTTTCTGTGACAAGAGTTGTCATTAAATTTATTCAAGCAATGTGAGTTTATTTTTCCCCAACAAAACAATTATTTAGCGCCCTACGCTAGAAAGTAGAATATAGCCGCTAATGTAAAATTATTTAGTACTTAATATTTCAATACTTTTATAAATAATAATAAATCTGTAGTTCTTCTCAACTCAATGTCGACAGGGTGTGTGATTTCAATTACAAAAAAAAACATTTTGAGGTACGCGGGTTTCGCAAACATGTTCATAAACGTATTTTTTGTGATGCAACTACAACATTTCGGCTTTCGGATTTTTTCCTTACATATACCACAAAACTTCAAACCATTTATCAATCGAAGTCAACAGAAAGTACACTATAGGTTCTCATTTCAATAACTTTTTTTATGATGAAGTATAAATTTACAATATTCGGATGTTTTCTTAATATGTGCTATATGATATTATTTCATATCGAATTTCAAGGTCAATGAAAACTCTTTCCCGTTTCACGTTACTAATACTTACGTTACTTTTTTACTTTAAGTAAAAAAATAATATAATTAAATAATAATAAGATAAGATTATGCTTAATTTTTCAAATCTGTCATTACAAGTAACATGAACGTTATTAAAATATACTGACAGCTTATAATTTAAGTAGTTGAAATTATCTGCAAGTTATTAGTTGCATAGTTTCGGCTAAATGATATGCGGTATGCACACCGCATGTTGCGGTATCGGAGTTTCGGTTACAGTAAGGGTGACCCATAACAAACTTGATCAACACAATCTCACGAACGAAAGCTAGTTCCCTAAATAAAACATTATGTGTGTCGTTACAGGAAAATATGAAAAGGTTTGCTTTGGAATGTTCCATATTTCATATATCTTTGTACCGGCTCTATCGGAATTCCAATATAAAACGAAATGCCTTTCATGCAGTCAACCTATCCCGAAAGCCTACGGGAGCGCTCGAACCCGTCGAGGGTCCTATTTCTGGAACAAATAAAGTTCAAATTACTCGAAAAAGAAGTGTTTGCTCGCGCCTCCATAATAACCCGAGTTTACCGTACAATCGAGTGGCGGGAGGAATCCAATGACAAATACCGATATAATGATAATGCATTCGAATAAATCGGTTCGGCAGACGCGGGCTCTGAAAAATCGTAATGAATTACTACTGTTTTGCTGATTAGTTCGCAACATTTCATTATTTTGTTACTATTGAAAACATCGACATGTAATATAATAGGTTTCTATATTGATTAACACCTCAAAAGTCACGTCACCTATGTATCGACATTTTTAATTTTGGTTTATAATATCTAGTAATACGATTTACAAAAAGACTTACAAGAAGATTTACAAAAAGTGTTACCAACTATCAAAAATTGTTTCATTTTCACTGATTAAATTAACCAAAACAATTCACCTATGGTAATCCATAGCTGAATAATAATTGTTTTGGTATATTTACTCGATTATAAACTTAATTTCTCAATTTATGGTAAAAACCTCTACGATCAGTGAACATTCGATGTGTGCATATAGATGATGAACCTATAAATATGTATTCGACTATTTGACCAATAGATCGAATAATAAAAATGTGTAGATTTTTAATGTGATTGCATTGTATAACCGACCAATTATACACTTTTAAATAATTATGTACTGCTATAATAACCACAATAGTGGTCATCGAATTCAAAATATGAAACAATAACAGTCAAATTATACACTTGGTGATGTTAATCCACGAAATTGGTAGTACCTATATATTTATGAATAAACAGGCTAACAGCTAGATGAGAGCGTCAATCCCTCACAATGAATTATAGACATCTTATCAAACCGGAAAAAATTGAATTAGTTTTGAATATTGATATTAGAAAAGTAAAAGAATAAAAACCATCCATTGATATTCGTGGATGTTAGTTGATAGTTTAATGCATATTTAGAAAGTGGCGGTGCATGGTGTTTGTTGTCGCTGAGAAAGAAGCCTCGCTCGGTAGGCCGCGGGCGGTGGCAGCTATATCTCGTTAGCTCGATGTCATTGGCGGCGGCGGCGGCGGCGGCGGCCGGGACGCACCGGGAAGTAGGGCAGCGGGTGACGGCGGCCGGCGGCGGCCGGCGGTGCTGCCGCGAGCGCCGCGCTCCGGCGGCCGCCGCTCGCCGCGCCCGCAGTGACGCATTGCAGGTGCGCGGTGGCCAATCGGCGCGCGCCGACTCGCCATCCACGCCGCCGCACCCTACCAATATAAAACCGACTATCCTTTGCGGATTAACTCTAATCTTTTGCTGTGCGTCCCAAGACATGGACTACGTTCGTCATTTGTGATATTTACATCTCGAACTCTGCTAGCGCGGTGCAAAACGAATCCGAGGATCGTCCTGCGGCTATGAAATTCCGGTGAATCGAGTGAATCGAGTGGACGTTTCGGAACGGTTCGGTCGCGAGCTCGGGTAATCGCGCTCGCGAGTTTCACGGCGCGGCCGCTCGCGCGAGTGAGGGCGGCAGTATCGTTTCTACCGTCGGTCCGTGAGGTCGCTTTTGCGGCGTAGTCTGTGATTTTTTAGTGTAGCTCCAGTTAATCCAAGTTAATCTACAATGGTGAGTGATATTTCGGTCAAAATGTGTTGTGAGTGTTTTCAGGGGATCGTCCCCTACCCATTGTAGGTCGTATTTTTAAGATGTGGTGTATCGGTGTTTATAGTGATGACGGCCTCCATTATAATATTATTGTGATGGCCGTTTTTTACCGCATTGCGGAACGGCAACGTCGCTAAAGTCGAGATTATAGAAGTATTATCTGAATGAAATTAATGATAGAAACGTTAAATGTCTTTCCTGACATCTCAAACATTGAAAAAAAGATAATCGAGAAACGTCTGTCGCCATAGTTTTGTAGGTGGTGCCGGTGAAAATGACGTTAGCTAGGTCGAGCCGGTCTGTCAATGACGCTGTGAAATGGCGTTGTCTCCAAACACGACAAACAAGTGGTTTTGTGGGATTATTTTGTAGTGAACAAGCGTCTCGCCCTGTTGAAGGCGAATCGATCGACCGGGCGCAACTGTCAAACGCCCGTTGACTCATCGCTAACCGAAAATTTTATACGCAATTCGTGTAGCTGTTCCATTTGATGATGTTTAACAATTGGAATAGAAGCCAGGAAGCTGCAGCGGTAACTTTGCTAGGCCGTATTGTGGGACCGGTGCGTTTACTTTCGTCTGTTGCGACTTACATTCGGACCATATGCAAATTTGAAGTCCCACATTTCCCTATCTTTCAAAATTTACATACTGCACAGTCTTGTTTTATTTTCAAGGCAATCTAGTCTGCCTGTAGATTCCTTGGTGATGATGATGAGTCACTATGTAGGAGGCTCTTGTTTTGCCTCTGTTTACCAATGTAGATATTCAGCAATGACTATTGTTAACTGTTTAAACAATAGCTTGAAATAAAAGTTGTAGCTGTTATAATCCAATTATAATGCCCATTAATTATATTTTTAAATGGTTTCATGATTTTGAAATTGTGTTTTTACAGTTTGCTTGAATTAGCTTGTATTTGTAATGACTTCTGATTCGACTCATAATTACATTTATTGTAAAGGAATCAATTTTTATGTATTAAAATGTTGAAACTGTAAACAGTTATAAAATTTTGGATATTAGGTTTCATACTCTAATAATTCATGATAAATGACATAAATCAGGTCATCAAAATTATATAATTAGAATAATATATTACTTTCCAATATTTAAATAAAAAGAAAAAAGTTGACATTTCAAGTATCAAGTTATATAATTATTTTATTTTCAAAATAAACTTGGTAATCTAGTCCCTTGCTATTTTCTATACACATGTTATGTATGCTCAAAAATCTGTTTAACAATATTGCTTCAGCGTATATTAGCAAAATTATATTTATACATTTATGGCAGTTGTTAAAGGAGTTGGTTAAAGTTGAATTGAAACTGAATCACAACATTATTTACACCTGCATAGTCAAAACTTAATTTAGTTCTATCTAGTAAGTACTAAATAAGTATACAAGTTTTAAAATAAGTATGTCATTACATTAACTATTCAAATTATTTTGTTGGTTTTCCTTCATGTACTACTGTAAACATAGTTATATCATCTAACAGAAATACTCCACTTGCTTTTTTTACTCACTTATTTACAATATTTATTTATGTGTACTTATGTCTGTTTATTTTAAATCACAAAAAAATATGCATTCCTACTTTTATTAGAGTTACATGTATATTTTTAAACTTGATATACAATATGAGATATTTTGTTTTTATACAGTTATACTTTAGGAAGTTTTTGAAACTTATATCTCATAATCACCTATATATGTGGAATAGAAATGTTAACATAGGCCATCTAAAGGTTCTCTATACTGATTGGTTCTGAATTGCCAGCATCCAGTGATTTCCCACGAACTGCATCAAGCTGTTAGTCAACCTTGTATTTATGCAATATGTGTATAGAAATCTATTTTTTAAATTCTTTATTGGAATGGTAGATTAAAAAATGATTGATTGGTCTAAACCAATATTTTATTAATATTATAAAGCTGTCATGTTTGTTTTGTTGAACTTGCCATACTCAGATAACATTGGTTCAATATGATTTTTTTTTTGTTAAATAATCCATTTATTGAGAAAGGCTGTTATATACCACCATGGTTCCAACAATAGGAACATAGGTTTAATAAAAAATATATCCACATGACCAAAGCGAGACAGACCTCTAATGCTTGATAAATGTTAACATTAACGTATTTAATATAAACAACTCCAATTGCAAATTCTAATTTGAATAGAACCTTGGTATAAAAAAACAAATTGAAATTCTTCTTTGGTATTTTTCAGTGTTAGATCATAACCAGGTACAGTTTAACTAGTATACTGAATATACATTATTAATAGTCCCATGCAAAACTTTTTCTCATTGGTAAAGGCATTTTTTTTTTAATTGCACTATACAGTATTTATTGTGGCAAGACTGATAACAACATAATTATAATATGAATTGCCTTTTGACATTTAATATATATGTTAGCATACATATGATTAGTATTATGATATAGTATATATTATGTTTTCTTATTTTTAAATTTTGTTTTGACCTCGAATAAGTGCTTATAATATTTGGTAAAGATTATTTTAATTATATATATATATATATATATATATATATATTTTGTATAGAACATATATTAAAATTAACTTTTGTAAAATGCTAATAGAATCAGAATGAGTACCTGATTACTGTAAAAAGGACAGTTAAAAATGTCACAAATGCATAACATGCTACAACACTACAGTTATAGTATAATGTCAAGTGGATATAGGATAAATATTTCCATCAAATAGTTGGGTTATATACAAGGAAGTAGTTTAACAATTATAAGTTTGTAAAAATTGAGTGAAATATTATATAAGGAAACTGGATTTATAGAACAATTAAATAAGATATGGTCTGTTGTACTATCAACAAGTTGCTCAATATCATAATTTCTCATTGTCTCAAATCTTAATTTTAGTTTGTGAATATGTTTGACTATTAACAAGTTTATTAGAAAATTTGTTGTCACTATAATGTCTCCTTACTTTGTTTATTTGTCTCAATATTTAGAGCTGTCTGCCAGAAGCACTGTTAACATTTTTCAAATGTGGACCTTGAGATAGCTCTTAAATCTCATGTAATAGCGACGATTTTCGTAATGCAAATATAAAGTTTGACTTGTTGCCGCCTGTACCTAGGTAGGTCGATATCATATATGCCCAAATAACGTTATTGATAAATGTTATGATTTATCATTATTACGTAATAAAATTCCAACTAGCTCTACACGGACTTGGCCGCTACATTAGAAAATTTCGAGGTGATTATCAAACTATCAGTAAACATAACTTTGATGAAGTAGGTAGAGTGCACGCTGCTATGACGCTGGCGTTAGCGCTCGTTTTAGTTGTGTAAGTGCGATGCTCGACGTCGCATCCACTGTACCACGGCAAAGACCGCAGTATGACGTGTCGCGCAGTGTAAGGTTGGACAGGCGGTAATTACACATAATCAACGAATTAATCTTATCTCAGATAGCGCCTACATTATTGCCAGCTTTCCAAACTGCGGCTCTTCAGTTTCTGAGCTTGTTCAAGATGGTCTCCACCACTGTACGTGTTTTGGTTTTTCTTATTGTACTTAGTTGCTTTACCGCTGTTTACTGAGCGAATATGAATAAGGCTTTTTCTAAGCGACCTGTAAAGTTAATCCTACGTTACACGACATTTTAGATGATTTTACTGTTACATAATTAAATATATTGTTAATGAATATGATGAATATACTTAATAATTTGTTTTCTCTTTTTCCTGTAACATACACGTCTTGTTGAAAAGATTAATTACTTATTCTACAATTAAAATCTTTGATAATTATTTTTAGTTTTTTAGAATTAGCAATATATATAATTAGATTAGCAATATTATGTTTCCTTTCATCAATTTCTAATGAATTGGAATAGAGACTATATGAATTATTTTCCCCAAAAGAACCTTATTATTATTACTTAAAGTGTCGGTTTCAACAGCTCCGAATAAGTAGCAGATAGCTTATCTGTCAAATA
This sequence comes from Scirpophaga incertulas, assembly GCA_036419045.1. Taxonomy (NCBI): domain Eukaryota; kingdom Metazoa; phylum Arthropoda; class Insecta; order Lepidoptera; family Crambidae; genus Scirpophaga; species Scirpophaga incertulas. The sequence goes on along the minus strand of CM071631.1, from coordinate 23,033,501 downwards.
TTGACATACTTTGGTCAAAATATTTGTCCGTTGTAAATGTGTTTTTCTCAATTTTTGTATTGCAGGCTGATCAGCTGACAGAAGAACAGATCGCCGAGTTCAAGGAGGCGTTCTCACTGTTTGACAAGGATGGTGACGGCACTATTACAACCAAAGAGCTGGGCACGGTGATGCGCTCGCTAGGACAGAACCCCACGGAGGCCGAGCTGCAGGACATGATCAACGAAGTCGACGCGGACGGTGAGTCACTTACTTCTTATATTTAGGGAAGTATTCCATGGAGACGGATCTCAACTATAATTTTTTATGTGATATATTGAGAAATAAGCTAACTGCCCATCTGATGGTAAGTCGCTTATAGAACATGTAGTTCCTGTGAGATTAGCAATATATCTGCAATCCCCACAAACACCCAGGTTATTACTGCCTACTTGTAATATAAGATGTAAAGTCGCATATCCAGTAATTAACACTACCTATCTTACCTATTACGCCGGAAGTCGGTAGTAGTCTCCCTCCGGTAGGTAAAATCAAATGATTAATGAGCTAGGCGCCGAATCCAGACGTTGAGTTCTTAAGTTTTCAGTAAGGACGGCAAAGACCTGAGCATCGCGTGTTCGGTATGTCTTTAGCTTCAGAAAAAAGTCGACTGAATAATATACAAACTGACTCCCTCAATTCACTTGATCTTGACTTGATTTATTTGTAGTATGGGGACAGAAAAGTATACGAGCTGATAGACGGACCACATCCGCTCGCCAGGATACTTCATGTGTGCTAAATTGGATAGTCTACTACAATGATCTGTTTCCACAAGAGGCGTCGAGTGTCTGTTCACTATATGACTGTTCATCTGTAGGCGCACTTTTATATCGTAATTCAAGAATTAAACCACAGTGCAAGCGAAATGGCGCTATACACAGCAAGAGCCGGCGTCTCTGTTTCAATATTTTTTTAACCTAGCGGTTGTGGTACAATCTGTAATGGCTAATAACTACAATTATCAAATGTGATTTTAAAATTGTAGCACAGCTCAAATACCGGCACTAATTAAATTATAATAATGGCACAGTGCTCTACTGAACTAATTATAGTTAATTTAAAAACAATTTTCCACCATCATGATTATATTGCATTCTTAAGTCACAATTTTGGATCAGTCGAGTACTTATCTAATGAGTTGATTGATAAGCCTAAAATTTAGTTAAGTTACAATGCGGCAACTCGACGAGTGAATTATTCGGACATTCGATTGTATCGATACATTTTGTAATAGGTATGTTTTAAACTGATTATGGTATCGAGTGCGCGGCGCTCGCCGCTGCCGTTCTAATTAATTGACAGGGCACGACTATTAGCGTAATGTGTGCGATAGCAAACGGAACTGTACCACGCAGGATGTTTACGTGGATTCGTGTACATCGTTGAGTCGTCGACAACACCAGTAGATGGTTTGCAATAATGAGTTAACGTAACGAGAACAACTCATAATACATGTTACGCAGTTAACGATAATACGTTAATGCAAAGGGAAACACTAGTATGTTTTTGCCACTAAATTATAGGTGACATTTTCCGTTCAAAGCAACTTTGGCGAAGTTCGTCTATTTGTCCTAACGTGCTGTCACTGGACGGGTGTACTTAACAGCGGACTGTCCTTGAGGTTGTTTTCCATCTGAAACGATACATAGATTTTTGTGAAACACGATATACAACGCCATTGGGGGTAGACTATTTTTATTAAAGACGATTTTTCTCATTTTTTTATTTGTCTATTATTCGTTACCTTTCTCCTTTAGTTATAATAAATATATATCAAGGCTGAACTTGTTTCAGTTGAATTGAAGGGGAGCAAAGGCCGGGGGTCCTCAGATGCGACACTCGATCCTGAGGGCCCCCTACAACGCCTGAGGATGGCCATCGCTGAGGTTGTTAGTGGGTAGGCCTCCCCCTTCTGGGGGGGAGAGCCCCACATAACCGCCGGCTCTCCGTAGCCGGGGTATGCAATTCAATGCATTTTCCTCAACGGAACAAAAAAAAAAGGTTATGTTAAACAAAAAAAACGTGACGTGTCGAAAAAGTTCATAAACACTGCTTTCTCAGTTATAAAATAAATAAAGAAAACTCTTTGAAATCGTCATACAACGAGAATCTTATACTTCTCCTAATATCAATTTTGTAGTTAAACGTAAATTCATTACATCAATGTAGTAGTGCCCATTATTATTATTACTAATCAGAGCTCAAAATCCACAGTCAAACGTATTGAGGCCAGGAAATGATCTTTCACTCATTCGCACCACCAATAACGGTAATTTGTGATTCGGAGCACATGTCGCGTCCCCACGGACCTCCGTTGTTGCCGCCGGCTGCCAAAGGTACGATGTTATGGTGTACCGTGGGAAACTAAGCACATTGGGCCAACTAGGGCAGAGGGATGTTTTGTATACAGCTTTGGCGCGAAGATGTTGCCTTATTGTTAAAAAAAATAGGAAGAATAATAGTCAGCAGGAAGCCGGATGCGTTGTTATGAGCGATGGCTACGTTTAAAGACAAGCAGCGTTGATACGGCCGGTCATATAAGCGTAAATCGCAACGCACGATTGTTCATAAAATATATACTGTGGAAAAAGCTCTCCCAAATTCTGAACAGGAGTCATAATTTTGATTGTTACCTTGTGCGTATGTATGTATAAGGTTATATCTCTCTTATACTCTTTTTGTCCTTTTAATGTTATATTTATTTCATGTTGATAAGTACTTGTAAATAAACTACCTGTGGAATCAATAAGTCGAGGATTTCCTTAATAATTAAGTTACAAATTCACAGACCTCTGAGACTCATTGATGTGTGTTTGTTGAGGAGGTCTGTCGAAAGCATAACAATGAACAATGCCTCCGGTAATAAGTAAGATATACAAATTACCTGTTTTTGGCACAAAGCCAGAGCGATGCATGTATTGTGGTTAAAAAGAATATATATACATCTTAAAAACGCATAATGACAAATTCGCAAGTCGTCGGAAAAGTTCGCCATAAGTTGTCTATGTACGCTGTTATTCTTGTACGTTTCGTAATACATTACGATATTAGTGCGTTATGATGGTTGTAACATACCGAGGCGGAATTTCAGCCCGAGCCGAAGGCGAGGCCGTAATTGAGCCGAGCATGTTATAACCAATACGCACGTAATCGTACGACGTTTTTAACACGTTTGCGAGGTAACACGAAAAAAAAGACATTAAACTCAATCTGTGAATGCACGCTGTTGTTTTCCCGCCATTTCAGCGCGCTAGCGCTGCCGACTGACTGGCGCCGCGTGACGATTAGTTCGAAATTTGAATAGCAACAGAGCGTGAAATGGCAAATAATACTGTTATGGAATTTGTATGGACTATAACTTTACTATTTGCTTTGGTAACACACGTGTTTTTTATGACCCGCCATACATATTTAAAACCGTTGGAATTACATCAGCTTTACGAACAAAGGTGTTAAAAAAATAAACTGATTGCCATTAGAAATGGTACGATGTAATTGACAGCAGCCCGTTTACGTCAAATTCAGTGAAGTCGCCAAGTGGCAGGTTGCGTGTGCGCGGTCATTATCTAGTCCGTTGTAACAATGGGCTGTCTGAGTCTCTGTCGCTAGTTTGCTATAACGGTCATTAAAACTTGTCTGGTACGTTTGAATTGTCGGCGTTTTTGTTAACGCTTTTTATCGGCTTTGGCTGTCTGAATCTTCTATAAGACAGTCCAGCTGCGCCTGAATTATATCGGATTTTCAAAAGTTATTTCCCGGTGTAAAATTATCTAATGTTCTAAATTGTATTTAAATCCGCCAGGTGTTTTTATCAGATTTTCCCTTACAAAATATATACTTTCCCGTAGTAAAAATGTCCCCACGTAAAAACCACAGTGTATACGCTGCCAACATGTGACATAAGAAGTCACAATACCCCTATGTAAAATAGGAGTGTCGGGACACAGCGATGTGAAGACTGCTATTTTACAACAAAAATAGACAAGACGAAGGTACCCAAGATGACCCTCATATAGAGTCTTCTTCCGGTGGTTAATTAGTAAATTTTTTAAGAGATGTTATTATACATTATATTCTGATACTTAATCTATTAACATTTGGGACAGCAGCTTTGACGCCATGTTTTTTGTTTTTCTAAAGCTAAACATAATTCCAAAGATTCAATGTCTCATCTCTTCAAGGATTAAATTTTACTAATAGAAGCTTCAAGTATTATGGTATGCTAGGTATCTTACATAAGCCTAGCCTGTCGATCATAAAAAAGACATACGTGACTACCTATGAGTAACGCTTAGGTTAGTGCAAATATAGTTGTGTTAATCCCTTGAGTGTAATACAGTGGAAAATATTATTCAACAAACGTTGGATCTAGTTTTAACTTTAAATCTGAGGCATTAACAGCGCCGTGCGTACCAACCTGCGATGCGATAAGCGCCGCTGAAAAAATATTTGTATGGGCCACACGTGATCTTGTAATGTCTGCTGGTTGGTACTGTGCGTAATTCACGACCGATTTTATTTAAAGTAACAATATTTGAATTGCGCAGACACACGCTTGTGTTTTGTGCATACGAGGAATGTTTATTTATAATGGAAACCGCAAGTTATTAAATCTTGCATGCGTTGTTTTATAAGATTTTTTTTTCAAAAACCAGATTGAGTAATCTATTCCAAAACAAATTAATATACACTATTAATACGTATTTTTTTTTACGATAATATGACATTGTTATTTTTTTTTTTTGTTTTTGGGTCTGTGTGAAGTCGTTGTCCGTTGCTAGGTATATATTGTAGTTTCCAACATTAATATTACGTTTGGTATATATTATTTTGTCTTGTTTTTTTTTAGTTTCTTATTTTAGTCAAAATTTTAAGTATGTTCGTTCTTATTTTAGTCAAAATTTTAAATTTGATGTACACTTACTAATCGGAATATTGAGTTATTCATCCATTTGTCGCGTACATACTTAATGCAAATTTTCTTATGGTTTCCATTGTCAGAACTGGACAAAATTAAAATAGCGGTAAAACCGGCATTCAATTAAAACAAGATTCATCAAAATCAATGCATAAAATTCAAAGTTCTGTGGTAAAATTGAGAACCTCCAGCTTTTTTAAAGTCTGGTATGAATAACCTAAAATGGCGACTTTAGGTTTTTTTTAATAAACAATCACCCAGCTAATATAATATATATTTTCACATTGTACGAAATCAAATACAAAACACCGATTTCATGTTTCACTTCGACTAAATGTCGAATTCTATAGACATCAGAATCAGGACCCACTTAAATTGTGTTTTTATTGAGGATGTCCAAATTTCAGTCTTAACTATGTAAGTACCGATATCGCCAAGATCCGTAACAGCTGCCTCTGCTGCTCTGCCAGCTATACGTTAATTATAATATGTATCACTTGCTGATGCCTGCGACTTCGTCTGTGCAAGTTTAGTATTTCGAGTAGCTTATACTAGCGTGGCGTGTATCTTTATAAATTATAGCCTATACTATCGCAGCTAGCTATAAATATTCATTATTTTAATTAGTCCAAAGTTCCTAGTGTTGTCTCTAATTATAATTGCTAATGTGCCAATACTAATTGGCAGAAAAATAATTCATGTTACCGATTTTTCAATTAATCATGAAACGATTTTGTTTAATATTTGCCCTTCAGATATTTATATATATAAACACTTTATTGCACAGTTAGACATACGTAATGTAAAATAGATAGAAATGTACAATACTGCATATAGTTTCATCATAATTCACGTAATCTTATGTCAGCCTTGAAAGATTATGTAAAATTGAAGCTAATATTTGTATGTTTTTCAAAATGTCATATATTCAACTTGCATATCAAGGGTTAACTCTATTCTTAAACAAGTTTAGATGCCATTTAAAGCTTGGAAATAGTGGCATGTATGCCACGAAACTGAGTCTGAAAATAGATGCCTATTAGAGAATAGATTTAGACGTCGACAAAGCACCCACAGGCAATAAATGACGCGTTAATTGTGTATTATTTTGCCCTCATTTTGAACATTCTGTTTTGTATAAGATGCCTGGGGAAACAAGTATTCAATGAATGCTAGGAATGACTACGTGTTTACAAGTTACAATTGTCCCTTAAAACCAAGGGTCTTTGGAAACGGATATGCGCATCATTGCTTTGTCAGACGTGCAGGCATTCAAGCGAGAATATACATATATTAAAAAATATTTCCACTGCGTCACGGGTTTTATAGATTGTTAAATAGAGACGTAACCAGATTCTCGTCGATTTTGAATTCACTTTTTTTATCTAAGAAATTAGAACTCGGACATGTCACTATCAACCCTTGATAATAATACATTTATATATATCGGGAAGGAAACATAATTATAAATTAAATTTGAAGACCCAATGTAATTGAGATTAAATAAAATATAATACACTAAGATAGACAAAAAATTAAAAAATGGACAAAACAATACTTCATTAAAAAGAATTAAATTAATTTCTGAACACTATCTGACATTCTATACTGATTCGAGGGAATTTCCTTAAACATGATGGCAAGCTGACATACTCGTATTATCCGACTGATCTCTTTCATCACAAAGAAAAATTGAAATCAGTCTTATGCGAGATTTAAATCTAGGGGGTTAACCCCCTGCCTAGAATATGTGACAAATTCATTCATCTTTATATATAAACTATACCAATTAAATGACAATTGCGTTTTATGATGTAAAGTGTTTATTATATAAACACTTTACATGATAAAACGCATACGTGACCTCGTAGACTATGGATGCTTGCGTTCCAAATTACTTGTGTAGGTTTTCACGTGAATCCATTTTATTAAAAAACTTTAATAGTCACTTATCGTCATATCAAATTAACCATTCGCCTAATGAATTACCTACAGCTAGAACATATCATTTTAAGTTAATTCTCATAATGAAAAGTCGCACCCACGTTGAGCAAACCGGGGTGTGTTGGCAGCTTGTAAAACAAAGGTGTCTGTTTAAGTTATGGTTGCATTAACTAGATTATTGTTTGTAATTTATTGTAATGCATGACTATTGGGGAAATTTGACTATTTTGACGACCTCCATAGTCGAGTGGATAGTACACCGGTTTCAAGGTGTCGCCATCTCTGAGGTCCCGGGTTCGAGTCCCGGTGGGGGCAGATGTTTGTGTGATGAATGCGAGCATTTGTACCTTAGTCATGGTTGTTGATATATATTTCTATAAAAATTATTTATATATGTATAATATATGTATGTCTATCCGTTACCCTAGATCCCATAGCACAAGCCTTACAGAGCTTACCTTGGGCTAGGCTAATTGGTGTAAGTGTAACAAATATTTATTATTTATTTTTATTATAAATGTTTAATTTTGTAAGTATTACTATTACCTATGTATATATATATATATATATATATATATATATATATATATATATTATATATATAAACACACACACAAAGACTACTCTTGCAAGGTAGTCATTCCAAACTAAACATCACACAGTAACATTTAATACTAGTCAGCACTTACATTATAATATCTTCTACAAAAGGGAAGGAAGGAAAAAAGTGGGATGTCGTCGTCGAGCGCCGGGGGCTGATCATTTCATTTTTAATGCGTGTGGTGTCAAATTTTTGTTACCATAGGTTTTGAGTTTTACCTCGTGTAGGTATTTGATGATAAGGCCGAAGTGGAAGCGAGCTTCAACTGAACTCTTCGACAGTACAAAAATGACTTTCACTTCTGATTTTCTTCTGATTTCAAGTTTGATAAAACAGCTATCTATACGATCTCGGAAGCCCTACCACCTACCAAGTGGAGCAGAAAAATATCTGCTTGAGGAACTCCCGGACCTCTAGATCAACACTGTGATCTCAACCGCTTGACCAGTGGGTACTAGACATGTAACGAATGTTTCCATTCGTATTCGCATATTTCATGACATTAGCAAATTTTACGCACTTTTTTTTATTAGCAAACAAGCAAACGCATTTATATATTTGTTATATAACTAATGGATACGGTTAAAAAAATTAAAATCGGTCTTCCTAAGGCTACCTACAAAACCGCATTGAGCTCGGCGGTATACAATACCGGATTCATCCTGAAGTATACTTAGACATATAAAAAAAATTAAGGTCACAATAGCTTTCGGTTTCCACAAATACGACCACGCTGTTACTTTACTGTTTCATTAATTAGCATATAATTCGTGCATATAACGTGAGCATGGATTCCGAGATATAATTCAGACCCCCTCAACGACCTTCAAACAGTCGCACGCTTAGCCGGTCAAAGGTCGATCGCTTGTATTGGGCGCTGTTTGTTTGTTGTATTAAAATAGATTACCAGCCCGCGTCGCACCTCGGGTCACGCCATCCAGCTCCACTAATTTGTCGATAAGATCAAAGTTGACAAATGGACTCGAAATTTCTCCAGCAATTAGAGGATTTTTTTATTTTGCGTGGGCTTGTTGTTTAGCGAGGCTTGCAGACTATACTGTTTATTTTTGGACTGTCAACAACTACCTTCCTTGATTGGATTTGTCTTGGTTTTGGTGTTGAAGAAACTTTTTATTGGTTCGCTTTTTTATATAAACCTACACTATAATGAAATGCCTGAAGTTTATTGTAGACTAATATCGTATTATGCGGGCATGAAAGTCGTAGAAGTATGTTTGGATTGTAGCGAATGGAAAACTGGGATATCTGCCTACCGCCATTGGAAAGAAGCGTGATAATATGTTATATTGCGTTATCATATATCATTGACGTTGTTGATATACAAAGTTGGATTAAATGTTTTGAACAATACATATACCTAATACAAATAATATTGAATTAAATGTAAACATAAAACACACGTAAGGGTCTTTGGAGCCATCCGTACACTATATCCCCCATTCCACACCGTACTAAAAAATTCCAGGATTCCTTCTTCTGCCGTACTTCCCGCACGTGGAATTCTCTGCCTGCGTATGTGTTTCCTACATCCTATAACATGGGCTCCTTCAAAAGAGGCGTGAAAAAGCATCTTTTGGGCCGGCAGGGATAGGGCAGGTAGGAGAGTGGAGTAAAGTCACGATCCTATTTGTCATCTCATTTGGTCCTATTTCACCACTTAACATCAGGCGGGAGGAAGTAATCTGCCGGGCAGCAGCATTAAAAAAAACAGTAACGTTGGTTTCATGGCAGCCGTGGCAAAGATAAATCCTCTCAAAAGTCTAATTAGTTACAACGTTCTCGCACAAATGCGCTCGCCTATGTTTATATAGAATAACATAAATCAGACGTTTTCAAAGTACCGTAAAAGTTGTTAGCACGCCAACTTGTTTTCCGCCGTCGATTGTCAATCGACGCTCAACGTTTGATTGAAATATGCATGAATAATTGTCAATGAAACATAGCGGGTCGCGGGGTGTCGCACGCGCGTTAATTAGTATTATTGCTGGTAACCCGGCCCGTGCGCCAGCGCCGTACACTTGACGTGATGCGAGGAATTACTGGTCGTCTTAATTAATGCTGGGCTATTGATGCATATACTACATACTCGAAGTTTCAATAAGTTTCGAAATAATAATATAAACGAAATATAGTTACAATAACCTTAAAGGTATATTTATGATGGGAAGTCATACTTTAATGTTAAGGTAATTTTAAACTTGCCTATATAGCTTGGTTTATTTGGTGACAATTCATTTCTGTCATAAAATAGGATTTAGGGAAGAGCCGACCACGCCCATATTTTACTGTCACTCGGAAGAGCTTAACTATAAATTGATATATCCCTAACTAACCCTATGTGGGACGTAGAATTAGATCCAACGGACTTTCTAGCAATCATTTCTAACAGGTTTTAATTTCTAGTTCTTCTCAATTTCATTGTTGGAGAAGTAATTAAATTTACTCTTACTGTGTTTCAATGGTATGACAGGTTCCACGTCAGGCTTTGAATTGACCAGAGGACCACTCCCAAGTCGCTCATAATAACGTAAGCTTCTAACATGTAGCGGAAAATACTAAACAACGGAAGTCCCCTGTACCATGAACAAATATTTATAAATCTCCATTTAAAGAAAAAGTAAAGGTCTTATTCATTTTTGTTAACATTTATTTCCATATATTCTTTGAGAATAAATTAATCAAAGATCAGACGTTAATTAACATATCGTTAATGAGTAACAACTATAGATGGCCTGTAAATAATAGAAATGTAGATAAAAATTACTGGCTATAATCAAGGGCGGGTTCAATGACAGACGGCCTGACAAATCGATAATGCGCAGAGTGCGTACTCGATAAGCCGGCGCCAGTAGCGCGGAAGCCTTACGAAGGTATTTAGGTCAATGAGCACGGATTGTCGTCAGCGAACGATGCAAAGATACCAAAGTTGTGACACTAATGTCACTTACGGATATTTTTGTTGCTAAGTCTCGTTACTGGCTTAATATTTTTGTTGCTAAGTCTCGGTACTGGCTTAATCAGGGCGTCCGGGGTTCTTCCATATTTGTATTTTATATTTATAAATTAACCAACAAGCAGACTACCCATTCGGTACTGTACTCGGTACTGGCTTAATCAGGGCGTCCGGGGTTCTTCTATATTTGTATTTTATATTTATAAATTAACCAACAAGCAGACTACCCACCCAACCTAATGGCAAGTGGTTTCTGTAAGATGCCCAGTAGATCAGTAACATTCACAACAACCACAAAATAAAATCGATTGTTTCTGGTAATCGATTATCTTTTATATGGAAATGAAATCGATATTATCTTACTACCAAAACTTTGAGTATCATTAGTGTTTCTGTATTATATTGAAAGTTTTTGTTGATCAATGCATTTATCTTATGTATATAATATTATGTAGGTATAGTAGAAATATAGTCAAGTGTTTACCTGTGATTTCTTACTTTGTAAATTGTAACTGTTCATAACTTGGTATTAAAACATCCGCGAAAGCTATTTACTTCATTGGTAAGGCTCGTTTATTTATATCTAGCTCTTGTTTTAATAACCCTTATGTGACAGTCACATAAACATAAACGATTGTCAGGTAATCACAAGATGGCCGCCGATTATTCGATGTCCCACCTCTATGTTTTTTTGACTTTCCGTTTCATGTTTGCGAATTGCATAGTTATTTAAAAAAGATTTATTTTTATTCTTTATTTCATTAAATTAAACTAAACGATACTGTCTTCGTTTTATAAGTAAAATATATTTTATTTTATTATTTTTTGCAATGAAGCTACTATGAATAAAAAATATTAAAGAATTGTTTGTTGTCAAATGTAAAACAGAGCACGATGAACTGTCACAGAGATCATCCTAGTTGAAATGGACTATAGAAGGTTCTACTAATTTTCGAACACAGGAGGTCGTATTTTGTGGGTTTATGTAACTGTTAAGCTCTTTTATGTCCATTTAATTTTATATTTGTTTGACGTTAAGAAGTGCCTAAAGACCTAAGCTTATGTTAAATAAATATTATTTTGATTTGATTAGGCTGCTTATTTACCCTTCATACTGGAGCACAGTGCAAGTACTGGAGTAATGCGAACACTTCTGATTTGAAACAGAACTAGATGGGATGGGCCTAATAAGACCCTTATCTCCGGTAAAATGTGCGTTTTCCAATCTTCAAGTAGTATATTTATTCAGAGTTCCTACGACATAGGAAGATATGAGTGAGAGAACATACGAGTCTGTCCAATAATTGTCTTTTAGTCGAGCAAGCTGTACTGGAGCCAGCGTGGAAGACTTAATTACCGTAAACCATTAAATCTAGTCGAGGCAATCGGATCGTTTGTCTCTGAATTTTCTCCCAATTTTCACCGCAATAATAATAGCCCATCATAATGTCAAAACCATTTTCATTAAAATTTGCATAGCTTATTAAAAGTGAGCCATAATGTTATATAGATCTCGTTGTGAGATAATTATATACTTTGATAATTGGTATTACGTGTGAATATGTGAAAAAGTTTCCTTCCTTAATTAAGATAGCACACAAATCATAATAAATATAAAATATCAACTATTAGCGATGAAAGCTATAACAATTTATCGAGAGCAATGTCAATAAGATGGCCATTAGTTTGCGCCGATTCAATTAATCTCCCGACGTAGATCCGTTGTGTGTAATCACTGGATGATTCACTGTCTTGTTGCGCTTGGGATACGTCAATAGGCTATTTGACAATGCGAAAAATAAAGTGTCAATTACTGTTAACAGTATAAATTAAGAGTTAAAAAATGATTATTTATTAACGTAAGTTGAAAATAATGATTAATTTATTTTAAAATCCGTAAATAAAAATTGCATTTTTTAAACGTTTGTCACGTGACACAAAACGCTCCTGATTGGTCGAATTTATCATGACGTCACTTGCTTGTAAACTTCGTTTGCCTACTTGTGTTGCGCCTAGTTGTGGTAGATTATCTCCGTTATATTAAGATTTTCTTTATTATGCATTGTTTTTTTTTGTTATTTGCACTATTTTACAAGTACTTTCAACCATGGACAACGATTTTGTAAAAGCAGACAGCAGAAACCTGCCGCAAGTCGACGCAATCATGGTCGGATTATTTTTCAAAAATAATTCATACTTTTATGCTTCGGAGCTAAAAAATGTAAAAACAGCAAAGTAAGTATATTTTCACTTTACTGGTAACTTAAATTATATCATAAGAAAGTGAAATAATGATGAACTTCCACAAGAACTTATATAGGTTATAAATAATTAAGTTTGTTTGGCACAATTTCGTGAACATAAACGATAATTTGTTCACGTTACGTCGGTTATTGAATGTCTTCACATTGTTTAACAAGTTCCATTCTTGCCGTTTGATAAATGCAGATCGGGAAGTACCAGCATCACACATTCTTTTAATGCGATCTGGCTGGCAATGAAATTTAAAAGGCAGAACTTTAAAAATTTTTTTGACTGAAACCATTTTGTACTGATAGTAATTTGCCATGTCATTTTCCATCTGTAACGAACAAACAAGTTTTAGTCGGGATCTTTTAGTGTACTGCTTATTGAAATCATAGGACTCTGTAGCTACAAATTTTAACAAATATTATGGAAAACAGCGGAAATATTCGAAGTGAGTTGCAAGAGACATTCTGTTAAAAACATTAGACTGTAAAACATTGAGGTATTATAACCTCAAATCAATAACGAAAATATTAACATTCTGAATGTAATTAATTATTACAAAATATAAATATTATGTTTACTTACATCGAAATGGTCTTCACAAAAGAAAATATTTGTACTATTCGCTATGTCATTATGATCCCTCCGAGAAAGTAGCAACCACTTTCGGCGCACTTCGATATTCTTTGGAACATACTTACAAATAGTTTTTCCGGAGTTTTTAACGACGTATTTGTACATTTTGGAACTGCACACCATTTGTAACTCATTTTGTTACATAAATCACTGATAAAAAGTAAATCCAATCGCTCTTTCGTTTTTTGTTTACAACAAACAAATATATATGCCAGTTGTCACAGATCAGAATACAGGCAAGTGACGTCACCGACCTCATTGCAGCGCCATATTGTCAAAGTAGCGTTTTGGCACACTATTTAAATATTGAATTTTTAATTCGATGTTTTTAGCTAATATATACCAGAATTAAAAATAACAACTTTTACTGGGTTCCTTAGACTCTACTGCATAATATAAAATGGATTTTAAAAACCTGTCAAATAGCCTATTGGTATGTCGGTTATTCAAGTTCGTGCTAAATGGCCATGTTTACCAGAATTGGAATGTTTACGTCTATTTATATGTTCCATCCTAGTTGCTTATTCCTCCTCGTTTTAAACACCTGTTATTTTCTAGACGGAGTTATGGAGTATAAAAATAATGTTTGTATCAAAAAGTCAAGTATCTGGGCACTCTTCATCAGCGATATTTCTATCCTCTAATTATTATCATGGAGAGATTTGGTAATTAACACTATTGGTACCGGTGGATGATAAGCTTGTACCGGTTTTTTTACTAGTCTGGAGAGAAGCTGTGAATCCACAAGGATACCATTGCAACCACATTCCACAGTAAGTATGATCTACCGACAAACTCCACCTGAGCCTTGGTTATAAGGGCCCTACCCTAAGCCTAGATGAAAAGGGTTGTTAGTACAACTAGCGGAATCTTGAGTTTTTTTGTTAGCCCGCAATGATAATAATAATAATCTTGTTAGCATCTCTATATTGTAATTTTAATAACCGTATTTTTTTTTTTCATATTATTTTAAGAAAGTTTTATTCATAAAATAATAGATTCAGATATTCAATTCGTCGCCGACGCCGCAAAGGGGCGAACTTCATACAAAACAGTCTAAAATACAGCAATGTAAAATATTACTGCTGTATTAATTTAGTAGCTACGTCTCGATAGTATATTATTACAATTGTTTTTTATAATTATAATAGTTTTTTTCTAAATAGAAATACAGCTAAAATATGCACGCCATCGGGGGAAAAAAAAACGTTTTTTTGCTCTCCTGAACAATTTTCTTAAATGAGATTCGCCCGTTTGCGGCGTTGGCGATGAATTGCTAATTATAAGTTTCCACTAACAAAAGTTTGATTATATCTACATTATCTTAAACTTATGAATCACATCCTTGCTACTTGCAAGGAAGTGAAATAAACGTGATAGAATACAAAACACTCTAGTAGCAATCATTGAATAATTAATTGAAAGCGGTCCTACCCGAATCTTTAAAAAAAACCTTCATTAGGCCTAAAAGCGAAAAAATGGTTATATGATAACAATGCACGTCTTTGAAATAAATGAAGAGTAAGAATAAGCTTCTCACTAGTAAGTCTTTCACTGCCGGTGTAAAGCGCTTTTTACTTATTCTTCTTTCTCTTGCCCTGTCCCCAATTTTATTTGAGGTCGGCGCTACATGTCTTCCTCTTCCACTCTCCTCTATCACTCGCCATTTCGACACTCACTTAGTTCTTCAACATTCTCACAGAAGAGCCTTCTTACTATCTTTAACAAATCGTCTGTCCCCCTTGTGGGATGCCTGCCAATCCCATAAATCGCGTGCCACTCATGAGTACTTTATGCCCCAACGGCTTCGATCATATATTTCTGTAGATACACAGTTACCGTCTAAAAAGTGGCACCGGCGAAACAAGGCACAAACAGTAAATGTGCCTTGTTTCGCTCTCATTAATTCGGTGGCCGCGCGCGATTGATAACGTCAGCGATTCCGATATGCGTAGTTTATACTTGTAAAAATGACACACGTAAAGTGCAAAAGAAGGATGGAATGTCATACTTCCAATAAGTATATCTTTATCTTAATTTATTAGCGCATTTTTTATGAGTAAAACACTTATTCATATTATGTATTACTAAAATATCAATTTAAAACGCTTGCGTACCATGCATCTATCTCTTTCTGTCTCGAGTGGCTCACTCATAGGAAAAAATAGCACAGAGCTAATGTTTCAGAAAAAGGTCAGTGGAATGATGGAGTCGCCTATACCATTTTTTGTGATTTTCTTTCTTTTTTTTTTTAGATTTCCGCTTTCTTTGTTTGTAAGGCTCGGCAAAATAAAGGTTGAGAAACCCTGTCTTAATAAAGTCTGTACTTTCCTTAGCACCTAATTCTACATACTTCTTGGTTTATGTTTAAAATTTAAAAAGTTTCCGTACTGTTAAGATAAGTGTAAAAAAAAAACTAAACATCTCCACTGCTGTCTATGTTCAAGTAGGATGCGATAAGACGCGAGCACAATATTCGGAGTCAAATGGAACGTAGGAGCATTATTATATGAAATGAATTTGTGCTTAATTGCAACGGACTAAGGGCTTATTATCCAATATATTTGTTTTCAAATATGTATTGTTCATTTCTGATTTCACGGCATCATTATATCATCGAAACCAGAAGATAATATGTAACGACCTTAAGAAGGATTTATTTTTATACTTCACTACGTTACTTAAGATTTAAATTGGCTTAAATTATATGACACTTTAGATCTTTTTTCAAAATTGGTACTATAATATACATCTATTCTTCTATGTATAGACGCGGGGTCGATATTTTGTTTGATTTTCTATGGAATTGTATCTACAGAAATATATGATCGAAGCCCAACGGCATACAATGTGCCCTGCTCACTTCTATTCAACTCGCCGTGGAATCTTTAATTTATGTAATTTATATATATTAAAAACGCTTATAGATTTAACGCCGCAATTCGCGGCCGGTTAGCAATACTATATTGATAAATGTGTCCAGCAATGGCCGACGCTGCTAATCCACCGGCGGAAATGGACACCGATAATACGCAGTCACATCCTGGCTAATACGATCCGTGTGTGTTTGCAGTTGTCGTTGGGTCTCTCATACCTTCTTCCATCTATAGTCCTTTCTGTGAGCGATTTGGAGCTCTAATAGAGTAGAAAAACATTATTGTTTCGCCGTAGTAAATTGTGTCCGTTCCTAAAAGCTAGAACAAATATTTTAAACTGCCAAAGGAGAATTCGTGGTTGTTGGTATATTTACTATTTATTAAAAAAAAAATTATGACCTTGGTAATTTTTTTTATTGGTATATATTTATAAATAAACCCTGATTCTAAGTGGTTATGTAAAGAATAATAATATATATAATCTCCTGTGTTCCTTAGCAATTGCAAAATCACTTAAAGTAATTTAATAAAAAATATATTGTTTTCAAATTTTCTTTGACGTTTAGGTATATACATATTTAATGATATTTATGATGATAAGAAATTTTGATATTTAATTTACATTTTTATATTGAAGATACATATATATTTTAATGTTAGTGAGCAAGAACTGAAGACCCGAGGTTAAGGGCTCCTCCAGAAATTGTATATGAGGTTTAGAAGAATTGCGAATTTGCGTGAAATATAATGCGAATCCCATAAGAGCTACAGTACACATTGCCAACTTTTGGCAAGATATAATGTGCCCAGTAATTTCACTGCCTACTTACTATATGTAGCTCGGTAACCAGTCGTTGTTGCTTGATTTGACATTTTCGCATCGACCATTGTCTGCTTACTTGCAACTTATTTTGTATCAGACGCAGAAAACAAGCAATGACTGATTTGGATTACGGTCAGCTGACGGCCAAGGTACGTAATAAGTATACCACAGATGTTTTGTTTTGGTATCCAAATAGACGACTATAGTATAGGATAATCTCCCGCCGGACTTGTCCCGGAACTTGGTGTTTACTATATATTTGTTTAATTCAATTCTTTTGGACCCTTGTGATCACCATCTGTGACCATAAATAATGCTTAGGGACCTCGCTAAAGATACAAATCAAATCGCGTGCCAAACCGCTTTATACCCGGTGAAATGAATCACGTAACAGGAAGTGAAACCTACCGATTGTTTCCACTCGAAACTTTTGTTTTTCTTTGCAAAGCCTTCGGAAGACATAGAAGTGTACAATTTCAAATGTACACAAAGCAAAGGTTTTGAAGTTACCTTTGAACAGCCGAGGTGAATTGCGAACAAATATTTCTTCAGTGCTATTGTTTCACCGGATTGCTTTCTAGGTTTCTCCAGATGGTGGAGAACAAAGTTTATTATAATGAAAAACAAACCACGGTCAGAATTAGCAATGGTAATAAATGATTTTTTGTGTACGTCTAATTTTCTAGTCACTATTAAACGTCCATTCGTCTCATTATGTTGTATTGCCACCATTGTATGTGATCGTTAGCTCTCACAGTCACGTGGGACGTGCCATTATTCTAGCCTAGTACATATTTCACGGTATCTATTGCCCGCGCCGAAAATTCATTGGATTCGAAACAATAAATATATTGTTTGGGCAAACTTCCATATGTAACGAACGTCGCGTCGCGTCTGAACGCTGCTCCCATTGTAATTATAATAAATGCTCCACTATATCTAGATGGCGGAGATGTATGTTAATTATAATGCGCTTATTGTTGACTTAATCTGTGCGGGGTAGCCTTGAAAATATTTACATTTCCGTACATTAAATCTAATGTAAAGACTCGAACAATGCTTTAGTTACTGTCCGCTTATATCGTGTTTTTATGTTATATACTTTTTTGTTATTGCGTGTTTGACGAGTTAGTATTGACTAAACAAACCGCGGACACCATCGCAACGTTATACGAAAATGTATCATTTGTTTGACAGCACCACAACGGAAGATTTATTTCCGTCGCAACGAACGCGCGTATTATTGGCGTTGGTGGAGTCGTGATTTTTGTGCGACGGCAAGTTGACCGACCGGTGGGCGGTGGCGCTAGTGACCGACTTCACGGAGGAATCTCTGCTGCGGCCAAGTTTCATTGACCCGCGACTCTGTAGTCGATATAAGCGATGTCGCTTATTTGATTTGTAGCTTTTCAAGTGCAACATTGCGTTCTCAAAACAGATCAGTGCACCGCACAGCGCCCGCGTCATGAACTTATCGGACAAGCCAGACAGCAAACATCTCAATTTAAATTTAATCCATTCGCCAATTCCAACGTATCGAAACGAGCCAAACAAGCGGTGCAACATCAATTAATGCTCGCTATATATACTTAGACATTAGTCGGTTTCCAATTTAGTGGCGTGGTGTAGACTGGGCGGTGATGTCACGGTCGTCGAGATAAAGAGTCGTTCACTTACCCACAGCTCAGTACATCGCGGCCCCCTTTTTGCGGATTGTAGGGGCACTCCATTGTTAAACTTCTTTGAATTTGACACGCTCTCTTTATTGGTTACAACTCTTTAAACTGCACTATCGAATAATAGTTTTCTGGTTTTATGTAACCGACGAGCTAGCATATGAAAGTCGCGAAATCTAGGGAAGTGTGTTTGGATCGTAGCTAGTGTAAAACTTATCTCTGCCTACCTCTATGCGAAAAAGGAAAATATAGACACCATGACATCAGTTGTGCAAAATAAATGCATCAGCTTTCGGTTTTCATTAATTAGCTGTTGTCTAACTGAATTCAATGTTTGATCATCGTTAATCATTAAAAACGAAATCGCAATCAAAAAACCGTTGAGTGGTAATTCAAAATGAAAAAATAAGAAAGATTCCTTGCTTTATTTATTTACTCTGTATCATACTGATTATCTTATGCTGTCTATGATTTATTCCCTCTATATTTTCTTATTACAATTAAGAGTTGCATTTAGTGAACGTTATAGTGCCTTTTTTTACAACACTTTTTACAGTATGGAATGTAATAATAAAATACGAGTGCGTAGAACCACTCGTAGCACAATTGACGGAATGAATTGAATTGAAACTAGTTTGGTTAAGATATTCATATTCCGAAATCGAATACTTGTCTGAATTCTACAGTTATAAAAATACGTCGTCAGTTAGATGTCATACCGAGTAGGATTAACTATACTTCGTTCATTTAAGCAAACGAATAAATGTAAACAAACCAGTTTTAGGGTTATCACAACTCAATTCAAAAAATCGTCAATTATCTTGTTCGTTATCTTGTATTTGGAAAATGTTTTTCATGACTGATCCATTATAATATTTTTTTTCTACCCCATACTACTACAAACAGTTAAGAAACTTCCACATAAATGAATTTATAAAATAAAAACATAATTAATTTTACTTGATAACCCTATAATCATGATGACATGGGTGACATTCAGATGTAATAAACATTTTCGGTTATAGTCGGCACTTTTATACTCTCAAATTTGTTTTATTATTATTACTTATTATTTATTTAGCATCTTATATGTTTTAGTAATTTTTCTTGTACACAAATATTACCAAGATGAATATATTCAACTTATAAAATGCACCCTACGGGGTAAACCATCAAGACCCTCTAGCCTGGTGAGACCTGACCTTATTCCTAAAGCCTGTGGTGGCCCAGGCAGGCTTCCGGGCGTAATATATGTATATAATAGCTTTCTTTTATAGTGTACTAGGGGTTTGCACCATCTTCGCACGGTGGACATAGATGTTTTCCCGTGGTAAAAATCATATTATATGGAATGTTCTTAAATGACATTATTGTATCTGGCCGCATGCATTTGCATATGAACATATTAATAATAAATTCTCAGTAAAGAAATATTTTCCCGCGGTAAAATTTTAATCTAGTCTATATTACCCAGTTTGAATGTAGCTTTCCAATGGTGAAAGAATTTTTGAAATCGACTTAGTTTTTGAGTTTATTAATTACAAAAATACAAATATTTCCTCGTTATAATATTAGTGTAGATATACTAGCTTTCGCCGCGGCTGCGCCAGTCATATATTCAATTTTCCTATGGTAAAAAGTAGAATGTCTTTTCCCAGGTCTCACAATACGTACCTCTGAATCAAATTTCATCCAAATCGGTTCAGCGTGAAAAGGTAACAGACAGAAAAACAGACTTTCGCATTTATAATTTTATTAGGGATCACTCAACAATCTGACTGCGACAGTCAGTCGGAAATAAATTGTAAAATACTACTACGCTATAATATTAAACAGGTAAGTAGGTATCGTGATACCCACTTACTAATTCGAAAAGCAATAAACT
Organism: Scirpophaga incertulas; assembly: GCA_036419045.1. Classification (NCBI taxonomy): domain Eukaryota; kingdom Metazoa; phylum Arthropoda; class Insecta; order Lepidoptera; family Crambidae; genus Scirpophaga; species Scirpophaga incertulas. The sequence continues at coordinate 23,012,876 of CM071631.1, read as the reverse complement.
GTTATTGATAGAAAAAGGTTATTGATATATGCCTGTCAGTGGTTGCTAGGCAACACTTTTTAGTAAACATTCGTTCGCTTATTTGCTCAACTATAAGTGCAAGTCATTGCAGCTGTCGGGGGCGAGAGGATCGTTACAGCAGCTGGCGCCGCGGTGGGACCGGCCTGCGTTGGCGAAAAATTCACGGGTTAGTCTGAGAATTTGCCTCAACATCATTCCGCTATCAAAAATGTAAACACGAGAGGATGAATAGGGTGTCTGATGCCGCGTCTACTCTGTCGAACTCTCTGTGACTCGGGAATGTCGAGATCGCTTGCAACAACATTAAAATATGCTATTCGAGTTGATGCTATAATCTCAATAAGGTTACTGTGAGGGATTCAAGTGTTTAGTAATCAAACGTTGAAGCGATGTTAATTTCATTAAAGATAATAGAGTGCTTGTCGCTTACGTTACGTGGAATAGGTTATCGCTTGCGTCTGGTCATGATTCTTTAACAATACAGCAAAATTCATCTTAGTGACGACTATATAGTAGTCCCAATGACCTTACACCGTTAATCGCAAATCATTTTCTATTATTAAAATAAAAAAGCTTATAATTCAAAACGCTTGGGTATCAAATTAAAAATTTTTTTTTTTTGCATTTATGTTGTATATTTTATGTCGTGGTTATAATTAACCTGTTAGGGCGCAGTAATTATATTATTTGTTCACAATATAGCTATTGCTAATATAGCTAATTTTACAAAATTAATTAATGTATTTCTGTTATATTTTCGTGGTTCTTATATACAATACATTAATCTTCCTAATTCGCATAATGTTCCTAGCACATTGAACATTCCCGTCATTTTAAATTCTGTCTCAAAATTATTATTATCACTAGCAACCCGCCCCGGCTTCACACGGATGCAATGCCAATACTAAATACACTACAGAAAAACTGTGAACGTTGTATATGATAAATTATAGTTTAAAAAACTAATTAAAGAAAAACGCTTGTAATTATTTACGTCATGACATTAGAAACCTCAAAAATAACAATATTTCTACACTCTTTAATGGATGTTATATACTTACATATAAACCTTCCTCTTCAATTACTTTATCTATTAAAAAATCATCAAAATCCGTTGCGTAGTTTTAAAGATTTAACAGAAAGCGACTTTGTTTTATACTAGGTAGTGATTATTCATATTTAAAAAAATATTTGTTCATTACTTACATTTATTCAAATGTTTTATTATTATTTAATAACATAACAAATTGTTTATTATTTAAATTAATACTTATAGTTCATAATTATTTGAAATTATAATGTATTTATTATTATTGTAATGTCACAATAGCCATTTATGTTCTATTATTAATATTATTCAATTAGACATTAATTATTATTGAAAGGAACCCGCTACTACTACTATCCTAATAATAAATCTTACTATTGTACGTTAGTCGCAAGATACACAATTCATTCCACCAGGTGCGCAGTGAAGCATGAATTCATCCGTGAGAGTAACCAAGTCGAGTTGGACGACTAATTAGTACGATTGTACCGAGGCGATACGCGGCGCTCGGATCGATTGACCTGGCCCGACCAATGTGTGCCGTACCAACGGTTTGCATTCGTTTGTGAATATCGTTCACAAACGAATTGATAGGGTAAATCTTTACATGGAAACATTGCGCAGCGTCCTCAGCGGAAGCGTAACGAGCTGAAACCACTTATTTTAGTCAGATTAATATGTACATACATATCTCATTGTTTGGTACTACAGTCGTATATCGAGTACCTTCTTATGATTAGACCACACTGCCTTATTTGCGGAACTCTGAGTCATTTCAAAAAATGGTAAGCTATATTCACAGAAGAAATGTAATAGACCGAAATTCTACTTTAAAATCAAGTTCCAAACGTAGTGTTAAACTGGATCTGAAGATAACTTAAAAAATTTTGTAAAACGGATCAAAGAAGGAAACACCTAGAATTATTAAATTATGACGCAATTACATTTTCATTTTTTAATAGATATCAAGCTTTATCATTACTTATTTTAATGAAGGAGATTCTGATGAACATATATATTATAACCTGCTATTAACATATTAGGGGCGCATACTACAAATTGTAGTGGGGCGATTGTGGGGAGAGGAAAACCGAAGAAAGGATGGATGGACTGTGTGAATGTTGATATGTTGAAGAAGTGAGTGTCGAAATGGCGAGTAATAGGAAGAGTGGAAGAGGAATAGGAAGAGTGGAAGTTGCACCGACTCCAAATATTGGTAACCAGGGCAAAAAAAAAAGAAGAAGAAACTACAATCAAATGATAGAGACAATGACTTGATTTAATTGTAATAAACATTCTTTTTGAAATGACTTGTTTTAGTCAACTTTTATATATCTGAACGTAATTAGCTTTCATGTTCAAGATTGGATCGTAGATTCTTTTATGCAACTGCCTCAATCAGAGGGGAATAAACGTCAATGGCATGACACCGGCGACCCGCATTTATTAGCCGGCAATCAGAGCGGGTGCACCGTTGATTGCGGGTGCCACCGGGCCGTCCATCAAGGTTCGCATGATTTATAGCGAGCGGAGCACATGCGCCTGCCTGCGTACGTCTGAACCAGACCCGCAATAAAAATAGGTTGCGGACCGCCCGGTCAAGAAACTCCGGATCGATCTCTGATCACCATTGGTTCGGAACACTTAGTAAAAATAGTTTCAACCAATTTCCGTTCGCAGTGGCCAATCACAACAAAAATTAGACACCGACGCTGGAGAAGATACTAATACAAATGAAATCGTGTTTTTTTTTATTGACTGGACGCTCAGCAGACTGGCAAGAGATTAGTCATCTTTCGGGTATTTAACTACGAAATTACCGTTTTTTCCCTCGCATTTCAATTTTTATTACCTAGTTTCAGCTCCATTACTACTAATATTATAAACTTGAAAGTATGGATGGATGTTTGTTTTTAATGAAACCTTACAATAATATAGCTTTCGAATAACACAGAACCTACAATTTGTAAAGATATACGCCACGCTAATATAAGCACTCAAAATATTAATCCTGCGCAGACGAAGTCGTGGGCAGCAGCTAGTATATTATATTTGTCTTGCTTTTTAACCTAAGTACAAGGTTTGGTACAATTAAATCGGTTAATTGGTCATTTTAAACGACAAAGTACCTGCCTGTTTTTATACGAATTTTGTGGCTATAATTAATTTTCTTGCGTGCGTGGCCTCGGCTTCTCATGGGTGCAATACTTATCTACGTCCCTGCATTTTAAATTTGTAATATCTCCGGAAATATTCACTTAAATTACATGCTGTAAAAAGCATATTGATCTATAATAAATGCATAATTTATTTAATTGGATAAGGATTAATGCTGTATTGTTTAAAATCACTTCTTAAATAACCATTTTTAGTAAAGGATAAAAAATGGTTATGGTGGGTTATCCCTAAGAGATAGACATATACCATCGCGGACGTTTTTGTTGAACTTTTTAAGGTGGACAATACTGTAGTACATTATTTTGGTCTATCTCGTAGGGTTCAGTCAGCGTTTTTGCAATATAAGCTCAAAAAAATTTACGACATCACATTAGAAATCTCTAAATTTACAGTGTTTCTGTACTATATTATTCATCTAATATATATATATATATATATAAACTTAAGAATCACTATTTATTAAAAAACCGCATCATAATTCGTTGCGTAGTTTTAAAGATCTAAGCATACATAGGGACAGACAGACGGCGAATAGCGACTTTGTTTTATACTATGTAGTGATGCTTGATTATTACATAAAAAAGGAAAACATTAGTATGGAAATTCTTCGAAATCTTTATACATCAATACTTTATCTCATCCATTCAAGGGCTGACTACAGTTTTCCACATTGTGTCATGTCATTGCAGCTCATATACGTCAAAGGGCACGAGCCTAATTAAGTTTGTGATTAGGCCTTCAATTACCTAGTGAATCGGCTATTGTACTTAAGAAGTTTCTATGCTGGAGGAAAACATCCGTCTTGGGAACCTCTGATTAATGTAGCACGTCTAGCATTACATTTGCACTACGAAAACCTCCGCTATTTCGACCGACATAAGACCTATCTCAATGTCAACACGTAAATTGTAATGCGTTGCTGTGTGTACGAATGAAGCCCTATTAAACAAATGCACATCGGCAAAAGGCGGCCTTCCCGATTACAAGGCCATCAGTGAGGACATATAGATTTATCAAAGTATCTACTATTTTGTTTTGTGTGAGATCATGTCGCGTATGACTAAATAACTAACGAAGATAATAATTTGCAATGACTCAACAGTCATCTTTCGATGCCAACAGAGGTAGGTTGATTAATAAGCTAAACTTCGTTTCTGGGAGGCCTGAGGTGGTGATGTCATGGCGGAGCAATTATTATTCTGGTGCATTCTAAAATATAATTAACCACCCTTTTTAATTTTGCTAACTCAGCGTTGAAACTTTTTGTATTTTTCGAATTCACTAGTAGTCCGCCTGGTTTTGTCTACATTAAATATTTATTGTCAACTGAGTGATAGGTAAAAAATTTTTCAAATAAATCCAGTAGCAAATTTTTCATTTCAAATATTTTCCTTAATATTGTCAAAAATGTGACTGATTTGTGTCTGTCTATGTTATCACGTGACTAAACCGAAAACGCGGATAGCACGCACGCATGTTATCTATCTGCTGGAAGGGTTAATTCAAGTAAATGTCATTCATTAGAACCTTTAACATCGCTCAAAAACGTTTAACATTGCCTCAGTACTAAAACGTATATTCACGTCACAAACACCTCTAGGTTAATTAATTTTTTGGTTAATTAATAACTAAATTCTTAATTAATCGAAATAATATAAATGTAATTAAAAATAAATCTATACAAATTTTATGTTTACGTTTTAAAATTCCTGACTTACTAATGAGTCGTTTCAGAGAGAATTTGAAAGAATATACTACAAAAATACCAATTTTTAATTTTTTTTTTTTTTTCATTTGTGTGTCTAATTTATTATTACAAATATACAATATGGCATAATTTCTATAATAATTCTTGCTTTTGAGTATTCTAGAAACTTCTATTTAAACGATGTCATCCTCGTAAAGTACGAGTATCACTCACTTGGTACTGGAGCGCACAAAATCAGCTAAAACTTTCTAAAAGTGGAGTTTATTAGTGCAATGAGTCAACCGCTGACCTTTCCCGTCCCATTATTATGTGGTTCACGCTCGGCGCTGTCATTTATTGTCCTTTCCCACTGCTGGCCTGATTTGACCAGGGCCCATTTGTTTTCTACGGTCACGGCTATTTTCGGGCGAGCAATTTGTGTCGAAGGCTTCTGGGTATATTTTGCTGTCTTCCTTCACCTTTGATAAATTCTTCATGGCCGAATCTCAAAGTACAGGTAGATTGAAATTTGGAAATTTTGTTCTTTTATGTAATTCGAAGACCAATATTAATTAAGATCTGTCATAAGATAATAAAAACAGACATCGTGTAATTGTTTTACATGTGCTTTTTTTCTTTCTTTTTCTCCTCCACGGTCTCGTAGACCGTCTTTTTATTTGGTTGTTTGGTTCAAATAAAAACATTATTTGCATTTTCCATATATAATCTACATGTTAACACATTTTCACAGCCAATCACCAACAATTAAGATAAATAATTTTACAATAAAATGTTAAAGATGATTGTTAGATTTGTTGCGTCTAAATAGCTTCGCAATTGCTAAATCCTATACCTCTTAACCTGTCACAATGCTTGGGGGCTACAATTAGACGTCTGAAATGAATGAGACCTTCCTAGAAGTAGTTGCAGGATACCGTATGCCAACGTTAACGTTATACACAAACACACAGCCTTGAACGGTTTATATCGAGGTATCATCACAGCCATATAGGTCCCCACCAAGAGAAGAGAAGAACTTTGTTATTTGTACGTTTATAGGTATACTTTCTATATAAAAAAAATGTTACATTGAATGTGAGAATGTTAGAAATGTCTTCGTTTCATTAGAATTGCGTAAATAATAATTGCTCATTTTTTAGAAATCTAAAAACAATATAAATTAATAATTAAACTGAAATTTCTATATTGACATACTTTCATGAGATATAAATTGCTCAAATCAGATAATTATAGTATAAAAACGGCCATAATCAGTTGTAGTCCCTATTATGTAATAAAAATAGACAAATTTAATTGTAGTCATCTACCCTATTACACCTTACTCAGCCACGCTCGCCCAATGTGGATTGATTTATTACATTTGCAAGTTTATGCAGATTGCCTCACGATGTTATCCCTCTAAAAAATGTACAATAAAAAACGAAAAAAACATGCTACACGGCAGAATCGATCCCGAAACATCCGATACGTAAACTAGCGTCAAAACCATACCGCCACCGACGCTCGTTATCGTACTGTGCCGTTCGCGGTACTGACTTATTAATAGTGTTCGGAATAGGTAGTTTAATTTTATGTACTTGCAGAAAGAAAGTCAATGTAAGCGTAACATGGATAAACCTAAAATCAGCGTGATTTCCGGGTCCTCAAATAATGCAATACAATGGAACTTATTGTTGAAGAGGTTTCATCCATACACATAATTAATATCTATATTATTATATCCTTGGTACGTCGCTAGGAGATATCTTTGTTATTAATGATTACTGTCAATTTGATGTTCTTGTAATATTTGTTGAAATATTTATTACATTTATACATTTTATCCAAACTATTTCCTTTAGCACTTCCAGTCCTTTTTCAACACTTATGTCATTTTATATAATCATGACAATTACACTTATTGTTTATTTATAGGTTTATAGGAGTGAGTAGAAGGAAGAAATCATGTTCAGATATTACAGATATCTATTGCAAGTTTACAATATAAATCAAATTTAAAAATAAACATAATATTTAATTAACATTAAAGTACATGCTTACAACTTATTATTAGAACAATAAGCTAATAGATTCAATATAATATTGTTACAATCTCTGAAAATAGTAAGTTCCCAGGCATATCCATACTATTGATATCACAAAATCGCAAGTACATAAAATTAAACTACCTATTCTGAGCACTACTTATTAATATGCAGGTGTTGTATCAAATGGGTGATTCACAACATATCGAGTAGCAACTTCTGTTGTTTAAAGCTATCCTTTTATAAGATTACCTAATAGCCTAGTTATCGCGTGGTCGGTCGCGAGCTCCCGCTGCACTGCTGCGAGCGCCCCTGCTTCGCACTGCTCCAATCGGTCACCTCGTACCCTTTCCGCGTCTGAATCACTGACCGAATCTGTTCCCAGTTCTATTTCGGAGCTGATCTATTTTGTGAGGTGATCGCGTGTCAGCTATATTTGCACTCTCGAATTGCATTATTGCATCTGACGTGTAACGGACTCATAAATGGCATCGGCAACTCGTTTATGAAACGGTTTTGTTTGGAAACCGTTATGTTCGATTATGAGGATTTTTATGTGCATTAAAATATTAGCAGTTCATCGAATCCAAAATACTATTTTGATCATATTGAGTGACGCTTCATCATCAGCTTATATTCATCCTCTCTGAGGACTAGATATACTCTTAAATATGTATGCTTTTACGTCTTTACCAATGACCCTTGCACCTCAACAACACTACTAACATGAGTGTCCGAACCTGTACAATATAACGGCCAGGTGGTGATGCACCCTAAAGAAGATTCCATGATATCGATTAAAAACCCAAGTTGACCCATTGCGGATTTGGGGCGAACAATTTATATATTTGTCACAGAACTGTCGATGAACAACACGAGAATTTGGTATCGATAGATCTTCGTTGTTACTGATATATACTCGCTGGTAGAGATATATGAACGGAATAGGTTTCAGGAGTAAACCTATTGGAGCTGTACAGTGACGAATTATCTGATAACGCGGCGTGGAAAGTAACCACACTGGAAGGGTCTGGCCTGAGTCGCAGCAGATTGCAAATGAATTTGCATGTTCTGCTGGCGCAGCGCCAGAGTCTGTTGCGATAAATACCGGCCTGAGCGCTGCCAGCGGCGGAGCATCGCCCTCACGTTGGATACTTTCGACGAAATTTTCTTAATTGGGTTTCATATTTTGTAATTACTTTATGTTGGCGTTGTCAAATTGATCTGAATACTAGAAATAAAAGTAAACGTGCCGTTCCTGTGTATAAACATAAAATTGGTTGCTCGTTCTTGTGGGCTTCCACAAAGTGTTATTGAGTTGCCTTTGTATAGAATATGTCAATGAGAGACTCGTGAGTATATATAAGGCTATATATAACGAAAGTGATTATATAAATACACTATATGGTACTAGAGACTGTATTTGTGTCCATAAATAAACCTTGTGTGTTTGATATGATTGTGTATAAATACAATATTCGATTATATACCAAAATGTACAACACATTATTAGCACGTATATGGTCATTTAGAGTGTAAACTGTTAATTATAACTGGACCGTACAAGGATAATGGAAGTGAACAATTGCCTCATGTGTGGCTTGCGTTGGTTGGCGTGACGTGTTATCGCGCGGCCTTGGCGCTCTGAGGCTTCACGGCTGAATTACATTGGCTACAGTGAAAACTGGACGTCCGCTGAGCTGGTGTTATAGCTCGATCGACTAGGTTTTATCGATATATTTGAATTCGCTTTGTTAATTATTCATGTTTGTACACGTTTAATACATCAGCCAAAGTTTAACGTCATTATACGTCGGTGGTGTGAATGATTACAGGGATTTTTTTTTCACGTGATTACTATCGTATTTCTGTTATTGTAACTGCCTTTGCTAGGATGCTTAGCGTGTAAGTCGTATTCTAAAATCAAATTCAAGTCTTCGCTTGAGAAGTTAGAAAAAGATGGCGTTATGTCGAGTCATTAACGTCATCCCTATCTAATTATACTCAAACAGCGATTTGAGTTTTAACTTTGATTTTAAGGAAGTGTTAAGGTTCAAGATTTATACTTTATAATAGAATTTTATAACCGTATTGTGATCACAGAAGCTCAATTCAATATTGTCTTATTGTGTTACTAGTGATAGTAATATGTATATATATATATATATAAAATTATCCACAGCTCTTAAAAGTGCCCACCGAGGGACATGAGCCTACCCTAAGTATGAAGGGTTGGGCCTTTAATTAATAACCAGGCTGGCTCAGTGCAGATTGGTTGAAAACATACATATATAAACTTTTAATTTCTTCGCAAGTGAATGCAAGAATACCATACGAGTGTCAGATAAATTGAACATGAATTGCGAAAAACTAATTGATACGTGGCAGGCTCGAGCCTAGACCAATGTTAAGACCACAACACCAACCAAAATGCTATAATAGATAAATAAACACTTTAAAAATTATTAAATCTGCATACACTGTCATTATAATAACGCCCACTGTTTACGAGAACCGGTAAATATTTACGGCGATCGGGGACGGCCGATGTACGTGTTTACCACAAACACTTCAAACATACGTCAGTCAGGGTAAAAACGGCGTGGGACTTGTTTTTCTACATCTCCAGTAAGGCATTAAAATTTTACTTGGTTAAGTAATACGTCTAGGGTACCACGGCTTACAGAAGACAATATTTTTTGTAAGGATTGATGGTATCGGGTAGTCACAGCAAAACTGCGCTAGTTGACTTGCCACTGTCCTTGCCAATGTCCAAACCATCTGCTGCTAAAGCCACACTTGGTTGCTTTGACTTACTTTGTAGGTGACGAAAACTGTTAGTCAAATCTTAATAATATTGAGCCATCACTTTTGACGTCAAAATATGTAAAAAGAGGGAATACTAAGAGCTACTGAACGATATGACGAAAAGTTTAGTAATGGCGAGACCCCTAGGTTCGCAAACCTTACATACAAATGAATTTGGTGGATTTCCAGAACTTAAATCAACAAGGCTATTCAAGTTGGACAGGGAGCGAAGCAACAGACACTACTACTACATATTCGCTGTAGTTTTTGAAGGTCGGGATCTATATCGGATATATAGGACGGAAAGTAGATAGTTTTCGCGCATAACACATGCCCGAAAACTAGTGAGTGTTGATTCTAACGATTCTATGATGGGGAGACCCAAAGCCTGGCGATCACTTAGCGTCTGGTGACCCATATACTCGAATTTTTCTTAACACTTTCCCCTGAAGCAATGGGTGCCGTATTTACACCATCTCCGGCAAACGCCACCTTTTGGTGGAGCTAATGCGGGGCCTGTTTACGCCATCTCCGGTGGATGCGGGGTTAATTGCACGACCGGCTGTCGTTTGATTACTGTTTCGGTACCCCTTTCTGCTCGGATTAGGTACCTACATAGACTGTTCATCGCTCTCGAATGTTGCAGATCTGTGAGGAGATACATTCGAACCTCTTTAGTATGTCGTTGCTGTGATACGTATAATAATAATTTATTTTCATTTAAATTTACAAAGTAGGCCTTAGTCGAAAGCTCCCAACTAGGCTGTACCTGTCCTGTGGGAATTTTAACAATATAGTTAAATAAGGCTTCAGGATGCGGTACGTCTCAGTAAATAAGGAAACAAAGATAAAAACAACGTGTAATAAATAAAGATAAACTAACTACAACAATATTTAGTAAATGATATTAAAAATCGTTACCCGAAGCCTACCAAAACATTCTCCAAATGCAGGAGAGAAGCTCTGCCTGTAATGTAGACCTTCTCGGTTTCGTGAAACGGAATTGCTATTTGATTGAATTTTCGTAGTATACATATAATCTATTACCTGTAGTGGATAGTTTTTCATTAATAGACGAAATTACATAAGTAGTTACTTAAAAATGTGCAATAACTAGCGCTTATATGTATAAATCATCTTATGTTATTCTCCGTATTGTGAAAATGCGACAGCAGAGTTACACTTTCGTATTTATAATATCAGTACGGATAACACATCCCCGCGATACATAATATCTCAATAACATTTAATGTCCATGGGACGAAAGTCGGCTAAGAATTATTTTAATTGTGGCATAGCTCCTTATGTATCGAATTGCAGCAGTTTCAAAAATTGACGTCGTTTCTGCTAGTCATTATGCCAGTAAAATTATTATTTTAACATATTTTTAATTTATTGTTATCACAAATTAATAGTTGCTACAAAACACATTTCAAAATCTTGAAATCACCACTATACATAATGGCGGCCTACCTCGCTCGACATTAATTCAAAAGGGACGCTAAACGACGTTGAATCGCAGTGTGTCGCCTTGACGTATGACGGCAATAATTCAGCGATTAGTTGACGTCCTCGACCCTCGCATGCGCTGGAGTCGCGGCTGAGGAGATATTTATGATTTTGACGACGTTTGTGGAACACCGCGCCGGCTGCCCGGTTTCAGGAAAGGCGTTCCTCGTCGCAGCTCTTTGACTGAGCAACTAAAATTCAATTTATTTTCAAACTGAACATTTGATGCCGATGACGTGTGACTTGGCTTGACAATATTAAGTATTGAAGGAAGGGAACCTATCACAGTTGTTAAACTGGTTGTTCTTGAAATATAAATTGGCCCGTTGATGTCTTTTTTTTGCATCTCTTTCTTTCGCAAGTCATTTATTTTTTGTCTATTTCACTCAATTCTTAAGACACGTGTCAGTTATGTTGCGCTTAAGCCATCGAAAAATTATCGATATTGTGATAATTATGGGTAAAATAAAAATTTTGTTGTCATTATTGTTTTACGTATTTTTAGTAACTAATACGAATATATCTTATTCCCATTATTATTACAGATTTCTAAGTGAAGGTACATCCAAAGAGAAATAGAAGCTACAAGAAGGGAACACTGGTTTCGTCAAAGTACAGCGTTGTATGCTCTCGTCATTTTTCAGACGATTGTTTTCTACAAACTAACTGTCGTCTTCGTTTGCTTTTACATTTTTTTATAAAATGAAGTAATCACTATAGTTATTGTATGTACTTTGTTTTAGACTAACTCAAATGTGAAAGAAGTAGCTCCCTCCACGTCATCCAACAAAGACTTTGCAAATTGAGACTCTAGTTTTGTTTAATTCAGTAAGTCAGATTTAGACTAAAACAATTTAAATAAACAAAGTCGAATATTAAAATGAAACACTTATTTTTAGGTGCGTCTTGATGAATCTCCTTCTCAGTTTGACACACCCATTAAAAAACGTCTTTGTAGATGAATATTAGAATTGAAAGACAAAGTTACACAAAAAATTAACATATTAAAAAATTTACGAAATAAAGCCCGTTACTTGAAAAAGAGAATAACGAATCTAAAATCCATACTAGATGAGTTGGAAAAGAAATGTCTCATTAATTCTGAAAATGCAGACATTTTAAGAAATATGTAAATATGGATAGCAGCACTCCAGCAGATATGGAGCAAGAGTTGGAATGTGCAGTATTTTCTCAGTTTGCTGAGAATGCAATTGAATCTATTGCTGGTTATGTGTGCAGCGCATTGATGAAGAAAATAAAATTTACTATATGCATCGAGGCTTTGGTATCATTAAATGAGAAACAAAATAGCTTACTTACTATACTATAAAGACAACGGGGGTTTAATTTATCCATCCCAGATGGTTGTGAAAATTTGTCGTCGTTGCGAATTGTTTATAAAGCATTATATTATCGATGGCAATGAGAAAAAATAGTGATCATTTAGTACACAAAGTTTTAACAAGTTTTTCAGAAGAAAAAATATTTCCTGACTATGACTACTACACAGAAGCCACCAATCATATATTAGATTTAGCAAAAAGTGTAATAAAAAGGTATACTGACACTCGACTGACATTTTTAAGCAAAAGAAAATCCCACGACACTCAACGAGCTATTCGCCGAATTTATACAAAACTAATTCATTTGAAAAATCAATAACAATTGATTCAATTAAACATTTTTATTTTATTCTTATCTATATCCTGAATGATACAATGTATTTAGAATTATTTACATAAAAAATATGTAAGTGTTCTAAAACGTGGTACAAAAAACTCAACTGAAAGCTGTAATGTGATAGCGTGATATTGGATCAGCAAATCAGAACGCAGTGGCCGCTGCAGTGTTTTGGTGGAATAATAGTCGAACAAAACAGACGATATTGTATCTCTATTGGGTATGTGCTCGATGTCTAGAACTGGCGATGTTATTGAAAACATATAGAAAATCAAAAGTTTTGATTTTCTAATAAATAAAGAAATATTTCTTACACTTACACCAATTAGCCTAGCCCAAAGTAAGCTCTGTTAGGTTTGTGTTATGGGATCTAGGGAAACGGATAGACATACATATATCATAGATGTATATTTTCAATAGAAATATATATTAACAACTATGACTAACCTTAGTCCACATAAACCGCACCCCAACCCCGAATCCGACTAATAAAGAAACAACTATTTATAATACTAAAAATGGTTTAAATGCATTAATACAAATGATTTTTAATACTATACAAATATGACTTAAAGCTCTGTTGTTTTCAATATTAAAGTAGTTTAGTAATTGTGACCGAAATGATGTCCAATGCCAGATGCTATCTAGGGAGTAGTTGCACCACCTGGCGTCGCATCCTGCATTCCCGCAGGCACACGATTTGGCACCGCTAAACATAGCACAATCAGCACCTCGGAAAGGCCAGCCCAGAATTAGCCGTGCCAAACTTAATTCTCACTTATTTTAGACGCGCACCCGGTGTGTTCACCCCTTGCCAACTACTCACCGAATGTTAGTTTTGCAACTCAGGAATAAACATCATTATCTGCAGCTAATAATTGGTAATACCCGTCGCTGGACTCCAGCTTACCCTGAACTGACTCATTGCGGGTTGATCACGGAGCAGATGTCACAGTTTCTTCACAGGTGATATGTAGGTTCCTTCACCATATATATATATATATTATATATATATATATATATATATATATATATATATATATATATATATATATATATATGTGTGTGTGTATATATTTATGGGGTATGTTAACATAAAAGCAGAAACAATCTGACCACCCATCTGGTAGTACTGGCAATAATCGCCCATAGCATGTCGTTTCTGTGAGAATTGCAACAAATCTGCACTCCCTACAAAAACGTACGTTTTCGATTACTGCAAGTATTTTTATGTATGTACTATTTTGACTTTTGGTTTGTGTCTTTGAGTTCATAACAAAACAATAATCTGAAATTAGTATCGTCACGTAATATACTGAGGCATGCATGAGACACGCAATCACAAGCGCGCGCGGTTTGTTGTTATTGTGTAAATAAAATCAATTATTTTAATACACGAAAATTATTATAGTTTCCATGCCGTTCATTATTTTGATTTTATTAATGATCATTTAGAATTTAGATAGTTGTGAAATTCACAAATAAAATAATACATTAGATACGTGACTAGTTTCGAAGCCTTATCATAATATATTGGAACGTTGCACTCATTTTATCATTTCCGCTTACTACCACGGGATTTTATGTGCAGCTCCGAAGAACATAAATTTGAAGAGCTCGACGCGAAATTTATTACATGACTGGGTGGATAGAGCATACTAAACATTCCTAATACCGAATGCGTGTACGTATTATAAATAAAGTCAGCCGCAGTTTCTTGGATGACATTTTTATGATCGACATAAAAGTTTGAAAACTTGTATTACGCTACAAAGTTGGATATGGATCGCTAGCTTTTTACAAGCTTTAGAGTTTTGTCCAACAAAGATGGTTATCTGGTTTTTATGCCTGTAATCAAAGTGATTGTCGCACATTCGCTCCAAAGTCATCATGATTCTCGCGACGAAAGTATTTTATAACACCTCGTTAATATCTCGAGAGTGTGATAATTTCTCTCGCACACCACATAGCTCCGTCAGTAAAATGAATGCTGTGATAACTACCTGCTATAAATACGTTAGGGAAAACCATTGTTGCTAACCGCTTCGTACTCCCGGAATATTAGCTTTTGTTGAAGATTCGCCGGCGCACGTTGATGAGTTACAAACAGGCTACAACCGCTAAGAATTATGTTTGTTTAGTCTCGTATTCGGTAGCAGTGCAATTAAAATATTAATATCGCAAATATTTTGCATGGCCATATTATGAATTTCATTTACGTCATTAGCGGAGCTGTTCTTGCCGTCTGAAACGACTGAGTGACAGTTCAACAATACACAATACAGTTGATAGCTAATCCTAGAACTAACATAAATTTCGGAAATATGTTTAAGTTTTATTCATTACAAATAGATCTCCGTGGATGCAGTATTCAAATTTGAAGTCATGTTTTTAAGGTACATGTTACATTACAAAGTCGATAATTATTTAAATGATGCCAATGTTTGGTATTGAATTGAAGACATTCTATAGTGTAAATATTTGTTTTCTTGTATAAATTGTAAACATATATGTACGTTGTATGGTAACGACATAATTTATTGCAAAAGATGTTATTATTTTTGATAAGTTTCTTGCGCCCGAAGAATGGGCGCAAGAAACTTATCACACAAGTAATACGTCATGAATGTCTGAATAAGCTTTCTATCAAGTCATATTTGAATAAAGTTAATTTTGATTTGATTTGAGTAATAGCACTTTTGTCCTGTTTAATTATTATATCTTTAAGTTAACGCGGCTAACACCTTCGATCGACCCTATGAAAGCCACATGATTTATTCCTTCAATCAGATTAATTTAATTCAAACAAGATATTAATATCCCATCATTAATTTTTTCCCTTGTATGTATTTACAATCAGCCTTAAGAATATAAATGTGTTTTGGGATGCTTCCCATCTAAGCAATTTACACCTCTGTTACCGAGAGCTACTACCGGCCTGCTCTAAGATGTGATGACGACTCAATCGTCTATTATTAGTATGTCGAACCAGTGTTTACGACAAATTGGCGAACTTGAATTAAACATTTAACAAATCTACTCTTACCTCACTAACACCCAGCAATAACACCAGTGCATTCAACGTTTGAACATTTCGCATTGCAGGCAACGGCACGATAGACTTCCCCGAGTTCCTCACAATGATGGCGCGTAAGATGAAGGACACCGACAGCGAGGAGGAGATCCGCGAGGCGTTCCGCGTTTTCGACAAGGACGGCAACGGGTTCATATCGGCCGCCGAGCTGCGCCACGTCATGACCAACCTCGGCGAGAAGCTCACCGACGAGGAGGTGGACGAGATGATCCGCGAGGCCGACATCGACGGCGACGGACAGGTCAATTATGAGGGTGAGTTTGACTGACTGTCGGCTCCCAGCGGCATTACAACGGACAGGCTGCTGACAAAGCTAGTGTTGTGTTGCCAGTGACCACTGTGAGACCATTGTGTTGCCACAGATCGTTATTTCACAAAATAAGTCCTGAATCAGAAACAAAAGTTATATTGACTTATTAACATTCTGCGATTATTTTGCGAAATGAACGTTCTGCGTCAAACAAATTCATGTGTGTCTACGCGGAAGGAAGGGCACCAAACATAATTGGGTACTCTTGTATTATAATTATTATAAACAAAACTTACGGTTACGGTAAATCGTATTATTGGCTGGTCTGAAGCTTCCATAGGCTTTATCGGATAGCCGAACGCTTGTTTTGTCACCCCATATTGTACTTTTAAACGATTGTGGCGATGGAAACCTCTTCCCTATCTTTAACTGCTGTATATGATTAACTATGATTTATTGATCTGTTACGCAGCATATATTTTGCCTTGGAATCTGGTATCAATAAAGGGAACATGATGTGGATAGAGGTTTCCGTTATCACATTTTAATAACCATATTTATAGTCGCTGTGGGTAGAATTAAAGTTTTGGGAATTTGTAGCGGGCTTATTGCATACTTTATATTAGACTAGAATAAACAAAGAATTATGATAAATTAGGACAAGACGCAATACAAAATTAATGGTCAAATATGCCATGTATCATACATAATGTATTTGTGGTCGTTCTGTTAACTTTCTCGTATGACGCGATAAGCAAATAACATAGTTACTTTGCGGAGAAACGGACCTCAGAATGGGTCTGGGATACGCCGTACTGTTAGTTTCGCCCAGTGACCGCGAAGTTCATGGAAGTTCTTAAATTTGGCGTGAAGAATTTTGTGAAGCATTCCTCCGTAGCCGAGGTTTTGAGAAAATTATTATAAGACAGCTTGTTTATGGATAAACTTAAGTATTTTTTGTCGTCATTTGCATAAGTATCTTCCATGTGCAATGCGTTCACTGGTTTTGACGCAGTCGAGTCGCGCTAGCAGCCCTCGGACGATACCACCCTCACGAGTTGATTATTTGGCTAGTCTTCATCAACATAGACACAACCAGCTCATGTCCCTAGCGAGGGGCGAAACCTGATTGTAATTGATTAGTATTATAGTATCTAAGGTACGAGAAACCTTTTAAAGCAAAGGGAAATTATTCCAAAGTATTAAATATTGATAAATGTACTCATAAATTCCTTAAAAGTAGCAGAGTCAATAAATGAAGAAATAGTAAAATCTCTACTTTGACGATTCGCAACAATTTGAGCTATTGCGTCCAATAAGACTACGGCTTGTAGTTAACTATGTTAATATGTAGCATAACACCCAACACAGAAATTCCGTGCTTATATTAGTTGGACAGTTGTGAATCAGCTATAGTCTTCTAGACAGTAATGAGTTTGCAAGATGGCAGGCCTCCAAGTCGTCCTACTTTTCCTACTTTTCCTACTTTTTAGTAGGAAAGTAGGAAAAGTCCTACTTTTTACACATTTGTCCTACTTTCCTACTTTTCTCTAAAAATGAGTTGAATTTGCGATAATTTATTACACTTATTATTCATTTTTACATAATTATGTCAATATTTCCCATGAGAAGTTGTTTTTTTTTCCTAAAAATTGACTGACTAATATCCTTTTCTTTTTATGGGAATAAATAATTGATTAAATGTATTAATGTAACCTTCTGTATGCAATAAAGTATTATAATAAAATAATAATAATGGGCTCTGCTCCGCTGCCGGCGGCACACAGGTTTAAGTTTTTTATAATATTTATGTTTTATATCTATATGTATTGTAAAAAATTTAAATTTAATATTGTACTTTAAATAAATGAATAATAATAAAATGATTTTTATCAATTTATAAGTTCCAATAGTATTATATCTAATCAACCGTGAAAACAATTTTTTTCAAAGACATGGCAATACATTGTGATACTTATTTATTTATTTATTTATTAGGAACAACAACAGCCAACTTATGTATAGACTTATACTAAATACATTTTTAAAGTAACTTAGGCCAAAACAGTCGTTCACAATGTATAACAACGCTATTAACAAACATAAAAAATATATAATTCAAACTTTATTTTCTACCTAATCCTTAACTTAAAACGTCACTTTAATCGGTCTCTAATTTTATTTAAAAAAGTTTTTTTATTTCCGATAAATGGATCAATATCACTGAACTCAGTGTTGTAACTCTTAGCAATTCTTGACAGCACTGCATTGCAACCGTAATTAGCTAGGTGCGAGGGAACCGAGAATAAGGTCGTGTGACGCGTGCGGCGCGCTGGCGCCCGCAGCGCGACCTGCTCCACCAGCTCTGGGCAGTCCAGTCGCCCGCGCACGACATCGTATAGGAGCCCCATGTCCAGCGTCTTGCGCCGCTGCTCAAGGTTAGCATTCGGTACTTTCGGCAATCATCAATATATGATGTACGGGTTTTTTTATAAAATTTGTAATTGAGGTGATGAATAATTTTTTTCTGAATATTTTCAACCCTATTTTTGTGTACTGCATAGAATGGATACCATATGGGACAAGCGTATTCTAAGATACTCTGTACATAGGCGTAATAAACAATTTTGAGACTGTTTAACTCAGTGAAGGGTGAACATGTACGTATTACAAAGCCTAAATTACGATATGATCGACCAACGATATTGTCAATGTGATTTGAAAATGAACATTTTAGAATCGAGAGAGACTCCCAAGTCCCGCACCACCTCAACCCGTTCAATAGCAATGTTGTTAAAATTATAATTAAATGTGATTGGTTTTTTCTACGGGTAAACTGATGCATTGACACTTGGGAATGCTGATTGTATATTATTCTTAGAATAGTATGAAATCAGATATTAAGATCCTGTTGAATCAGCAAGCAATCAGAAATCGACTTAACATTCATGAAAACCTTTTTGTCGTCTGCGTATAAAAGGTATTTAGCACTGCTGAACATGAATATATATCAATAATAAGATATGCGTGTAAAAAAGAGGCCCAAGATGTGAGCCCTGCGGGACACCGTGGGCACTGTTATAAAGTCCGATCTGTATCCACCAAGTACGACAGCCTGCGAACGGTTTGTTAGGTATGAAGAGATCCACCGCAGTAAGTCTCCATGTATTCCCAACGACTCCAATTTATGTAGCAAGATAACGTGATCAACACGATCGAAAGCTTAAAGATACAAAATAAAAATAGTGATTATTATCATTGCTTACTATTTTGACATGTCTCTTAGATTTCCCAATGAATTAAACTGAGGGGAAATCCATGCTCCTGCCTGCTTAACCCAGGTTGTGGCAGCATTTTCTTTCCATGTTCAGGATATATTAATAGTTTACCCAAAATTTATATTAGGCCTACTAATTCATGCGTTTTTGAGATCTTCAATTGATGTTCACATTGTTAGGAAATAGTTGCAGACATGTTCTAATTTAGATAATTATTAGTCTTAAGTGATAGAAAATGTCTACAATAATTTCCTAATCAATTCATGTTTTTCCAGATTTTTTTTCTGTACTTAGGTAATTGGTGATAGTTGAATGTTTTTGAAGAAACGTAATTTTTTATGTAGTTAGAGTGTAGTGCAGTGAACATGCCTAACAAAACATCATTTAAAGATGAATGGTTAAAAAAGAAGGACTCAAACGGCCAAATTATTGAACAGTAAAACGATCAAGATATGAAGTATTTTGTCGTTTATGTAAGAAGGTTGTGAGATGTGATAACCGTGGGCTGAGTCAGTTGCTAACTCACTCAGAAACTAAAGTCCACTCTTCATTTGTTAAAGACGTGTTAGCTGGAACACAAATGATTTTAGTAAGTCAAACCAAAACCTTAAATGAAGCAGATAATACCGTAGCTACTATTTCCTGTTGGACAGCAAAAGAAGAAGTCATAAAGGCAGAGCTCTTGTGGAGCCTCAAGTCAGTTAGTAGTGATTATTCATATAACTCAGCAGATGATACTCCAAAGTTGTTTAAAGAAATGTTCCCTGACAGCACTATAGCTTCCAGGTTTTCTATGTCCCACTCAAAATTATCTTACATGATAACAGAAGCAACTGGACCGTATTTTCATGAGGCCTTATTGTCTAAATATAATAAAGTCCTCATCTCCATATTCCATTTCTTTTGATGAGTTGACCAATAGAGAAGTAAAAAAACAGCTCGATCTGAAAATAAGATACTGGTCCAGCATTAAAAAAGAAGTTGTCGTCCATCATCTTGACACACATCTAATGGGACAGGCAAAAGCCAACACTATCTCGGAAAAAATTATTCAAACAATTAATGATGCTCAAATCCCACTAGCAGACTTTATTGCATTAGGCAGTGATGGGCTCAATGTAAACAAAGCAGTTTTCCAAATGGTGACTGAAGTGAAGAAATCTCAGGACCTACCTCCTCTTCTCAATATCGGGTTTTGTAAACTACATTCCGTCCACAATGCTTTTTCCAAAGCTCTACATGAATTTGGAGACGATATAGTAGACTTAATAGTTGACTTACACTATTTTTTCAATCTTTCCCCTGTCAGGGTCGAAGAACTAAAAGAACTACAAGATGAATTTGGTTTCAAAAATCAAAAGTTTCTAAAACATGTGCCAAGCAGATGGCTTACTTTAGGACCTGCTTTGGAAAGATTGCTGAGCCCAGTGGTCAGTGGCTGAAAAATATTTTATGAATACTCTTCCTGTAAGAGATAAGAAAATAACTGAAAATGGACGTTACAACCGAATAATAAAATTCTTTAAAATCCCCCACACAACTCTGTCCAAGATCCATTTTCTAATTACTGTATCGAATCTATTGCAACCATTTCTAAAACTTTTCCAAAAGGAAGAACCTCTTATCCACCTACTGTTTGATCAAATGGTCAGTGTTATTAAGAACTTGCTTGGACGTTTTATCAGAATAAAAAAAATTAAAAGAAATGAGCATTGAAGATTTGAAGAGCCTGAAATTCCCAAATTTTGAAATTGAGCTCTCTGACAAAGATATAGGAAATTAGTTGGTAAACTGAAGGCAGAACAACAGTCAAGTTTGATTGTGGGTATGCGTAAATTTTTGAGGTGTGTAACTTTGAAGTTGTTGGAAAAAGTACCAACCAATGGTATAATCCGAGAAGCACGATGTCTGAAGGCCCAAAATAGGTGTGAATCTTGGACTCTTGCATCTGTGAAAAACCTTGCAGCCAGTGTCGCATTAAAAGAATCCCTAAATGTAGATATAGTAAGTGATGAATGGAAA
The DNA here is from genome assembly GCA_036419045.1 of Scirpophaga incertulas. NCBI lineage: Eukaryota > Metazoa > Arthropoda > Insecta > Lepidoptera > Crambidae > Scirpophaga > Scirpophaga incertulas. The sequence goes on along the minus strand of CM071631.1, from coordinate 22,991,256 downwards.
GTTCTTCAGTGTGAAAATATTCCACAAGACTGGTATAGTTATGAAATTGATGAAAATATAATGCAAAAGAGGATTGATCAATACTATAGTGAAATCTTTGCTTTAAAAAATTATCTTGGCCAAGAAAAGTATCCTGAACTAAATAAATTAGTAAAAGCAGTTTTGGTTATTCCGCACGGTAATGCTGATGTAGAACGAGGATTTTCTCTAACTTCAAACTTTTTAACTAGTACAAGAACTTCTCTTTCAGCAGCCTCGATCAGTGCTTTGCAATCTACAAAGGATGGCTTAAAAAAGTTTGACAATAAATGTCACTTAGTCCCTATCACAAAAAATTTCATTGATAAAGGTGCTAGAGCCTACAGATCTTACGTAGAGAGAATAGAAGAAGAAAAGAGAGTGGAAGCAGAAATAAAAAAACAAAAGGAAGAAGAAGAATAAATTGAAAGAAAAAGAAGATTTGGCAAGAGAGAAAGCTGAATTTGAAAAGAAAAGTAGAAAAACGAAGTGATATTGAAAGAAAAAACTCTAGGAAAGAAAGAGGATGAAGCTGCGACAGAGATGGATACTTACAAGACACTAGTAGACAAAGCAAATGAAAGAATTAAAAATGCATTAAAGAACCAGGATTTAAAAGGCGTTAAAATAGGACAAAGGCCTTAAAATATCCCCATACCAAATTACATCGAAAATGGTTTGGCTGTTGCCGTCGCAGTTTCCCGCGGGAAAGAGATATTTTATCGCGGTAAAAAGTATCCTATGTCCATTTCCGGGGTTCAAACTATATTCGTGCCAAATTTCATCAAAATCGGTTCAGTAGTTTCGGCGTGAAAGCCGGACAGACAGACAGAGTTACTTTCGCATTTATAATATTAGTAATGGCTAAACACTATTTAACATTTTTTAAATCCTTCATTAACGTTTTACGGTATTTCCTTATTCCTATATACTATTTGATAGACTATTGAGTATTTATTATTTAGTTTTTAGGGTTCCGTACGTCCGAATACAAAAAACGGAACCCTTATAATATCACTTGTGTGTCCGTCTAGCGTCTGTCCGTCGCTTCCAGTCAATTATCTCCGAATCTACAAAACCGATTAAGATGAAATTTGGTACACATATAATAATTTTTTAGATAATAATTTTTTATTACGAGATATACGAAAAATAATAAGAAGTCCATGATATTAAAAACATTGTAAATAACTCAATTTTGTTTAAAATGTTGTATAGATAATGGTACGAAACCCTCCGTGCGCGAGTCTGACTTGCACTTGGTCGGTTTTTAATATGTCATTTCATTGTTTCAGCACAAAAATTGATTTTATGTCAAATTAGGTCCTACTTTTCAGTAAAAAAGTCCTACTTTTTGCTAAAAAAATCCTACTTTTCCTACTTTTTTTGGGGTCAAAAACCACTTGGGGGCCTGAAAGATGGTGAATTTGCAAATGTCGAACACATTCGTTCTATATACACTAAGTACTCAGTTTACTAAAACATAACCTCTGAACGTGAACCAAGCGTTAGTCGATCAAAGCGTTATTTTTATTATATACTATTGGTGCATTGACAAGAGTTTCAGAATTCAACATTTTGCAAATTGAAAGCATAAAATTCAACATTATAGTCCCTAGGGGGCTGCTGTGCTCCAATCACCGCCAGCATTTGGTTGTTTTCCACGTCGATGTGACGCCATGGTGCAGTAATTCACTAGCCTCGCACCGCACTGTTTACCGTACACGTGATTTATGGCGTTCTTGGGAAAAATATAACAAAACCAATGCTACGCCATATGCGTTGATCCGTTTATGCATCAGTTAACTCGCTCTCTTTTAATTATCCGAACTCTGCGTAAGCTATATTTGCTTTAGCATTGGATGCCCTTTGAAATCTGAGTGTTATGAGTAGACACCGCCATGTCGAGGTCCCATTGATTCGTACAGCGGATCTCTTGTTTTAAAATAGTAAATCTATATTCAACAAACTAATTGATGACAAAATAAAATTTAACGTAGAACATTTTGTACATTCAGACATACAAGATAAAAAAGGTATATGTTCTTGAGTACAGACCATTAACTAGAATCTATATGTATGTATATATATATATATATTACTAGGAAATATTTAAAAAATTGGTCATACATCAAAATGATTTTAATTAAACTTAGACATTTAATCTGTTATTATCGCAGTTCTATTAAAGCATTTATAAATTCTTAAGCTTGGTGAAATTAGGTTTAAATAATTGACAGATTTTTATCGTCATTACACGAAATCAGTATCGCGATTATATTAAATTTCCCAGATCTAGGGAGATATTTCACCATCTTCCATGATTTAACCAAATCTTTTAAAATTCGAACAAAACGCTGTGGTCTAAAACAATCTCTGGAAAATATATACATTTCAAATAGCAAAAAAAAAATTAAATAAATCCTATTGTAACCAAAACCAGACATGGCTCAAAAAATACTCGAACCCTTAGAGACAAGTGTATCCCACATACGCTTAGCACTCATACAAATTTATATGCTTTACTCTTCTTGATTTCCGATGCTCCAAAATCACCTGAAAGTAAAACGGTCGATGGACTATGGAAGAGAAATTGGCAAATATTCTTCCCATCTCACTTTATTGCTATATTAGAGAGTAAGACCGCTTCTGCACTTACGCATAGATTTTGTGTCATTTTGGTATTGAAACCTGGACAGGTCTGGAGAGACAATACAGTGGTTGGGAATATAGCGTGTAAATCTCCCCAAATTGTGTATGCAGTACCATTCGAGCTTTCTATAATCTAAAATTCTTTTTGTATAACAACATTAAACATCAGCCATCCAGTCTCGAATCATATAATTTGGTCGATAGACATTAGTGCAATTGTTTATCAATTGCAATATACTGAACAATGAGACTGTTGTTGATTTTTGTACAAAATTTAACAAACATGGCAATGATCGCATATAAACAATAAAAAAACAGGTCTTGATCAAATAAAGGAACACAACAATCCTAAGATTTCCCAACAGTCGAGGTACTACTTTGATAGATGAATGTATATGAATAGGACGTTTTTAACGAACACCAGACATAGTCGATTATTACATGTGGAATTTATAATTCATACATTTTATGGAATATTCGACGCTTAATGGAATTGATGCCACGTTATCTTCAAACTGACACCGCGATCGCTAGATCGCTGTACAAAGGGCTACCCTTGCCATCGTAAAATTTAAATTGTACTGATCTACTTTCTTACTTTTTTTTAGTAATATGCAAAACAACTTACAAATATATCTTCGTCTTTGTATTTTCTAAATTATTAAAGATGCGGTAGCAACCGAGTTTATAGGTTTATGTGAGGTGACCTGAACAAAGGCTCTGTAAAAATGACATGATGACACAAGAGTTTGCGTGAAGCGTGCGTCGGCGCATCGCACTCGCCCCCGCAGAGTGACCAGCACAGTTTCTCTCTTGCAGACTTCCATGCGCTCGCCAAAATCATATTCGGCCGCGGCGACGGCAACCGTTAGCGCCCGGCCCTAACTTTTTCTGTCCATAAGAAAAGACTCGACGATAAAGCTGTGATCTCGAAACGATTTTCCCCGGTAGTGTGTAAAAATGTCCAACGGCCTACGAGCGCGGTACGGAAATAGGTACATGCCCGTGTTTGAATGGAATGTTTGCTGCTAGTTATTGACTGTCCTTGCCGTTAGTTGAACCCGTCCCTCGCCCTCAGTCTCGTTGGGCCCCACTTGACCCTTCTAATGTCGTATTGTCCGTCAGGTGCAAAATCGTATAAAGCTCGCTGGAGCATTATTTTGACCGTGTACTTGATCTTGCCATCAGTTTTGAAAAATTTGTCCTTCGCATGTCCGGGTTATGAGATAATAGTAGTTGTTATTTGTGAACAAAACAATATTCATTTAATATAATACCAATAAATATAATAGAGTATGATGTTGATAACATTTAAAAAATATACGGATCATTTGTTAAGTTTACTTACTAATAACTCTTTACTGAGTTTACATAATAAACAATTTCACGACAACTTTTTTATTATACGCGTCTGTTGAGATTAGGATAAAATAGGAAGCTTAAATAATATAATGTTGATAAATTATCAGAACGTACGGTATTGCACCCGGCGGCCTCGGGGAAGTGACACGTTTTCCTGTAGATTGGTGCATGTGCCTAATGTCTGTATAGTGTTCCTTGAAATGCCACCTGCTGGTGGCAGCCAAGCGTCGCGCACGCGTATGGGGGGTCTCACCACTGTTCTTAGTGACTCCTTTATTAAGGCGGGGATTCTGTGCAAAATGTACCCAACTTTTGACAATAACTATGTTGGATTAATCTGAGTCATGTCTAGAAGTGGCCTTCAATTGTTTGGCTTGTAATTTGATTATTCTATAAAATTAAGGAATTATAATCAATGGTGATTCTCTAATTATCTTGGCTAATGTTTAGATATAGGTTTTTTTTTTACTAAAGTGAGATTTATGCCAACTTTCAGTTCACTTTCTGTTTAATTTTCATTATAATAACAGCTTTTACATAAAGATCATAAAAATATTGAAAATATTTCCGTTTTTTTTCATGGGACTATAAAATCGTAAACTGACATTTGTCCGTTATTGTAAAAAATAATAAATGGGCGCTTTCCGCAAATTTTAATGACATTTTGTCTCTGGAATAGTATGCATCTATGCATGCACCCCCAATTTAATGTTACTCTAATTACCTTTATCATCTGCACCTTTCTACAGTAATGCACACCTAGCTCTCCCGGTAGGAATCCGCATAAAAATTATACAATTGGAGCCCTCTTGCACAAATCGTTACAGTGAGACCCTGCTATACATGTCTTCCCGTCCCGAAGACCAATCCCTAAGACTCCGTACAGTAGGCAATCGTAGAACCTTTCTGCAAATGATCATTTAATTCTCAAATGGCTTATGGAGAGCGCGGATTAATTAGACCACATCCACTTCAACGACGTACACTAATGTGCGTTAGTTTTTGCGCAAATCCATTCGCGACGAATTCTTGGTTGCTAGTTTATGTATATTAGAAGAAATTATAACGTTAGTACAATTTCAACTTACTATGGGCCCTGGAAGTCTGCTATCGTTTTGTTTTCAAGAGATCCTCGTAACTATTATTACTCTTACGAGAAACCATAAGATTTAAGTTTCTCCACAGAAGGCCTGCGGGGGTCTGAAATATAATATTAACGAACATTGTTATAAGATCAAGCAGTTGCCATAAAAACAACAGGTTAAATACTCCTAATATGTTGGACAGTTACATTGATGTATTATGAAACACTTTGTCAGCGTGCCGGAGTCTTTGGGTGGTCGGTGGCGGTCGAGGCTGCAGCTGTCTGCATTGTGCCACAGCGACAACCAGAGGGTGGTGTTTCGTCCCCGTAGTGGCATGAGTCGCGAATGTCTGTTCAATGTTGTGCGCTCTGTCGCGCCGTGCACATGCCTCGCTTCCGCTTCCATCGATGTCCGTCCTGCGAGGCGTATGCCTGGTGCTGTTGCGAGATTTGTCGATATCAGTTAGTCTTCTGTCTAATAGCGTTCATTTTTTATCGATGCATCTATGCTAAGACACGTGGGGAACGACCAAAAAATAATACCGATCCTTTCTGTTCCAGAATTCGTCACCATGATGACGTCGAAGTGAGCCGCCGGCCAGTGTGTGTAAAAAGCAGAGAATTTAAATATACATTTTGTTTCATGACACACAATATTACCATCGTATTGGACCTGCATTTCTCTAGTGTTTGCGATAATTAATATGTCATCGTTCAGTTGGTATATTTATATGTAATGTAACGAGGGGGGTCGCTCCGCCTCTCTTTTTATTTAGATTTAAAGTATTCCGTTAATTTTACTAAGTAAGACAAATTTTAACTGTAGCGGTACAAAGAGAAACGAATATGTGCGTCGCGTAGTGACCGGCGGGCGGGCCGGCGGCCGGCACTTCTGTTTGTCTGTCACTTGTCAAGTATAAGGTATTTATAAAGTACGTGGTGAATATAAGGAATAAAGGAAAATCCAAAAGTACGGTGTCTCCGTGAGGGCGGCGACCACCGCGGCCGCCTGCGCATCGTCGCATCGTCGGATCCTTGACTCAGTAAACGAATAAATTAGATTTATCGGTACTGTATTTGATCGTATCTACTATACTGTAGACAAGATAAAATTATATTTCTATCGTTGGTAACTCAATTCTCTATCTAGTAATAGTCGCCGCTCTGTTACACTCTTAAGGCATTGATCCATTCTGTTATTTAAATTTTACAAAAGACATACTGAAAATAAATGTTTCTTCATTTTTAGGTCAATAAGAGTGAGTGTTTCATTTCACCCCCGCCGGCGCCGGCCTCGCTTTTCTATAAATACTTCATGTTCATTATTATGTGATACAAGTTAATAATAATAATGCTAATTTTACATTTAATTTTAAGTATGTGTATATTTTAATTAAATGATAAATATAAACGTATACATTAATTCACTCGGAAAAATTTTTGAATAGTCTCAATTATAATTAATACGTAGATTGTGCGCCGCGACTCCTCCGGCGGCCGCACGCCTCTCGGACGTCTCGTCGGTCTCTGGAACGAAACTATTTGCCATTGTCAACGTTTTTGTATTCAACCCTCGCTGGATCTAATCAATCTTGTATTATATAAAAGCATAGACGCAGATTTAGACGATTAGATAGATAAAGTTGTATATTTCTCTCTTCTATCTATTCAATAAATTGAACAAATATATCGAGCCATTTCAGATGGGCCTTCTTAATTTCATTCGCACATTAAACGTATCCTAAGAAAATGGGAGTTTTCAATTCAATTAACACTTCTCCGAAGACGGCAGTGTACCCGAAGCAAACCCATGAATGACTTCCTTTTTGGGTCTTCAATTTGCAACTTATGTGGTGGACGAAATGTGAAGGACAAACACGGCTGTCTTGTCCTTTATCTAGCTAATTGCCAGTGAAGCTTTTTGTATTGTATATTTAATCGTAATATTTTATAGGTAAGGAATAAATTCTTCAATTTGTCACGAGTTCTTATGGCTTAGCATTTGTCACGAGTTCTTACATATCTAGAACTTAATGCGTAAACACCTGCTTGTAAGTGTTACCTACCCCTATAGTACATAAATGTGGATGGATCTGTAAATCGAGTTCTACTAGGACCACAATGCTTGTAAACTTGCGTGTTACATGACACGTAAAATTGTATTCTTTAACGTGTCACCGTATTTTCCTTACAAACAAAAACAATAATGAAAACGTCGCTTCAAAGCGGAAATAGGCTGATTGATATACATCTGATGAACAGATCTTCATTTGATGCAACAACTACAAAACTAATCTGGTTTCTTTGCTGCAATATTGATAAATACTAGTCGATAAATATACAAGAGGTACCTTTTAGTAAATAATGGACCGTATTATAATCGATAATTTTAAACTATGTTGTTCCTTCCATATCTAGCATATGTTACATTAACTAGGCTTAAAACAAATACTGTTTACTTAAAACAAGTACGGGTCTATGTGACTTACTTTAATTGGTGTTAACTTTGACGACAATTCAGCTTGAAAGCAACGCTGGGTAGTGAATAGTTCTTTTATCGGGCTTTAGACATTTTCTAATAAAGAAGTTTTGTTTTAAAATAGGTTCACCAATAATCTGCTTGTCTTGACAAAGATACGAGGGTGGATTGAAAAGTACTCAGCCTAACCAAGAAAATAAACACATACTAAATCAGTTATATTTTTATTTTTCTACATAATCACCATCAAGTTCAATACACTTTTGCCACCTCCCTTTCCAAGCATTTAGACCGTTGAAAAAAAATAATTCTTCCTTAGAGTCAAAATATGCGTCTACAGCTGCTTTGACTTCGTCGTTTGTCGAAAATCTTTGACCTCCCAAGTGCTTTTTTAGGTTAGGGAACAGAAAGAAGTCTGATGGTGCCAGATCAGGTGAATACGGCGGATGCGGTAACAGTTCAATGCCACAGTTGTGAATTTCAGCCATTGACTGTACTGACGTGTGAACACGGGCGTTATCTTGATGAAACAGGACTTTTCTTCTGAGCATTCATTCACGTTTTTCTTTTATTTCCTCTCGTAAACGACGTAGTAAGGTGCAGTAGTAATAAGAGTTTATAGTCTGACCCCTTTCAAGATAATCAATCATAATCACACCTTTCGAGTCCCGTCGGGCTTCAGAATACTGAAGCCATCACCTTATTTGCCGACAAAATCGACTTAGCCTTTTTAGGGGGTGGTGAACCAGGTCTTCTCCACTGTTTTGATTGTTGTTTTGTTTCCGGTGTACAGTAATGAACCCGTGTATCGTCCATAGTAACAAAACGATTAAAAAATCATCTGCATCGACTTCAAATAACTCCAAACATTCGCGTGAAATAGTCAATCGTGTCCTTTTTTGTTCGACTGAAAGCAGTCGCGGAACCCACCTCGCAGACACTGTGGAAACCGAACTCGTTGACAATGATGTTCTGAGTTCGTTCATAAGAGATGCCTATAATCTCGGCTATCTCTCTAATTTTTAATCTGCGGTCTCCCATTATTAAATCAAGTACTTTTTTAATATTTTCGTCAGTAGTTGACGTCGAAGGCCTTCCAGAGCGGGGTTCATCTTTCGCACTCTCTCTACCACGCTTAAATTCTGCTATCCATTTTTTGACGGATGAATATGACAGAGTACAATCGCCTAATGTACTGACCATGTCATCATGGATGGCTTTTGATGATAGCCCCTTCTTATGGAGGTACTTAATGACAGCACGCTGCTCGATTTGCTCCATTCGCGGAAATTATGTCCGATTACTTTGTTAATAAATTTATAAAATCACAACTAATTATCGCACACGTTTCGAACTTCACACAATGAACTAGTCTGAATTGAACTAAATAATGTGGGTAGATTTGATTTTTAGAATTGAATGGATCTGTGTTAGGCCGAGTACTTTTCAATCCACCCTCGTACGACGTGATGCATAATGATGGCATCTGTTTAACAAGAAAGCTTGCAAATCCAACACAATTGGTAAATAAAAATGAATTTAATATAGAAATGACAGATACCGATTTGATGTGCAACGAAAGTGTCCCGAGAACAAATTTTACAATACACATATTTGTTTCACAAAACAAACTGGCAACAGCGCCAAAATGAAACTAATCTTTATTACTTACTATCACAAAAACTTTGTGTATTTCAAATTCAAGTCAAAAGTACCATTATGGAACTAATTACTTTTAGTTGCACGGAGACTTGTACGTCCCAAGCTTGAGGGAATAGCGCCATAATGAAATAAATAACTTAGTTTCTACTAACTCGCGTGAAACCTGATAACAGTCAAAAGAAAATAGCGCAATACACTACCTGTGGTACTGACGAGTTTTTTTATTGCACTATTGTCACGAATGCAAATTGCCTACCTGATGGTAAATGATTGCAGGTCGCTTTTAGTACATATGTTCCTGTGAGATTCGCAGCTTGAAATAGCTGGTTTGCTTATTTAGCAACCACCACAAGAACCACAGCATTGCCAAATTGACACTGGAAAATCACGAAGCCCACCAATTTCACTGTCTGTTACCCTGGTTTTGATATAATAGAAGACTACTCCGGAGAATATATATACAAGTTAAAATTCTATTGTCAATAAAACGGTGTGACTTCTAAACTATATAGCAAAAACTTGTCCCGTCTCGTTTTATTATTATAAGAGAGAGAGAGAAACATACTTTTCACGTGTTTATTTATTATAGAACCTGTACTAAGCTTGCTTGTGATATAAATATTAATAGGTACTATCCATAAGACGCTACTGAGACATCGTCGTGTTTAAGAATTAATACACTCACGTAAATCTTAATAGCTGATCTACGCTCTACCAAGTGCCACAGAATGTCGACTCATGCGTACATTATTATCATCAGACTTGTATCTCGGAAATACGTTAATGACTGGCAGGTATAGGCTATAATATATTTTACTATAGATGACCATATCCGTGCTGTGCGTTGCTTAAAAACTGATCCCACTTTACAGGTACATACTAACTTTAAATGTCTCACGAAATCATTAGAGAACGCAACACATCACATCATACTGGACAAATAGAGATTTAGCCAAATGAAATTATAAGCAGAATTTGGACAGTTTTACGCGCCAGTGCGATATCTGTCTTGTTCCTATGTAACATTACTGGGTATAGATATTATATATGCAAGAAACCCAGATTAAGTAGGTTAGTCTACCATAGAGCCTTATAATGTGGTGTCGCCGCGAACTGCAATCTGAGATTTATAAAGAAAAAAATGTTAAAAAGGAATTCTTTCCTTCTAAAATGTAAAAATTTGCCTGTCAGCATCCATGTGCGGTATTTGTGTTGGACTAATTTAGACTTCACTTATTAGTGTTAATAGGTCAAACAGTAAATAGGCAGTGTTTCCTCCAGAACTATCAATTATGGACCCAAACTGAAGTACACTCCATTGCGCATTAGAGCACCGATAACAAATTTTACACCGAACCCATGACATTTAGATGTTTGAATTAAAATATATACACTACAAATGTGGATTGCGGTCCTCAATTTGCTATTGGCGTTCGTGTGCGCTATTTGTTCGTAAATGGTTGGGCGATAATGCACACATATTTGAAAGCGGTCTAACGAAAGATATCGGTTAGTACTAATATTACCAACAGAAGATAAGCAGTGCGCTGTCTCTAGAATCATTTAAGGACAAACATATGAGTTTGAGCACTAAACATATTTTCGATAGAATTCTTGCCGTTTCATGTTTTACACCGGTGTCAATGCAATGATATAGCACTAAGCATAGTTGAAATGCTCTTATGGGAAATGCAAAAAATATTTTGAAAGTAAAGATTTACTAAGGTACATTTTTCATTATAACAAATTTCATTACAACTTTGAAGCCAAATGTTGTTTGAAATATTTTCGATTAAACGAAAATGGGGCGGCGGTGTGGCCACCTCGGGGCCGGCGGGCCGGCAGCAGTGCGGCGGCGAGCGTGCGGGCAGGCGGCACAAAGTGGCGCCGCGGCCGCAGGTAGGGCGGCGGTGTGGCCATCTCAGGGCCGGCGGGCCGGCAGCAGCGCGGTCTGCAGCGCGGTGGCCAGCGTGCGAGCGGGCCGCCCAGAGTGGTGCCGCGGCCGCAAGTAGGGCGGCGCCGCTTCGCACGCCGCGCCCACACCGTGGATGTCCAGGTGCAGCCACTCGCAGCACACGAAGTTCTGGACGACACACCAGTTGATTAGTCTATATTGACATTTACCACTGTGGCTAGCACAATTTCTATTTACCAAAATTGTCTTAGCGGGAAGAGGATGGAGGGAAAGACAAGTGTGAAACTATAAATAATTTGGAGGGAATCGAGCAATGCAACGCGGCAGTGCTGTATATAGGTTCCACGCGTACTTCCCGCTGCTTCGGCCAGTAAAACCAAGATGGTCGATAGAGCTAAAGGTAGTGTGTGGGATTGTACGTAACAATAATAAAAAATCGAACGGATTCTGAAGTTCCACTCACGCTGAGGAAGGCGGCACCGATGCACGGGGCGGCTCTGCCTGAACCCTTGTTCCGAAGGTCCACAGCTGGATCGTCTGAAAAACTTATATTCCTGTATATCCTTAATAATTCGTTCCCTCAAAACATTTAGTTAGGTTAATAGTTTGATCACAGGAATTGTATCTCAACGATATTGCCAACAAGTCGGTCCCAGTGAGCGGTACCTGTGATGTGGCGGCGGTAGTACCGCCACAGCGGCAGCGGCCAGCCGCGGTCGCCGGTCCTGGCGCCGGCGGTACGCACTGCGTTTCCCGCGTCGCTCGAGTTGGTAAAGTAACCGAACGCGCCGCCGCCAGTCGCTAGCTGCACGCCCTCTGCGGCAATACAATGCGTAATGATATATTTTTAACAGGGTAACATATATTCTAGGATTTATCTAGCACATATTTTATTTTATTAGCCTCTATTATTCAAATTAATCAAGAATTCTATTATTAAAAGTCCTTTTCCTAAAATAGATATGTCAGTCCCATCGGAACATATAAAGTTGAAATAACAAAGCTCCCGCCAAAACTGAGTTTCGCGCGAAAGCATAACTTCTTTTAACTCCCACTCATTAATCGGTCGAAAATCAAATGTCATGATTGGTTTATAGCTTTAAGGAAAAATGTATAAGTATATAGCATGTAAGCAAATATTATACACTCTCTTTCTTATCACATTCACATCGTGTTTCATTATTACAACCTACTAGGAAAGTGGTAACCCCGACGAAGCATTAACAATCTGCCGAAGTCGCCAACATATCGCTATCACTGCGAATCCCACCTTTCTGGCGTGACCGACCAAGGCTATGGTTCTTCAGTTTCGAAGCAGCGACACAGATCTCAAGAGAAGTCAAGCTCAACTAGCGCAAATGGTGATTGCGCACCTCGAGAGGCAAGACATCGATCAAATCACCGACCTGCTTTACAATCCACCCGCAGCTGACCAGTACACCGCTATCAAGGAGCGTCTGATCACCGCGAATGAAGAATCTGACAGTCGGCAATTCCAAAAGCTGTTGTCAGAGATGGAACTCGTTGACCAAAAGTTGTAACAACTATTACGACGCATGAGAGACCTCGCACGAGAACATCTGCCAGACACAACGCTACGACTCATGTGGACCAACCACCTGCCACCACACGTCCGTTCTGTACTAGCCGTCAGCGAGTCGCTCAGCTCAAAAGCTACAACCGTTGAAGTGCTTCATTATTACAACCTATAAGGAAAAATTTACTTAAAGATTGTCACGACAGGCGCGGTACATCATATTGGCCTATCCGAAGCTGGCTGGATAAAAATACTATGTTTTAGAGATCAATAGAATACACAACACAAATCTCTTCTATTCAATAAGCAATGACGTCCTATAATAAGAGATAGATAGCTCTTCGAAAATAAAGGCGAACGAAAAAGCGAATTGATGCGAGCGAAATGCCCATTCGGGCTTTTGGTGTATTTTAATTTACTCTCTGTAGTTACTTCTGTTAAGTGTTATTATTATATATTTGTAATTCATGTAAAATTGTAAAACAAAAATAAATAAGTAAAGTTGGATGTACAAACGAAAAAATATGGTAATTTCAAAGATTGATTTTGATAGTCTGTGCACGAACTTGGGACTGCATTATTTTCTTTTTATGGTCCCAAGCAGGTATACTATGACCACTGTCTCTATTGAGACTGCGAAAACCAAAAGTACAATGGGTGAAGTTTAAATGTTATTGTATGAATAATGCGTAATAAAAATGTGCGTTCGGATTTTACGCCGCTTTTAATTCACATTATTAAACTAAAGCAATTGATTGATCTCACTGGTTAGGGTAGCCACATCGACAACCAGGCGAGGCTTGTAAACGGCCTGACCATACACCAGAGCATCTGCCATCAGGAGACGTCCTTCCATATCGGTATCTTCGATCTGGGGGTGAAAGCGAAAGTGTTTCATAAATATCCCAATCGGCATATGGAGTAACAGGATAGAGATCCTGTTACTCCATATGCCGATATATATGACCTCTCTAGGTTGATTAAGTAAATCTAAAGTTTCAATGAATCTTCATTAGCATTACATAGCTGTTTTATAAAGATTCAACGAATCTTCATTAGCGTTACATTGCTGTTTTATAACGATTCAATGAATCTTCATTAGCGTTACATTGCCACTTTATAAATATTGAATGAATCTGTCACTAATGAAGTGTATATTCACGTCACCTGCATGGACATTCCGTTGAGCGCAGGCACGACGTCCCCCACCTTCATGCACTGCCCGCTCACCATGTTCTCGCACAGCGGGATGCATGCGTGCACATTTATCGGCACCTGGCAAAGCCTAGCTTAGATTTACTGCTTACGAGCTGCAATCTAATTTTAGACACATTGAAATATGAATATATCAGACTCCACTGCCATTGGTTTTCATGATTAAGAAATTACATAAATTATTTATTAAAATTCTCAATAAGTCTGAATAAAAATGAGCAAAATAGAATTTTAGTTAAAAATTATGTTTATTAATTATAAATGTTACAGTGTTAAATGTTGGAATGCACCCGGACAGACCGATGTCTTGATGTGCACTGTCTAATAATTACGAATTGCGTGCGCGAATTAGATCAAAATGAGTGTTTTGTCGCTTGTTTGTACTGAACAGTGGGTGTGTTTATTACACGTTTGCTTGAAATCTGTTAAAATATCATAGTTTTGACAGGAAATCTTTTTGATGACACCTGTCAAACGGGACTTCTTAGGTTTGTTTCCTAAGCGGCGTGTCGGCCGGGAGGGCGATGGGGAGCGCCCTGGAACCCGCGCACGAAGTGCCTAAGCGGGAGTGGCACCGACGGATTGTGGCGGCCTGGCGTGCGCAGCTCGAATTACGGATCTGCGCGCGCCAACGGGCCGTCGGTGCCGTACTCCCGCACCTCGAAGCTTGGCTCCACGGGAAGGAGGAGGTCACCTACCGATTGACTCAGATACTCACCGGGCACGGCTGCTTCGGTGAGTATCTGTGTCGAATAGGACGGGAGGGATCGACACATTGTCACCACTGCGCATCCGACCTCGACTCGGCCCAGCATACGCTGGCGGAGTGCCCCGCGTGGGCCTCCGAACGCCGAGTCTTGGTCGCAGAGATCGGGCGAGATCTGTCTCCGCCAGCATTGATTGCGGCAATGCTGGCGGACGAGGGAGGTTGGAGGGCTGTGGCCTCCTTCTGTGAGGCAGTGATGCTCCAGAAGGAGGCCGCCGAGCGGGGTCGGGAGATGGCCGATCCCGCTCGAAGAAGGCGGCGCCGGGCTCGGTAGCACAGCTGCGGCGCCGCCGCGGGTCGCCGGCGGGCGCGAGTAAGTCGCGACTGCTACGGCGACCCGGGATGGACCACGCCCCTTCCGTGGCCGGGGGGCGTCGTCGGTGGAGGAGACCGGGGGAGGTAGTAACCCTCCCCCGAGGAGGGCTCCCCTGTGTCGACGGGGGAGCGGAGGCTGGGGGTTCCCGGAAGAAGCTTTCTGTTCCCGGGGGCTCCCTACAAGCCTGAGGAAGGCCATCCCTGAGGTTTTTAGTGGGTAGGCCTCCCCCTTCTGGGGAGGAGAGCCCCACATAACCCCGGCTCGCCACAGCCGGGGTAGGCAATTTAATGCATTTTCCTCAGGGAAACAAAAAAAAAAAAAAAAAAAGGTTTGTTTCCTAAAATCATTACCCTTCCATCAAAGCCATAGGACTCTTATAACCAAAGCTCAGGGTAAATTTAGTCGGTAGGTCATCCCGGACGAGCCGCCTCGATCAGTTTGGAGTCCGACATAATCACCGTGGCACTGGTTGTGGTAGTATCCATGAGGATTCTCTGCCTCTCTTCTTCAGAGGAAAAAAAAATCTAATCGCTGTTTAAGTACAGTTAGAAAGGGATGGTGTTACTGAGCCCATATAGCGCCATCCCTTTCTAATATTATTCAATTAGGCTTTAGATTGTGAAAACTTTAATATTATATTTTTGTATATCATGTCCGATCATGCTATACGCAGGTGTGTAGTATGTGTGTGGGTAAGATTTAAGAAACATTAGTTAGTCACGCAATATGAGGCACAAAGTTAACAACGTCTGGACAGGTTTAGAGGATTTTTTTATTACATATTCCCGTACAAGGTTATAATATTTAAGGATACAAAGATGTCGTTCTCCGTAGCCGAGTGGTTGGTTTATCGGATTCAAGCTATCACAATCGGTTTCATCATTTCAGATTCGAGTATTTATATATATGTAGATAATAAATATATATGTATATCTGTTAGCTTAGATCGCGTAAGACAAACCTTAAAGTGCTTACTTTGAGCTGGTCTAATTGGTGTAAGAAACATTTAGAGAAAAAACAGTGTGGCACCGATAAGTGTTGAATGAGAATAATGTAGATGTTGGAAGTGGGGGCAGGCGAGCAGGGCAAGCGGGCGCGGGCACCTTGAGGTCGGCCAACAGGCGCAGCGCGGCCAGGCTCACGGCGGCGCCGGCCACGCTGCCGCGACCCGCGCGCGCTGCTTCGCCGCGCTTCAGGCACAGCCCGCCGCTGCGACACCGCGCATTATAATAATCATCGTCATCTTTATTTCTCGACAAAGAAACAACATGAAATAAGATGTTCACAAATATTGCCTGTGCTAGGTGTTCATATACCTGTACTACAGGACATTGATAGTTATTTATTTGCTCATCTATGATTCTGTATTATAATATCTGACAATATTTGTTTTCCCATATAAATTGTAAACACAGGTGTACGTTGTATGGTAACGACATAATTTATTGTAAATGTTATTATTACTTTTGATAAAGCTGATAAGTTTCTTGCGCCTATTCTTCTTATCAGCCAAAAAATACGTTCTGAATGGGTACCACCCATTCAGAACCTCAGAGTAAATAGAACTAGAGCAGGCATCAGTCAAATTTCTCGAACAAATTTTTCTGTCATATCTTGCGGGGGGCGAGGTTACTACTACACTCTAAACCAGCACACATAAACAGAAAATTTTAACGTTTTTACAAATGCACACATGGACACATGACACACAATTTTGAAATTCACGCACACAAACCTTAAAAAAGTACGTTGACGTTCTATTCGAACACAAAAATGTAAAAGTGTGGGAAGTAACGAGACATCACCCAAAAGAATGATATCGATTTCGTTCAATGAATGAATGTTAACTTGGCGTTAATATTTCAACATAATTAAAACATCATGCTTCGACATTTAGTATGTAGTCAATATAAAATTGACAGATATCGAAGGTTAATAAAATGCAAACTTATACTCAGTAGTTTATTATAGTAAATTATAACATCTAATAATTATACCTAATTTTTGTACTTTTTAACTGCATATTTGTTATTTGGTAGGATATTAAGGTAAAAATACGAATTTTGTTGCATGAGAAGCTACGGAAGTCCTATTAAACCGGAAAATAAAATAAGTTTTATTGACATCAAGTTGCGGATACAACAAAAATTGTATTTTTACATCAAAATTAGATACTGCAACACCGACATTGTTATAATAACATTAAAAATGCGTTTTCTAAAAGAAATATTTTATTGAAGAACACGTTTTGATACACACTATAAAAATAATTGAGTTTTTTGACACGGGATTGACAGTTAGTTCTATTATTCCCATGTATGGCATTATAATAATTAAATTAGTTTAATCGTATTAAATACAACTAATTATCAGATAGGGATCTTAAATACTTTAACAATCAACAATATCTCTTAAACGAAATTTTTTGATTTTTATGTTAGCAATAATTTGAGTAATTTTTTTTGCAGATTTATATTGGGTTATAATATTTTGTGAACCCCCATGCTCCGGTCACTGATGTAATTAATATTACATCATTAGGTATTTTTCGACTGCACCTTTTAGTGTATTATAATCCGAGACGTCATTATTAAACAATATTAAATAAAGCGTACTTATTTTCTGTTTACTTACTTTGTTTGTCAATTATATTTTATTATTCAATAAGATTTAAGCATAATATTTTTAATTAATGTCAATTATTCCATTCATTCATTCATTCCTATTTACTCGTAAAACCAAAATATCGATATAGTTGCATCCCTATTATGTACCCATTCAAGTGTGAAAATCAATTAGGGTTGCTGATTAAAAAAGATAATATTTTTTAACTAAAATTTTTAAGTTTCTTAGAGATGATGTTGGCGCTAGTTTACAGATGCTTACCTTTTAAGCATGGCTCTTATATTTCCTTTAACAAAATTACACTCACAAAGTAAGTGTTACTATTTTATTACTGCTATTTTTATAAACAAAAATAACATACAATGAGATTAACAGTGACAGATTGAGTAATTCGCGATAGATAAAAAAAAACTATTGCAAATGTCCTCCTCATACATCTTTTTGATTTCTATATATAGAAACTGCTAATAGAAACTAAACGTGTTACTTAACTGTTATTCTATCAAGGCACCTTCACCATTTGGTATTGTACAAAAAGTGTATGTCTCGATAGAATAACAGCAGTGTGCTACTTGATTTATCATCTATACTTGATTTGAAGGGAAGTTTGAGTTTAGTTCATTTTTACATTATTGATTGTTTTAAATAATGCACCTATATAAATACTTATAAAAATATTTAATTTAAATGGTATAATTGCTAGTACATCGTTATGTATAGAACTGTTAAAGTATCAAAAAATAGTAAAATTGTGTATTATTGTAACAAGGCATCGGCAATTTAAGACAGCAGAGTACAAAATGATGCTGTTACTGATTAAATTAATACCTACCAGATTAGAAAATTGTTATATGAACTATACAAATTCTATATGTCAAATGTCATAATTAATTGAAATATGATAATGTTCAATCCTAGCTCACGCACTCCCCACGAGACTATATGACGTCAGACCGCACTCCTCACGAGACTATATGACGTTAAATTTGAATTTGCAGAATTGTAAAACATGAAATTATGAATTAAATAATCAATAAATCTTAAAAATAATACTTGCAAATGAAAGGTGACACCATCTTTTTGCATACTTGACGTGTTAGACTTCTTTTTACACGAAAAAACAGCACAAGTAGGCCTTTTAGTGGGATCTCTGTTCGCCGCGACATGCACAATGTTGTGTGACAGCCCATAAGGCAGCTCAACTAGTTTTATATAACGTACAAGATTCCGAGTCTTATGCTTTGGCAGAGAGGAATGTTAGACAATGCCATCTCCTGTCTTGGTTACTTTGAGTTCAAAACGTATTTCTTTCTTTCTATACATTCATATTTAGCTTTCTTTCTATACATTCATATTTGAATAAAGTTAATTTTGATTTTAATTTTGTATGATGGACGATCTGTTTATCTGTTCCTACCACTATTCTACTGAAGGAAGGTCAGGTCGAGAGTAGCAGTAACCGACGAGCATGCATGAAAGTATTAAGAGGCATATTACAATTCTTCATTCTGCGAGATTAGGTATTTCGAAGCGTCCCGACAACTCATTGAAGGTCACACGTCCAAAATACTGTGTTGACGCTACGACTAAGCGATTTTGATACTTTTCCCAAAATGTTTATATTTATATTTTTATGCAATAATTCGTTATTGCTATATATATCGTATATGAAGAAACACATTATATGAAGATGATAATTATAAATAGGACAGATGATATTGTTAAAAATAATGTTTATTTTATTACCTAGTATGTTATTTAGCAAAAGACAGTTTTAGTTTTAAATTAATAATAGCTCAGATTAGAAAAAATCTAGTTGCAATTATATAGAAGTATGAATCATCATAAAAAACAGAATCATCTATTTGCCAAATTTCCATCAAATCGATCCAATGGTTTTGATGTAAAAAAGCAAAACAAGACAGTTTCTTTTTGTTCTGGTTCATTACATTGCTATAAGCCTTAATGGCATTGATTTAGATTTTTGAGAGTAAACTATTTCTGGGAGCAAACACTCGTAGTAAAAACGTATCAACATAGGTAACATCTCAATGTTCCAAAAGTTATTGTTCAGTTTAACTCCCACTTTATACTTTCATTATATAATCCGGACCAGTCCAAACTGCAAAAAGGCAAATATACCTTTTTGTACGGTCCCTGGACTTGGTAAAACCAATCGTATTTTTCATTAATTACCAATTCACCGGAAGAATTTCTTTAGAAACTTTGATTTTTTTCCTGCGATAGCGTTCATAATTCATATTGAATGCACAAGAGGGGTATTTTATTTCAAGTAGGCCTTTTTAGCAAATTGTGTATACATTTAAATAATAATTCGCACTGCATACTCAGTCTATGATGTCGGGACATTATATTTATCCATCGGAAATAATGTTTTCTTGGCAGAGTACATTCTGTAACAGTCCCATTATTATTATTAGTGCTAAATACTAATCATATAATTATATTATATATTATATGTATTGACGAAAGAAGTACCTTGCTTTTCAATCCACACTGAAAAGTTTAAAAATAATTCAACAACATAATAAAAATATTTAGATTCCATATAAAAAAAAACAAACAAACAACTCTTTTAAAGTCAATGTGTTAATCGTTCAGCACAGAGAAACCCACCCTCGAGCTCGGATGCAATCGCGACATGGTTTGAACTATAAATTTTATGTATCGGACAGGGTAACATAACGGCGGTTTTAGGTTTTAGTTTTACTATCCATCATTAGCTCATCAACAGGATTACGTCTGATGATCATCAGATGCAAATACTAGAATAATTTTAGAAAAAATATGAAATTCAAAATAAATAATAGTTTAAAAATCGCTAAAAATAATTTTACTTATGTGATCAAAACTGATAATCGCGCTATACACTGACGCTCAACGGCACGATCACTGGATTCGATCGATGTTGGCGCGAAGAAATTCGACATAGGCCCGACTCTGAGGCGCGTTCAAGCTATAATTAATTCGGACGGTTTTTTTCCTCAGGAGAGGAAGGCTGAGAATCTTCACAAGGAGCACGAAACGTACCCAGGATACCCCCGCAACGGCAAGTGTCACGGAGGTTATGTCGGACTCTATGTGACCAGAGCGGTCCGGCCACGTGACCTACCGACTAAACTCAGCCTTGGCCATAAGGGCCCTACGGCTTGAATGGTTTTCGGACGACCTGTGCATCGCATTTTGTAGTAATTTTGCAGTAATATTTATCGTTTTTATTGAAATAAGATAATAAATTCATGCTTAAAAAATATAAAATATTTATTATTCCTCATAAAGTGACATTTATTCTGGTATAAATTTTATTAATAAATACTATCGTAGATAGAAGATATTCACAGTCAACTTAAAGCGATTTCCGTAGTTTTTTCGTTTAGAATGAGATTTTTTTTCTATATTAAATCAATAATATATCTAAATTTCGAGGCCGCTACGAACTATAAGACTATATAAGAGATAAAATTATAATTTTTTAATTTCATTTATGTAGAAAAGTTGTTTAATCCAGGAGTTCAAAAAATGCCTTCGCGCATTTTAAGAAAATCTTTCTCTACAATTCCGGGTTTTATTAAAAATTTACAAAAAGCGAGGCCGCTACGAACTATGTCAATATCTATTCTGCATTATTCATTAAGTCAAATTGTTAATGCATCATTGTTTCTGAGATCAAGAACGCCAAAATTGACCATGTTTCGCAAAAATCGCGTTCGAGATGTAATATGGCTCTTAATGAAAGTCGAAAAAGCTAAGAAGTTTGTTTGGATGGTATCAAGTGGAAAACTGTGATCTGTGGCGACGCCCGTGGAAAAAAGGCATGAATATATATTATATAATATATACAATATGTCCCAAAATTCAACGATAAGCGGCCACCAGAGAGTGGACCTAGCGGACCTACCTACTCATGGCTACTCGAGAAAAAATAGAAGAAAAAAAATCTCAATTTTTTAATTAAATTACTAAATTAAAATGAAATTCTTCGAAAATCTACACCCCTTATGATATTTCTAACTACCATCACTACAATTTTTCAAATACTTCACATATTTTTTTTTGTATTGGCAACCTACATAAATAGCATTGCTATCCAACAAAACCCTTAAAAATACCTGAATACAGATAGTTTTTACACAAAAATTTATCAAATATTTTTTTCTACTAAAATTTCCAAAGATTTTTTACTTTCAGGTAACTTTCACGCATCGTGGTGTACAAAAATTGTATTGAAACTACTATGGCAAGTTATTTAAAAAGTTGACGCAACTATATATATGTGTGTGAGTATACGTATGTATTTTAATTGAATAATAACTGTTGTGTGTCTGTAGTAGTAGTATAAAATCTACGGTAGAAACAAGAAAACAGACCCGCTCACCATACAGAATCATTGATGTTTATGTGTGCTACAACACCACAAAAAGGTCCATAGATCTGCGCCAATATTTGCTTACAACGATTGCGATACAACATAAAACTAGTCGATATGTTAGTAAAATTCTCCGATGCTGTTGACAATATTAAATATCTGCTTGTGTCGCGGTTATCTAATAATATTTCAAACTACGAGTGATTTGGTTATAATATCTACTTTATACTCAGTTTAATCATATAATTTACCCTATACGACGATAACATTATCAAATTATTTTTATGTAAGTTTTGTTATAACAATAAAATATATTATAAATAATATAATGAAACATATACATGTATAGGTACCAATTTTTAAAAATCTTTAAGATATATTATTTACTATAAATACTATTTATTAATTGATATAATGGGCTATTTGACAATGCGAAAAATAAAGTGTCAATTACTGTTAACAGTATAAATTAAGAATTAAAAAATGATTATTTATTAACGTAAGTTGAAAATAATGATTAATTTATTTTAAAATCCGTAAATAAAAATTGCATTTTTTAAACGTTTGTCACGTGACGCAAAACGCTCCTGATTGGTCGAATTTATCATGACGTCACTTGCTTGTAAACTTCGTTTGCCTACTTGTGTTGCGCCTAGTTGTGGTAGATTATCTCCGTTACATTAAGATTTTCTTTATTATGCATTGTTTTTTTTTTGTTTATTTGTGCACTATTTTACAAGTACTTTCAACCATGGACAACGATTTTGTAAAAGCAGACAGCAGAAACCTGCCGCAAGTCGACGCAATCATGATCGGATTATTATATTATTTTTCAAAAATAATTCTGACTTTTGTGCTTCGGAGCTAAAAAATGTAAAAACAGCAAAGTACTCGTAAGTATAATTACACTTTACTGGTAACTTAAAATATATCATAAGAAAGTGAAATAATATGAACTTCCACAAGAACTTATATAGGTTATAAATAATTAAGTTTGGCACAATTTCGAGAACATAAACGATAATTTGTTCACGTTACGTCGGTTATTGAATGTCTTCACATTGTTCAAAAGTTCCATTTTTTGCCGTTTGACAAATGCAGATCGGGAAGTACCAGCATCACACATTCTTTTAATGCGATCTGGCTGGCAATGAAATTTAGAAGGCAGAACTTTATCTTTTAAAATTATTTTGACTGAAACCCATTTTGTACTGATAGTAATTTTCCATGTTATTTTCCATCTGTAACGAACAAACAAGCTTTAATCGGGATCTTTTAGTGTACTGCATATTGAAATCATAGGACTCTGTAGCTACAAATTTTAACAAATATTATGGAAAACAGCGGAAATATTCGAAGTGAGTTGCAAGAGACATTCTGTTAAAAACATTAGAGGTATTATAACCTCAAATCAATAACGAAAATATTAACATTTTGAATGTAATTAATTATTACAAAATATAAATATTATGTTTACTTACATCGAAATGATCTTCACAAAAGAAAATATTTCTACTATTCGCTATGTCATTATGATCCCTCCGAGAAAGTAGCAACCACTTTCGGCGCACTTCGATATTCTTTGGAACACTTACAAATAGTTTTTTCCGGAGTTTTTAACGACGTATTTGTACATTTTGGAACTGCACACCACTTGTAACTCATTTTGTTACATAAATTACTGATAAAAAGTAAATCCAATCGCACTTTAGTTTTTTGTTTACAACAAACAAATATATATGCCAGTTGTCACAGATCAGAATACAGGCAAGTGACGTCACCGACCTCACTGTAGCGCCATATTGTCAAAGTAGCGTTTTGGCACACTATTTAAATATTGAATTTTTAATTCGATGTTTTTCAGCTAATATATACCAGAATTAAAAATAACAACTTTTACTGGGCTCCTTAGACTCTACTGCATAATATAAAATGGATTTTAAAAACCTGTCAAATAGCCTATTCTGTCGTTTAAACAACTTATTAATGTTTGATATTTGACTTGTTAATGTTTAAGCTAATAATTGCCATCTACAAAATCTAAATTTATTTATTTACTAAATACATAATATAATTTGATGAATTTCGCCGTCGTTTGCAACTTGATTAAGGAAAATTATTTCTAAAGATTTTGACGCCATTTAAGATGGAGCAAAGTAATACAATAAACATTTTTATACCACCTGTACACTACAACGACTTATGTATACAATTATATGATTCGATTTACATAATCTATGGAATTTTATAAAAAGTTTTTAATCAATGAAATGGAGCTTTCCTTTACCGGACATATGTATATCCGATATGTTTATTAAGTTGTTATGTACATAAATGTAATTGAATTATGTTATAATTTTGAAAAGAAAAAATAAAATAATAGACCTTTAGTGTTTCTTGGCTCTTTTTCTAGAAAATTCTTTCCTGAACAGGTGTAAAGTAACTGTTTTTTCTTCCTTGTACGTATCCGCGTATAAGGTTAAGAAGCTGTTAAGCTCTTTATGTCCTAATTTTTATATTTGTTTCACGTCTATAAGTGCCAGTGAAGGCCTGTGTTGAATATAGATTAAAATAAACAGGAGTGGGAACCTCTTTTCTTGTGACTCATACTCATGATTAGCACTTTGCATTTTGAAAATTTTGGCGACGTGGGCAAGAACTCTCCGTGTGTTGGTCTATTAAAATATGTTACTTTACTGTCAAAAGTTTATTTTAGCCATAAGCAGCACGGTTCTGTCGTTTCCAATACGTCTGTGCTTGAAATTGCCACATTGGCATTGACAATATTGTCACTGTGTTCAGTACAGAACTATTCTATATGCTAGCCAATTAAAATACAATACTTACGTTGCAATGGAAACTAAAGCCATGAGCAGCACAACTCTGTCGTTGCCATGACTGTAATTGTCACTTTGGCACCGCGACCTATATACGAGTAGATGTTACTAACCTATCAAAAGTGACGCCTTTGGCGACTAGCAGCGCCGGACCATCGTTGCCGCTGGCAGCGCGCTCATGATTGTCAGTTTTCGCGTTGGCACAAGCAGCGTCAGCGCTGGCAGCGACCCCGCCGCGGCCGGTGTAGCTGCACTCCAAGAACAGTGGCGACGCTGCGGATCCTTTTGCCACATGCAGGATGGCTTTCATTCGCTGGGCGGATAACCAATCAGCGTCGTGGACATCTACCCGCACGCCGAGGGGGCAAAGGACGTTCAATGCTTCCTAAATATAATATATAAATATTATTAATTGATTTTGTGTCAGGTTTTGTTTACTAGACGTGAGTAACTGTGGTCGGAACCAGTTCAAATATTCAGTAGCAAAAGTTTCCATCAATCGATCTGCAACTCAGTGACAAAATATGCAATCGTAGTTCACGCAAAAGATTGGAATAGATAAGGTGGAAAGCAAGCATATTCTAGACCTATTTTCTCTAATTTATGGCACACACTTGATACCGAACGTGATCGTGGCGCCATTCGGTTGACAGGCAGGTCGGTCAGGCGCGGCCAGTGCTGCGCGCACCGCGACTAGAGGAGCACGGCACCTGCGCCAGGTCCGCGGGCGCCATGCGGTTGACGGGCAGGTCGGTCAGGCGCGGCCAGTGCTGCGCGCACCGCGACTAGAGGAGCACGGCACCTGCGCCAGGTCCGCGGGCGCCATGCGGTTGACGGGCAGGTCGGTCAGGCGCGGCCAGTGCTGCGCGCACCGCGACTAGAGGAGCACGGCACCTGCGCCAGGTCCGCGGGCGCCATGCGGTTGGCGGTCAGGCGCGGCCAGTGCTGCGCGCACCGCGACTAGAGGAGCACGGCACCTGCGCCAGGTCCGCGGGCGCCATGCGGTTGGCGGGCAGGTCGGTCAGGCGCGGCCAGTGCTGCGCGCACCGCGACTAGAGGAGCACGGCACCTGCGCCAGGTCCGCGGGCGCCATGCGGTTGGCGGTCAGGCGCGGCCAGTGCTGCGCGCACCGCGACTAGAGGAGCACGGCACCTGCGCCAGGTCCGCGGGCGCCATGCGGTTGGCGGGCAGGTCGGTCAGGCGCGGCCAGTGCTGCGCGCACCGCGACTAGAGGAGCACGGCACCTGCGCCAGGTCCGCGGGCGCCATGTGGTTGGTGGGCAGGTCGGTCAGGCGCGGCCAGTGCTGCGCGCACCGCGACTAGAGGAGCACGGCACCTGCGCCAGGTCCGCGGGCGCCATGCGGTTGGCGGGCAGGTCGGCCAGGCGCCGCGCCCAGTTCTGCGCGCGCGAGGCCAGGCAGCCCGCGCGCCAGGCGCTGCACTCGCTGCCGTGCGGCAACACTGTCGTCTCCGGCGAGCGCTCTTTTGCCGACTTGTACTCTTGAAACCTACACGTTACGTGCTGTGAGACTTGCTCGTAATAAAAATGCGTATCGAAGTATACATGTGAGTGATTTGCTAAATGAATACTGCTCATATACATACATTTCGATTCGTGATTGCAATCGTTCGACAACCTACGTAGTCGAGTCGTTAGTAAACCGGTTTTAAGGTTTCACCATCCCTGCGGCCCATATATATTTCTATGAAAAATTTTATGAATAATAAAAAATGTATAATATATATGTATATGTCTATCTGTTACTCTAGATCCCATAACAGAGAGCTTACTTTTGGCTAATTCGTGTAAGTCAATTCGTGTAATTCGTGTAACAAATATTTATTATTATTATTCTTTAAGTATGTGTTTGAGCGCTTATTATGCTTATACATAATGTTTCAGGGCCCCGACCTAATAATATTTAGTGGTGTATCCATTAACTAGTCAAGCTACTTTTATCCCTTACAAACTAAATAAATTATATTTTTGATACTAAGTAGCGACAGCCAGTCCGCAGGCCTAGACAAGATGCCTTTCTATTTTCGTAATCGCATCGCTAAAATAAAAAATGTATGGTATTGACATAACTAATCGCTTGACTTTTCGAGTGGTTATGTCAATACCATACATTTTTCATGTTAGCGATGCGATTACGGTTATCGAAAGGTATCTTGTCTAGGCCCTCGCTTAGGAATACAAAGCAACCTTTTGAGCGCCATTGTGTCTACATCTAGCTCTTGTTAACAGTTGGTTAGGGGTGTTGAATCGGACTTTTGATTTTATAAAGAAAGAAAGAAAAGAGTGTAGACTTGTTACTGTATATGTCTATCTCATATCTTGTCCCATTGCAAATTTGCTTGTTTTC
The DNA here is from genome assembly GCA_036419045.1 of Scirpophaga incertulas. Lineage (NCBI taxonomy): Eukaryota > Metazoa > Arthropoda > Insecta > Lepidoptera > Crambidae > Scirpophaga > Scirpophaga incertulas. The sequence goes on along the minus strand of CM071631.1, from coordinate 22,964,035 downwards.
TTCCTGCCTTATTTCACAAATATTAAATAGGTATTTCAAGTTTTATACTATTGAATAAACTATATGAAGATCAGAATAAATGTTTGACTTCAAAATAGAAGCAAAATCTTTCAATCGACAGTCGATGGGAATGGGCACAAATGTATGTACTCTGGTCTAGAACCCAATAGTTGTAAATCATATATTGTTAGAAAGGTATATTTTTATAGAATACGAGTTGGTATGGCGCTTGTCCTGGAAACCTATTTTTGAATTACGTAAAATCAAAATAATCTTTATTCAAAATAGACCTTTACAGGCACTTACTGACATCAAAACAAAAAAAAACTTAAAAATAAAACAAAAACCTTGTCCGTACATACGAATAAGGAAAAAAAATAATATAGACTCGACACCTGTTCGGAAATTGGGAGAGCCTTCTTGAGAAGAACAGGCAAGAAACTCTGAAGGTCTATTTTTATCTCATCTTTTCAATGTTAATAATTATAATAATATAATATAAAAATAATACAATATTATAAATAATGTTGTTATCAAACATGGCTCTATGAATAGTGTCCCTATTCCCAAATAGTGTGATCATTAAGATAGTCACTTACTTTATAATAACCTTTACTCATGAGTGTCTTTTTGATATGGATTTTAAATTTATATAAAGGCAAATCAATGATACTTTGCGGAAGTTTGTTAAACATAGATATACATTTCCCCAAGAACGCACAGCTAGTTTTATGGAGTCTGAACATTGGAACGGCAAGTTTATTTTTGTTTCTAGTATTCACATTATGTAGATCACTGTTTTTATTGAATTTATTATAGTTTTTATATACAAAAACTAAATTATCATATATATATATTGACTAGCTAAAGTTAAAATATTAATTTCTTTGAACAATTCTTTTAGGTATTCTCTAGCCCGTAAACAGTAAATAGCACGAATCGCTCTTTTTTGTAAACGGAAAATACTCTCAATGTTAGTCGCTGATCCCCATAGCAGCAGTCCATAGGACATAACACTATGAAAGTAGCTGAAATAAACAATTCTTGCCGTTAATTGTAAATATAAATTACACACATATGTAAGGGTTCGGTTCCACGCAGAATGTAGCCGCTGCCGGTTATTGCCGGCTTGGCATTATGATGTATGCCTCGATAAAGAGAAAAAAAAATCAATATTTCAAACTTATTTATTTCCTTAATTAATTTTAGATTTCAAACATATTTATTCCCTTATTTCATTTTAAATCCAACTGAAGAAAAAAGAAAACTAAAGTAATGTAAGTTCTTTTGGTTCTATTTGCTTAGTAATCACAACAAAATACGTATTTTATTGATTTTTTGAGTACTATCCGATATACCGAAAACACATATTTATTAGTCGATATCTCGAATCGGACAACAATTCGAAATGTGACTCCATAATAACTTTTTTCCCTCTAGAAAAGACCTATCCATGAATATACGATTCAAGTCTATCGGTCAGTAGACCAAAATGCCCGAACCCCTTTATTATACGTATGCATTTACAAAGAGAAGTGGATATGTGTATTATATTAGGAAAATTAAAATTTGTTTTGACGTTAATAAGTGCTTGTGAGAGATTATTATTTTGAAAATGTACTGTTTGTATTATTCGATTGTGTATTATTTAATAATACAGTTAAATATTCGGTATGAATTATATTACTGTACATGTGTTATATTATATTTTAAATATTTTACCATGAGGTGACTACAACAGTCTAGTCTCTTTGGGTACCTTACCTCCGTCATACCTGGCAATGCTGTGTTCTGGTCCGAAGACTTCACAAGTTGGCAGTATTACGGAAATCACTATCTCCGGAAAGGTTACAATTTTTTTGCAAATCTTACACGAACCACATCTACTAAAGAATACCATAAGCACTTACCATCAGGTTGATGGTCTTCTTGCTTCTATACAGCAATAAAAAAAAATTTAAAAGGGCACCTTTTGCTCTAATTACCGTTGTGTGGTCACATTAACTACTCGTTTCTTCTCAGCTCAGTGATTGACTTGTAGATAACAATGTTTGCTGTTGAATCCGCCATATTAATATTTAGCAATGGACATTAAAGTTTCAATAAAATTATCGATTTACCATCATTCCCGAATTGTTTACCTCCAAGCAGCTAACACAGCGGCTTCGGCCGCAGCGTCCGGCACCTCCCCCGTGTCAACGTGCACGCGCTCGCAGCAACGGTCTTGCAGCGCACGCACGCCCGCACCCACGCCCCAACGTACGTTTTCCTAACGCATACACCTCTCAGATCGAATTCAAGATAATTTTTCATCTTAAGGGCTCTCGTGTATAAAAAAGGATAGAGTGAGGAATGAATATATCAGGGGAAGTCTGAAAGTAGCCTTTCCTGGAAATATCACGTATTAAGAAGAGAGAACGATCATGTTAGTTATGAACATAAAAGTAGATGGGCGTGTAGGTAGGCCAAAGAAAAGATGGATGGACTGTGTGAATGATGATATGTTGAAGAAGGGAGGGAGTGTCGAAATGGCTAGTAAAATGGAAGAGAAAGATATGTTGCGCTGTTCTAAAGTGAAATTGGGAACAGAGCAGGAAAGAAGAAGAGATTTCGATTTAAGATAAACTTTAATTGTTATTTAAGTAACCGATAAAAAGATGTCACGACTGTGATCAGGTCTTTCTGTTTGTACAACATGATATATTAACACAACAAGTCATTTTTAGTTCAGGGTAACTTTTTCAGGGCCATTTCCATCACCAGCATAATTTTAACTTGAATAAGACCTATCAGCTAGTCAATCGGTTTAAACTGTAGTATCTATTCTGTATTATTAACTACCACTATATCTTTACCCTTCCTTCATCCAGCTCTTCTAGTTTGCAGTACGTGGCATCTTTCTTGCCATAGGACGCGATAGCGACGCCGCTATAGTCCTCTAGCAGATCAGTCACCACGAATGCCTTACCCAGCTTCAACTCGCACGATAATCTGCGAATCATGATGTCACCCAAATTACGTAAACATCTATGTCAGGACCCCCAAAATTAGATATATCAGTAATATCAATAGTCAGAAATGTATATTGTTATATGTATAGATTTTTTTCAGGCGACTGGGAAGCTCTAAGCTACGACTTGATCTCACCGAATTACCCATAATGCTGAAGATATTGTTTAAGATAGCAAATCCAAATTACCCTATCTTCTATTGTGCCTAATACATCTCTGAAGTAAGAAACTCGGCGTCCTTATGGACAATAGATGACGTTTTGGAAATTTCTATTAAACTGTTTATTCCATGTAAAATTCTTAAGTCATATTCTTAATAACAAGTCATCGTTTAGATGAATCCGTTAAAAAAATACCTAAATCAAATATAATATCAAAATTAAAATAAGTTGATACCGTGAGAGGTATTAGGTGGTCTATCTAGAAGCCAGCACCAGCAGCACCAGAACGAGCACGGAGTACGAATGTTAGAAACACCGCCCACCATTCTGGGGTTCAAAGCCGATAAAGTCCCAGGCCTTTTTTCCGACCAAGGGCTGTAGGTAGTGTTTATTTGGTAGACTAGCCTTCTGCTAGAGTCCAACATAACCACCCGCCGTAGACCGGGTGCGGGAGGTATTTGGTCTAAGGTCGTCCAAGCATCAATGGGTTATTAATGCGACTACAATAGTAGCGTTTTTTAATGCCTCGTAAACCGCTTCCTCTAATTTCATAAATCAACGGTACAATACTTTGTGCTTGAGTCCGCCACGCACTTGGCCGGCTTTTCTCTCAGGAGCGAGTGGCTGAGAATCGTCACAACGAGCACGGAACGTGCCCAGGATACCACCGCAACGGCAAGTGTTATGGTGATTATGTTGGACTCTACGCCGGCCAGAGCGGTCTGACCAGCGTGACTTACCGACTCAGCCTTAGCCTGAGCCCTACGACTTGAATGGAGTACTATACAGAAACTAATCTACATGTTTGTTTGTATTCTTCAAATTCTCCATCGTTCCCGTACCTGTAACGGCGATTCCTGATATACCGTACTTATTCGTGGTAGTGTTCTTAATATGAACCTCAGGCGAAACTAGAACTTGCTGGCGTTATATTTAACGTCATAAATATACAGAAGTTTATATACTTAAAAGTAAATTTGAATGGCTACATTACTCTGTAGTAATGATGCCATTGATATTTCAAACCTACATACTTAAAATATTATGTCTGATAGATAAAATTTAGATACAGTAAATAACGTTTATATATTTGTCGATATAAATATTTTCTTGGTACTTACGTATAAAATTATAAAAATTAGGTTTATTTTTTTTTCGTGACAACAATTTTTCTCAATATAATAATTATTGGAACAATATGTTGTGAGATTGTCTTCTTCTTGTTATTAGTCGGCGTGTGTTGCCATTTGCTTAGAATCATCACCATTTATCAGAAGGAATGGCTGGATGTTATTTTGTATAAACTAGTTTCCCAACTGTGCATTTGTTATTCTTACACTATTGTTATATGTTTTTTTAATTTTCTTGTAGTTGGGTATTAAAGACAATGCCTTTTTGTCTGGAACCAAACTGTGTGCAATGTTGAAGTAGAGCTTAAAAAAAATGGAAACAATTTTCTCCTAGACTCCTCAAACGAGGAACTGGCTACGCTATTAATACTTTTGCTCAGTTAGTTAATTAAACAGCATTACACCATAAAAAATCAACATCAATTTCATAGGTGTAATGACCTACTATAAAAATGGAAAAAGAATGTCAACTCACTCATTCAAATGCCGGCTAAGTTTGCCTCCAGATTTCTGGTCAATTTCTGCAGCAGTTGGAGTCAGTTCAAATCCTTTGTCGGCTTCATAGACCCCAATTACCAGCCCTTTCTGAAAGAAATAAGAACATGCATTTTATAAAAAAAAAAACGTCGCCCGCACTTAATTTTTATCCTGTATTGCGGGTGCAGTCACAAACATAGAACCTTACATGCACATACAGCCAGACCGGAAGCATTTTTTGTAAATCATACAAAATATCTGTCAAATGCGGGAATCGTACCCGCGATCCGTTGCGTAGTAGCCAATCATTCGACTGCTGCGCCATACGAACGACCTAATTATTACCAATAAGTAAGAAATTATCAAGTAAATTGGTGTAACTTAGTATAATAAAAACATTTTTTTCTGTTGTGTCAATACTGCAAATGAATCATATCTGCAACGGAAAAAATGGAATTTAAAAATCAATATTTTAGAACATCATATTACATCATATAAATTTGTAAGTGCTTATACTGGTGAAACACAACAATTTAGTTACATTTCTGCTATGATTTATTAGCAACATAGGCTCACTAAACATGTATTTGTCTCAATAAACAAAAGTTAGAAAGCCGAGGGTTTTTCAAAACTTGAAGCAATTAATCTAGCAACTCAAGGTAAGCTATCACACAAATTATATATGCAAAACAGCTGCAATAAATTGATAAAACCTACCTTGGAACTATCCACAGGTTTGTCTCCTGCACCCTCTGCTTTACCACCACTATCATCTTCACAAATTGTACTACTGTAAAATCTTTTTATTTTACTCAAATTATTTGTTGGTATACACTTTCTACTTATTATAAATTTTGAAAGAATCATTATAAAAAAGGATAACAAATACAAGACAACTCCAAAAAAATGTCATTAATAATAATTAACCAACTAGATTTTTAAAAAATCGGAGATAACATTCAAATGTGGAATTTTGTAAAAAAGTTCTATTATACTACTGCTTACAATAATGTTTCCACAATGTTTAATTAAAAATCTTTGAATTATGAATTAAGAAATTATTATTTTTTTGTTAATTGAAGTATTACTGATGTAGTTCCATACATAAATAGTAATTTAATCCAAAGCATTCAATTACAGTAAGCTTTTACAAATGGTTAAATGGTTTTGCATGAAAACTCCAATAAAATTAATATCATCTTTTATTACCAATATTTATTTTAAAACTCGAAGTTCTAGGAACATGTCGAATTGTTAATGATATCCTAGTATTTCTTTCTAAAGTTTTTCCCAACACATATTTTTTGGAACACATGCTCAAATTTGCAATAGATTGATCTAAAACATCTTTCTTGATATCTTGAATACCATGTAAATAGTAATGAAACAATTTGTCCTGTAGTACTAATAAGCTTCTTGGTTCTAAAAGAAGTGAAAAAACATGAGACATACTTTTCTTGTCCTCCTCCATATTAGGTTCAAAAAATTTGAGAATTGTATGCGATCCTAAAGATATTGTTGTTATTGTTGGATAGAATAAAGAACCATCAAGATGAGGCATTATCCCTTGTCCTGGTAAATACTCATTAACAAGCACATGGTTTGGTTGCTTTCCATTCATTAATCCCAGACTGTGTATTTGTTTCAAATATGCTTCGAGCCACGGTGGGATTGTTTCCGCAATCATTCCTTTTACATGTGGTATTCCGCCCCAGTTTTGAAGCCGGCGGTTGGATAGTTGTGTCCACTTCGGCTTTGGCGCTGCATAAACACTTGACATTATATTACTTTCTTCCTCATTTGAGACATACTCTGGTACATAGAAAGCAGACGAGTCCATCTAAAAGAAATCATTTCAACAGATAAAGTACAAGTAGTAAAAAAAATTACATTTATCATGAAATTATAATTAAAATCAAATCTTACATTAGATATTTTATAATCTAAGATATTGAAACTTGGTGAAACAGCCATGTTAAAACCATTTCATTTAATCAAGAAATCCTAATAACATTAACATAAATTCCCTAGGCAGGTAGATACTTAGAACAAAACAAATTCAATTGAATTTAAAAACAAAACAGCTGACCACGGATCAGACCTGAAGTGACAAGTGACAATGACGTTTACGTTTTATTATGAACAATTACACCCATAAATGCTGATGCGTTTTGTTTTTATTGTTGTATTCTTTCTCCCTTCGAAATAACTACTACAACTTAATTGAATATTTTATTATTAATATTAAAATTTAATTATTCCTTAAAGCAAAAAAAGTCTTGATTATAAAAATGTAAAGTGTAAGCTCCTGGTATTATTATTACTTTGGACCCTACTTACAATGATTTTTAAGTACAGTTTAGTTAATCTTCGTTGTTGTCTCGTTCCATCTTTCAATTAATATTATAAGTTAAAGAGAGAAAAAAACGAGGATCAACTTAACTTTATTAATACGGGCATTTTACGTTTAGTTGCATCCTCAAACAAGTGTATTTTTTCTTTATTCTCCAGTTATTGTTCATGAGCAGAATCTCAATCCCTATAGAATAGACAAAAAGCAAGTGTTTTTTTTAATAATCAGCTTAAAACTAATTATTTCCAAATAATATTTCTCAATGTATTAGAAGGAGTCCGATATGGTAATGTTCCAAAACTATTCTTAAATTATTATGTGCTGTGAAGGAACTAAACATACAGAGCTAATCTTTTTTGACAGGAGTGCATCGGAGTTAAAAATGTTATTTGTTAATTATTTTTTTGTGTATATCTATTAAATGAGAAATTATAGAATGTGAACATAATGGGTGGCTGCATCGGAATTACTAGAAGTAGAAGTGGCCCAATAGAAGAATCATCAGGGACGGTGTCGCGTCCCAATTCCGGTACGTGGGGCCTTGTCGCCGTGGATACGACGAGCGCCTTGTGAATTTTGATTACCTTTACTTACCTAATGTTTTATTACAGGCGGCTTAAGGAAAAATCAATCTCTTTGTCATGAAACAATCAGGTGGAAATCGGACGTACCATTGACAGAAGGTCAGCTGCGAAGTAAAAGAGACGAGTTTTGGGATACAGCCCCCGCATTTGAGGGTCGAAAGGAGATATGGGATGCACTGCGTGCGGCTGCTGTGGCCGCCGAAGCAATGGACTTTCAACTAGCTCAAGCAATACTGGATGGTGCCAGTGTTTCCGTCCCTAATGGATATCTGACTGAATGTTATGATGAATGGGGTACTAGATATCAGGTAACAAACAAATTATTATTTTTAAATACAATAACTAGAAAAGAATTTATGTTTCTGTATTAAATTTACTTATTTATTATTTACTTAACTGTAATGACTATTGATTAATTTAAACTTTATTATCTTTATAATAATTACTACTTCATATAAACAAAGCTAAAACTATCTAAAAGTGTACAGCTATGATGAACATTGCTGACAAAGCTACATAGTGTTTGCAATTAAATAACACAAACAAAGTCTTTTACCTTGACTTGAAATATGAATGTGATATTGAATGAAAAAAAAACCATGAAGTGGAAATGAAAGTATTGAGGTGATTAGCTGAAGTGATGATGAAGAATAAATTGTGGAATAGTGTCATGATAAAGGAAATGTGCAGTGGGAATGAAGGGGTAATAACAAAAATCAAAGTGTAGTGAAAATGTTTAGATGTTTTGGACACATAGATGGATGGATGAAAGATGACTGTGTAAATAAATTAATAAGGGAAATGTGTTGGTAAGGGACAACCTAGATATTTGGATCATAGCAAGTGTAATACTGATCTCTGCCAACCCCCATGGATTTTAGTCGGTTAGAGAGATTTGATCCTTATAATTGACCCTACCAATCGGTGCAATAAAAATACAGGGTGAAACTTTTGCAGATTTTAGTCGGTTCGATTACCGGGTGGAGCAAGTGAATTTTCAAAAATCTTTGAATGCAGTTTTATTTCTTTTCAAAAATAAAGGAATGTTTCCTTTAAGTAAATCTTTCTATCTACAGTATTAAGAGTAATTCCCCTCCAGGTGGCATTACAAATTTCCATCCTGTATAATTGAATGATTCACTTACTAAGATAATTTTTAACTTTGAGAGCCTAGATGAAATTGATTTTCTGTATGTGATATCCTTTTGATTATGTACGAAGCTTAGTTTTTTATGATACTAAGTGTACAAATACCCTGCCTTCAGTTCTTGTGAATCTAATTGGTAACTTGCTAGTTCACATAACAAAAATCACAGTTGTGAAAACATAATCAAATAGAACAATTTTATTACTAAATCTCTCTTTACTTTAGATTCTTACAGTTAGAGATTGTTTGTTATTATAATAAGACTACACTATTTTCACATGTCATGAAATATACTAGTCTATTTCATAGATATATAGGAAAAATTTAATATATCATTCTTATTTACATCCATCTAGGTGCCAATCTACTGCTTATCACCGCCCATAAACATGGTGAAAGAAGCCAGCGGGCGCGACTCTCCAGCGGAATGGTCGGAGCCAGTGGAGGGCGGTGCAGAGGTGGCGCTGCGACTGCGGCTCTCCAGCACCTGCCGAGATGTCGACCTGGCTGTCTACTCCCGGCATACTATTGCTCAATGCAAGAACAAACTGCACGTGAGTATTTTACAGACTGCAGTTATTATACTAAAATCCACTCATAGTTATTTGGTAGTAATAGTACATTTGTTATTGATGTTAAATAGAAACTCATTGTTCCAGGCACAAGAAAACATAGAACCTTGGAGACAACGATGGTTCTACGGCGGTAAGTTGCTCGGCGATCGACTGTTAGTTGAAGAAGCGCGCATCACTCCTGGCTACGTGATTCAAGTCATTGTTAGCATGGAACCTCAACCGCCCAGCTAGTAAGTTAGCCTCCAACCAGAGACCGAATACTGCTATTCTAATTGGAATAGAGTCGACATTTCTGCGTCGATGCTCACTCGCATTAGGTCACTACACCAGCTATAAATTTGTGCCAGAATATCATCTTTGTTCTAATAGGAATAGAGCCCACGTCACTTGGATGTGATTACCGGTGAGCGAAAATCACCTCTGTCTTTAAAGGGACAGTGTATTTTTCTGTGACATTTATCCCAACTAAATAAGTTATAAATTACTAATAAAATTATAACTACATAGCTATAATAGTTGAGCATTGACATCACTATGATGCTCACTTGCACTCGCATTAACCTCTCAATAACATTAGATACCAAATTTATATGTCAACTCACCTCGCATTTGTTAACTAAATCAATGACCGATTGTCACCTTTGTTCTTATAAGAATAGAGTATGATTTCTGTGTCTGTTTACGAAGGACACACCCTTTCGATTGACTCACTAGGCTTAGCGTGTTCTATGAATTCAGATAATGTCGATCTTTTTTTCTCTATGATAATAATGTAGTTTTTCTATAGTCAGTTTTAAGATGCATTCCACTTAAGCAGTATTTCACGTATCTTTATTCAATATTGTTAAGTATTTTGTTAACACAGCAATGCTTTTATACAAATGCATATGTGTTATTCTAAAAGTCTTAAAATTTGTTCTTAAATGGAATGCACCTTACTTCATGAAAGATGAGATCAGGCTCGGCCTCATCAAGATGATGGAAATGTAAAACTGGTAATTCTCAGTCTACCTCAAATGTTTAAGATTTTATCTGTAAAGTCATACCTTTGTTAACTGTATATGTAAAGTTTTTACTCCCTTGTAAAATATTTGTGAATTAACCTACTATAAATGAGAAACATTTTAAAGACTTGAGGATTATTATAAAAATGTTATTATAAAAAGAGGACACATCTCAGATTAATAAAAATTGGTGGCAAGTACGTAAAATTGGTTTTGAAAAACAAATGATTATAGAACAGGCTCTTTATAATTACAACTTATTTAGATATAGCTTGAGGCATATTAATACTATACACAAGCTAAATTTGTTGCAAATAATAAAGTGTACCACATCTATTGTTGCTACTTTGTATCAAACTATATGTAATTAAAATGCTTTTTAGTTTAGTATATATTTGCAATTGCCTGAGGTAATCATCTAATCCTCGGTCAAGGTTTAATAGTAAACTTTGGGACAGCATTCAGTTCTTTCAACTAATATAACATATTATTATTAGTTTAAATTAATATAGCTTTTGTATAATGTACATAGTATATCAAAATTGCCCCAAGGTATTGTATGTGTATATTAAAATAATGACTGCATACAATAAGAATTTTCATATGCTCTTCTATTCAAAAAAATTGTTTCGGGAATGAGTATATACATGGTGCTCACTAACTTAGCTAAAGAATACTATAATTATTGAAGTTTTATTTTAAATTAGCTCTACACATTGTTCTACATGTGTATGTGTAAGCAGTTAAATTTATTTGTAAGATAAATATCAAGTTGTCAATCACAAATTTTGTGTAAGGTTAGATATACTGATATTTCACATTTGTGACCTCTTTAAAGTAAATCTGTAATAAATTATATCATATATAATCTGTAATATTGTCATAAAACGTTTGATTATTAATATTTATATGATGGATATCATCAAAAATTACTCCCGTATCTGATTTTCTCGGTTCGTGGTCGAAGCTGCTAAAATTCTGAAGCTTGATAAAGGATGTAACAAAAAAAATAAATCATTGAACAAATCACCAGATATATAATCATATGGTTGCTGTGAGATCTCACTATGACTAAGTTTCTAATGATACTTTCCTGATATATGACGGATTAGTAAATACAGCGGGCATTCATTTGCAACTGTCTATTTATATAAACGTTAGTAGTTCGGCTGGGCCAGCGGCACACCACAACAAAGAATGATATTACCTTGTATAGTGCTCTGAACTGCAAAAAGAATAAATGTAATGTTTTGACAGATCGATTTCCGTAGCATGACCAATGAAACGCGACATGCCAAAGCTGATAAAATACAAATAATGCATTTTGATACGATATATCGCGCGATAAACGCTTTATTATACGTTGTTTTGTTGCTCATGCTAGGGACTGAGCGATATGCAGTTATTCCATATCATGTTGTATACCAGAAGTGGCCAGAAGTCTTACCATGACCGTTTAGAATGATGTTAACTCAATTTTGAAACAGAGACAAAGCTCTTGCAGCAGCGTTTATAATAATTTTATAAACTCAATAACAACCCCTATTATATATACAATAATAAGTTGTCAATGCTTAAGGTGACAGACAATATTTACATTGCCAAACCTATCAAATCAAAGTTACTAAAACTAAATCTTCATTAACTACCAAAAGCTGTAACGTTGAGTGATGGCAGTATGACTTATGAGTTTTATCACGCGACAGTATTGCCCATCCCTATTATTCGAATAGTTTATCGTTAAGCAATGTACCTTTTATTGGTCAGGCTAGCATCATAGATATATTATTAAAATGTTATGAGGGAGCTTTAATGTATTTTATTTGATGTGTACAAGGAAATCAATATGAAAAGTAACATTATACAGTCAGAGCCAGTAGCATATACCTTTTCTTTAATTATATAATAATGCAAAAACTAACTACTAACTAACTTATATACACATGTCCACAGACTAATAATATTTTTTTGAAAAACAGATAATTTATTTTTACAAATACTTAGCTAATATTGCACAAAAATCTATAGTCAATAATATTAGCTATTTTCGAGGTTTGGTTTTAATTCAGCGATTTAATAGTAATTAAAATGTACACTGAAGGGTCAAAGTCTAATGTAAAAATAAATAGTGTGCATAGTTCTTAAATTACAAACAAAAGTTATAATAGCTTGATATATGAACATAAAAAAGGTAATTTCGTAGGTAAAGCCAATTGAAAGTTAGATCGTACGAACTTCACATAGTTTTTCAAATTCTCGCTTCACAACACCGTGTAACTCAAGATAGAAATTTGGAAATGTGGTTTTCATTGTCAAAAATACTTAAATTTCGACAATTACTAAGTATTTGTGACAAAAATACTTGCATGTGACAAAGTTTTATGTTTTTGTCTTCTGAAAAATTCGCATTTTTTAGTAACTCTGTGTTCTACCGTAAGCGACAATTTTTATTGTTTCTACGGATTGTAATTAAAATAATATAGCAATATTTATTCTTAGTTTCTTTTTTTAATACTTATATCGATTTATTCTGAAAAGTTAAAAGTATCCCAAGTCTTAATAGTGTAATACATAGACAGATAGTGTTACATTTGATTTGATGTTCTTAGTACACGAAAAGCGACTGCCATACATTGTGATGTTGTGAAAATTTATTATTTGTATTATTAAACTAACTAATCGTCAAAATTATTTGTTAATTATACTGTAATTGATATTATTATAATTATTTATACATTATTGGATGTTTAATTGTGTGCATATGGTGTGTGCTTCACGCTTATTTATTTAAGACTTATTAACAGTATAGAGGTGTCGTTATATAAAGTGTATGTATATTATATTGATGAGGTTGTCTAAGAAATATTTATACTATTAAAATAAACTTTTATTTGGCTCTAGATTCGATAGATAAAGCGATGTAATTAAAGTCGAGTAACATGAGACAGAGAAAGCATTATTTATATTTTCTCGTGTAGTCTACCTTTAAAATTGCTATTTAAGCGTATATGCTTACTATTTTACGAAGCACACATCATGGCCAAGAACATCATACACGTCGTGAGCTTTAATAGGTCATGTTGCATCGCATTGTTTAGCATTATTTAAATAATAGTTACAAACTCCCTAATGTTTGCTTGAAACAAAGTGGTTTTACACAACCTCAAAAAGGTTCAGATCTCACACTAGCGTTTGATTCTCCGTGCCATATTTTTTGTTCACTTTGGCCGGTAGCTCCACCGCTACCACCATTCTGGATACTAGCAACTACCCGCGGCGTCACGTGCGTTATAAAGGATTTTCCCATAGGATAGATATATTTTTCTGTGATAAAAGTTGTTCATGTTCTTCCCCAGGGTTCATACTAACTCCATATCCTATTTCATCAGTACAAAGTATATGTATGTACATAGTTGAACGGATAAAAATAGAGTTGTTTATTTGGTCATTCAATCAAAATACTATTAAAAACTAAAACAATAAACCACGTGAAATTTCAAAGTTTGGCCAAAATTTACCTCTACCTCAGCTATAATGCTGTTAGTACTACACAACAGAAGCGCCAGTTTTCAGATAGGTCTGTTAATTGTGGTCACGGAAGGAATAAGCTACATATATAATAACTAAACATTCATAAAGATATATAAATTTACGATATTACCCTCGATAGATGTAGAGAAGCAGAAAATATATATCTCAATAAGTTACATATATGATGACTTTATGATGACTTCGAATTCTTAGTTTTGAATATCGTCATTAAGTGTTCTGTTTTCTGTTTTGCTTTTTATAGATTTTGGAATGTTTTCGGGAACTGACAATCTCCACCATCCCCATTTGATCATCATTTCTTCCACATTTGATTTTATTTGGAAAATCAGCAGCTGTTAAAAACAGCTCTAGTTAAAAACACCAAAATCCAAGCTATTTGAACTGCGCACAAACACGACACAGAAAATATGTATATTTTTTCATAATTACTTTTGGCAAATGGTAAGTGAATTGTAGTATTAATGCCTATTCGAATTATTCGGTACCTACTTCAAAAAGTAATTTAGATACTTGAATGAATTTTTTCCCTGGCTACAACTGGGTTTTTTAAGTTGAGACGATTTTTACTTAACTCCATCTAAAAGTCATTTGCGTTTATCATGGCGTCACGAAGTCAAGATTCTTCTCAAACATACAAAAAGAAAATATTAGCAATTTTGAAGCTTTTTTACAGGCAACAAACTATAAATATAATATTTATTATAAGATAGGTATAATTATTGTCTGACCACAGCGCGTAAGCAACATTAGAAGTTATGCAATTATATACTTTATTACCAAGGAAATATGTTGTCAATCTGTTTAATATTAATGCTCACGACTTCGTGTATTTTGAGGATAAATACTTTGATTATTAGTGTCGCTGCTGTGTCACTGCACAAGTTACGCGCACATTTTGTTAGTGATTTTTTTTTTGTAGAGCATATTATATTCTATGAGCACAGTCTGTTATAAATTTCTAATTTGTCTCGTTACATACACATGAAAGCATCAAATTATAAGATTTTATAAATTAATTACTTCTTAAAATTAGATGACTGTTGATATGAATTTATAACTTGTATCATAGTCCTGAAATATTGCATATATACAATGTGAATTATATGTTACTGTAAAATTTAATATATATTTGTATTCTATAATAATCTATTTTTTAATTAAAATCGAATGGTTTCTACGTTTTAATTATATTGTAAAAGCGACCTTGAGATGTACTGCACAACAAGCTAACTGCCCATTATAACATCCTACCGGCGATAATTAAAATTGTTTACAAATATTTATAAAAATATGACTTATTATTGATACAGCACGCTCAAATTTCGCTTGAAGCTTAAATAAACAAAATTATTTGTCGCAATGAATCAGTGAGAGGAAATTGATCTTAATGTCGTTAGAACTAAGTGTGGTTTTATGTACGCCACACGATCACTTGTATATATATAAAAGCTGTTTGGAATTATGTGTCATATTCGCAAGTTTAGGTTTAATGTCACGTCATATTATTGTATGTATGAATATTTAATGATTTCAGGTCAAACATTATCATATCTATATGATTTTAAGATCATAGGCTATGAAGTATGCTGCCAACTACTTTTCTAATGTATTTTATCACAAATATCATATCGTCGATAATAACAGAAGTAGTGTCATGCAAATATGATAATGTAATATATAAGAAAATTTAAAAAAAGGTGAATTTATTACGGTAATGTTGCAAACGATTAGCGATTATGGCTTCAACTGGACAGTTGTATGAGATTACAGGAGGCTACTGTGCTGTAAATATGTTGGTGTCGGCAGTACCTCTGATGACTGATCGGGAAACTAAAGGGTCCGTCGGTTTTGCACTCGTCGAGGGGCGCGTTGTAGCAATGCGTGCTTTGATTGTCTTTTATAGGGGAGAGTTATCGTTCAAGCTGATTTTTTTTTATGTTATGTAAAGATCTTTTCTGTGGGTACACGAAAACCGAAATGCGGTATTTATAAAATCGGTATTTCCGATGAAACTACTAAACCTTAAAAAAAGAGCGTATTATCCCATTTAAAAGGCCGGCAATGCATTTGTGACTCCTCTGGTGTTGCTTACTACCAGATAATCTATTTGCTTCCTTGCCCTCCTATACCACAAAAAATATAGTATATATTTTCACACATACTGTATACGTTAAAAACTTCAATGAAAAGTGGCAATGATGAAATTTTAATTAAAATTTTAGCATTTATCAAAGCGTAATTAAATTCAGCTTGAATGAGACGAGAACGATTTGGTATTAATATTGTAAATTGTAACTTTATCACTATATATTTAGGATATGCGGAAACAAATTTAACGGAAGGCTATCGATATTGTCAGGAGGAAATTTTTATCGTGCGCCGGTAACTTCTGCTCTGTATACGTGTGTAAGCTGTAGAATATTTATTGTACATTTGAAAGAATAGAATTTGTATTCAGACGATCAGATGTTTTTATTTTAAATTTTACGTCGGTTGGGGAGCGTCGGAGAATAGTCATTTTTTTTTTACTACGTTTTTAAGCCATGGTCGAGATTTTATTCTGCCATGTGGTTTGTATGTATTCGTAGTGCAAAAATTATATACAGTGATAACTAAGACCCCAGATGTAAGAGGCAATGTACTGCTATGTGTAATGTTTTATCATGAACAACTATGTTAAATGGAGGGTGTGAGTTTAATGTCGGATTAATAATGAAGTGTTTATCAGAGGACGCTGTTTAACTTTTATCTCCGCCAGTTGCAATGTGTTAGTTTTGTAATTATTATTTAACTAGATTGTCGAACGATGCTAAGAAATAATTAATTATGAGAGTTCGTTTTTCTTTTCCATTTTCACCACATATATTAATTGTGAACATTCCCCAGGTACGAGGGTAGTTAAAAAAAAATATATTTTTTTTTAAATTCCGAATTTGAGTGCGTTTGACAACGATCTCACCTGATGTAAAGTGATGATGTTGCCTAAGGTGGAACACGCAAACTCAAATAGTGCCTATTTACTCTTGCCTTATTATAGGGACAAAATCCTTATATTATAGGGAACAAAGACGCAGGCAGGGAATTCCATTAGCGGTTCGCATAATGAAGGACGAAGCGAACCGAGAGGTACGGAGAGGTGGAATGTCGACCACATACGGATGGAGTCCCTGGCCGCGTCTCGTCGTCCGATGGTGGTAGGGTGCAGGCGGAATCAATTTATGCAATTCCTGAGCCTGAATTATTTATTGAGAGATAACAAACAGTTACAATATATAAATTATAATTTAGTTTACTATATCTATCCATGCTAATACTGCAACCAACAACGTTATCCACAAATTAAAAAAAAACAAATGTGCGCTAGACTTGACCTCGGCACCACACACTCACACATACTCACACACATATACATATACTATAAACAGCAACCAATTTGTTAAAATAAAACAAATTAAGTTGAATATATAAACATATAAATAAACTAATTAAAAATTTAACTTATTAATGTTAATTACATACATATGATTACATGTTATTGTTTGAATTATCATGCAATATTCTTAACAATTCCAATTTAAATATGCGTTTTGACAAATTAAATACACAAACAATTGACAAATTAATATTCTCGGTATTAGAACTTTTTTGTGAGTAATGAAGGTAGCTTTTATGACATTATCTAAGGTGATATCTGAAAAATTTAGATTTTGTACAATCTTGCTTAGAGTGCAACAAAAATTTTTTTACACTCGAAGAAAGATTTCGATTTCCGTGTTTCCTCTACGGAAAGGCATATCTACGTATAATAAAATAAAAGAGTTGTGTGTAATTAAGTAATAATATTTATTACAACATTATCCATTCCCAGTTTATTCTAATAACAAATCAGTCTATGCATAAAAACTTAATGATATAACAACTTTCATCTTACAAAAATTTATTAGTAACTGGAAAACCTATTGCTTTATAAATACAGATTTTAAAGCTAAAACTAATCGCAAAGTATTAAGACCAACAATGCATTTATTGTAATTAATATTTTTATATATTTGATATTTTTTAAACAAAGTAACTCATCTGACCCGGCGGCCAAAAGTGAAACTATAGTAAAATTCTACAACACGCCTTTTCCAAATTGTCGAGTTATCACCATTCGTGCATCCTGTAAACGCAAGACTTTTATACAAAATAATTCAACATAAGGAAAGCCATCAATAGGTCAGATAAGTTTGACGAACTTGTAGGTTCACCATCTTAAGGTTCACATTTGCTTGTATCGGAACAGTTATCAGTCATGCCAACGTAACATTTCGAATCAATCAGATAATGACTAGCTTAATTGACTGACAGACCAACTAATTATTTTTATCCTTGTTCTCAAATAAGCATAATTTTATACATTTAATACAAGTTCAAACTTGATAAATAATCGATTTGATTACTGACGAATTATTGCTTACCCCGACTATAAAAAAAATATTTTACACTGCAATAATATTTAAATATTTAGTGAATAACAAAATACTATTTAAGAAGATTTCTGTGAAGCACTTATACATTTTACTGTATGACCAATTGGAGTAGTGTATTATTTCGGTATGTACTTGAGGAGTTTGATCTCGTGCGTGAGCCAGATGGCCAGCGAGAGCAGCACGAGCGAACCCGACTGATGCGAAGCAGCCAGCGGGGTGGGCACAAAGTGCACCAGCGTCAGGATGCCCAGGCCCACCTGCCGCGGACACAGTTTGTGGCTTAAGACCAGCTACATTGCATTATAGATATTTTATTGACAATCAAGGAAACTGTTCACCTGATGGTAAGAGTTACAGTCGCCTACTGTACACATGATTCTTGTGAGAGCAGCAAATCTGCAACCCCTACAAACACTATAGTGTATGTGTATGTTTCCAACAAACAATAAAAGATGTAAAATCAAAATACCCAATAATTTCAATCCCTTCACAAGTCAAAACGTAAAATGCTATTTCTAAGCAACCATGGTATACAGCCTCTTGTCGGTAAGATTTGACTTGGTGTTTGTCACAATGTTTTATTTTTTTAATTAACTACACGACAATAATAGCTATCACAAACAACCACAACAGTATGGGTACCTAGCGTACCGTTACTGATAACACTCAGTTTGAATAAAACAATATCAAACTGAGTGCAAAAATATATACCTATTAAAAAAATCTAGTAAATATTTCTGATACTATGGATGTTATCATGTAATATGTCGGCGCTAGCTAGGCGCGGCCGTGTGTGCGGCTCTCCGGTCTGACAGGACCAGCCCATCCACTAAAACCCCCCTTAATTTTCTAGGCCCATGCGGGGCACATGGCTGGGTGCGCTTTCGCGATTCTACCGCCATGTGCTCCGGGGCCGGCTCGACCTAGGTCTGGTCGAGCCAACGCCAAAGGAGGACGGAGAGACATCACCACGGCGCGGTAGCCAGACTCGAACGCAGCCTCGCGGTAGGGTCATTAGGCGAGCACCGCACTATCCTATCCGTCTGCGGCGGAGGGGAGTGGCCTCGACATCCTCCTCCCGCTCCCTTCTGCGAGATGACGTTCTCGCAGAAGGAGGGGACAGCCTCCCATTCCGCCTCGCCGCGGAGCATGGCCACGACCACGCTCGGCAGCGAGAGGTCGCTGCTTCCCAGCGCAGCGATAAGGTTGCTGCGCTGTTGTTGCCACGCCGAGCACACAGCCAGCGTGTGCTCGGACGTGTCGTCACATGGGACATGGGACACGCGACCCGGTGCAGGTAATGACCGAAACAACCATATCCGGTCAGTTCCTGCACCATGCGAAATGAGAGGCTGCCCTGCTGGCGCCCAACCCACTCCTCCAACACCGGACGAACGGCTTCGATCGTACGGTGGCCTTAAAGCTTACCCTAAATTAAGGGCTTTAGTCAACCACGTTGAACAGGTACATATTTTGTTGACCACATACACATACACTTTAGAATTTCTTCTCAGATGTATGCAGGATGATGTTATTCTTCAGCGTAGGAAAAAAAAATGGAAAAAGACATTGACACAGGCAGGATCGAACTCAGGACTTCCAGTTCATCTAACACAAAGACCACACCACCAAGACACAATATCCACATAAAATATTCATATCACCAAAGGGATAAAAAACTATTTTGGTTCCTGTTTACAGGGAATCAACTATTTTCGAATAGATCATAAAATAGAAGATAATTTGTCATTGTCCATTATTTTTAAGGCAAGGCTATTTTTTGAACCGGAGCGATGGGAATCAAAAAAATCTTAAGAATAGCAAGGGGTTCAAAGTACATCACTGAAGCTGAAAAATGGTTTTACTACCAAAGTGGATACTATTTTATATAAGAAAATAATTAAATACGCTTATATATGTACTCATTTTCAATAGCTTGTAAATAAAACAATTACGAAGACGTTCTTTCAATTGCACTCGCTTTTTAATTATCAGTTTGTTTTTTAATTTGGTTCGCACGCGGTTTTTATAATACAGCCACTTGCTAATATTATGTCTTCCATTAAACTTCTTGGTAAAAATTAAACCCTAATATCCGAATTCTAATTACTTTTAGACCCTAGGGATTAAAGAGCTATTTTAGTCCCAACATGAAAACATTAAATTTATAATCACCTGAAGCCAAGCCATAGCTGCCACTGAATTGACCGCTATCCTCGCAGGTCGAGATAACGTCTTCCCCCTGGCCAGCATCCACAGGCTAGTAGCCAGTGCCAGGGTGGTGGTGCCCAGGACCCTGTGGTCGAACTGCACTGTTGTGGGGTTCTCGGTAAAGTTGCGCAGCGTCGGGTTGAACGATAAGATGTCGGAGGGTATCCAGTCGTCACCCATTTTGGGGAACGAGTTGTATACCAAACCCGCGTCGAGGCCGGCTACAAATGCACCTGTATAGAGAAAAAAAATTCTTAATGGCAGGCTGTAACTAAAATTATACATAAGCGTCTAGGTTGTTGACCCCGTCAGTGTAAATATATATTAACTATCTTAGGTACTTGTAACTTTTAGTTTCTTTTCTTTTTAACTTTTCTTTCTTTTTTCTCTTTGTAACTTTATCTACACTTATTTGGAATCTAATTTTGTCATTTTTCTGAACTAATTGCGATTATGTGTAAATAAATTGGCAATAAAAAATAATTTGGGCTTTAATTGATTATACATACACCGTCGAATGTCTCACAGTGTTTTTTTTTATTGTAAGAGGACAATCACTTGCACATCAAAGATGCTTTGGTACGTAACAGTATTTCTTACAGTACCTACTCTAAATTAGTGAAAAAAAAAATGTAACACACCGAGATACATAACAAATAAATATACACGAGATATATGAGAAATGCTATTTCATTTAAATTTAGTGCTTGTACATTTAAAATACGATACTACTATAATGAAAGATTTTATGAAACTAAACTATAAAATATTTTTGGTCAAATAAACTAGTTTTTCCTTCAAAACTATCAGCAATCATTTCATTATTAATTTGTCATTAACACATTTCATTTTAGCACAAGTGTTAATAGTAAATCAATGCCTTTATAGTGCATAATCAAACAAAATTTCGAATTATGATAAATTGAAACTTTGTATTTAGTCTATGTAGAAAAGAAAATTACATAGAATTTATGAAATGTAACTCGACACCAGCGCCATCTATGAATCGGTTTGGGACACTTATCACAAAAATATGTGATCCGAACATCAGATGAACTAAAAACTTGTTAGATATGGTTTATTATAAAATATGAGTAAACATCAGTTATGGCAATAACGACTGTTTTGTAATAATAAATAACACTGTTATGTTATTTTCCTATAACTGTTATTGTAAACTGTTGTCTGTTATCCTGTTATATTGCTGTTTTGACAAATGTTGCTGAGTACGATTGTTATTGTTATTATAGCTAGCTTAGTTATTCTTAACAATGATATGGCTTAGGACTGTCAGAATATAAAGCAGTAATTTAAATAATTTAAAACTAATTACCTAATCAATATAATTTTCTGGCGTATTTAAAAGTTTATTGATATGTACATAATGTGTTATTTATTATTTACATTCAATGTTTACATTATTTACTTGTTGCAACGAATAATTTAATTTGCATACGCGCGATTGCACAACAGCAAATAATGCGTGACTAAAAAAAATGACAACAGCTTAGGCACCAGCAAGCTAGCAACAGTTTACCTAATTGTTATTTCAAATCACACTGGAAATGAAAATGGGTCTAATTATCATAAGCGCGAAGGTACAAAATAGTGAAGTTGAGGATTAGTAAAATTACTATAAGAAATAAACAAATAGGAACTTTATTTCCTTGTGAGAAAGGTTAATATTATAAGAATAAGCAGTCAGGTAACAGAGCGGGCGCTTACGCCTACACAACGGTTTGCTTTCTCTCACTCATACTTGTAGCTTGTAGCACATTCCCACTCGCTCGCTCCGTGCCGCACACACGCAAGTGGCAACAACAACAATGCGACTAGGCGATAATTTTGTCAACAGCAACAGCAGGATAACAGTATAAGCCGTTGTTAAATAACGTGATATTCATTGCGGGAAAATAATTCATTATATTATCTGTTATTGAAATAACGAACATTACTTGTTAACATCACTCTCAGCTCGAGTTCAGAAGCTAAAATAAGGAATTGCAAGAACATAAATATGTTACCTGAAACAGCCGTAAAGAACGCCATAGCCTTGACGCCGTGCGCCATGGCAGTGAGCCCCCTCAGTTCGTTTATTTTGGTGAGGGTGGCGGCCAGCGGGGCGGGCCGCAACACCCTGAGAGCGCCGGCCAGCAGCCCCGCGTACAGTACGAAGGCCAGGCCTAGGTGCGCCGCCAGCCGGTACTGCGACACTCGCGGCACGTCGTTGGGCCCTTGAAACCGATCCTCCAGGCCCGATTTCACCATGTACCACCCCATCAGACCCTCGAGGGAACGAATACAAATCTTAAGGTTTCTTCACTAACAAGAAACCTTAAAGGCCCTAAGTGCATACCTACTCTTTCCAGTATTAGAGTCTGGCTAACGAAAGTAGGCTCTGCAATTTGCGAACTATATATAGCAACTTTGTGTGAACGTCAACGTCAATTTGATAACGCTGAATTTCATAGGTTAGTAGAAAATATTATTTTGATACTTTGAATACCTATATACCTATCTAGTGATTGCAATCCGGCGTCATTTTCAGTCCGGCCGGATTCCCATCAAACAAATTAATTAAATCAAGATGATTTTCGCTTTTTAGTACAAAATAAGTGAGTTAATCAAGTACACTTATATGTAAGTAGTTTATCGTATATCATATCATATAGTAGTATATAAAAAATAAATCACAAATATGTAAAATCGACTTTATTTCCTAACCAATGTTAAGACAAATATACAACAAGAAAACAATTAAAATTTAGTAGTGTAGGTAACTAGTAATAATTTTACGACGTAACGAGTAGCTCAGTCTTTCTAGATTTCACTTTCACAGATAGATCAATTTATAAGTAACAATATTAATTATCAAGTAACTATAATATCTAATAGATACAATTAACCTTACGTAATTAACTGAAATGAGATCAAAATCATTATTAAAGTATTTGTGAATGCTAACAAACAGGTCTTATAGGTATTTATGATTATGACAGATACCATCATGATTACTAACTACTAGCACCGGATCCGCCGGATTACCGGATCCGTTTTTCCGGATTGCAATCCCTATACCTATCTAGTCGTTATAATAAAATTTTGATTTATAATTTACGTATCCTTACAAATAAGTTACCTACGCTTCTTCGTATTGAATAAAACTAATTAAATTCATTCATACATCGCATCAGTCAACGTATTCATTTTAATAACATCACCTGTTTTACGTATACTTATTATTAATTTTTGTTGGTAATTTTAAAACGATTAACTTTCTTTAACAAAGAATCTGCAAGATGTCGCAAGAGTTGATGAATGAATGATGAAATATTGAATATCACACTGAATTAGAGCAGAAAGATAGGATAATAACCCAGAATAAAATAGCTTCAACAATTGGTAAGTTTTTACTATAAACTGATATTTTGAAATTATGCCGAAAAAAGCCTTTGCATTTTTACCTAATACCAAGAATTTATTACATATATATTTTTAGTAACGAATTATATATCAAGTATCAAAGTAGGTTATTCCAATTTTCATATTATAATTTTAATGTTGTCATGCACGTATTTTTTATTCAATTGCCAATATTCTGGGGCCAACTTTCGTTAGCCAGACTATCGATACTGCATGCATTTAGCGCTGCCACTGTTTTCCAGTGATATTTAACATGTAGGTATATAATTGATTGAGTTTCAGTTATATCAACTCTGAACCTAAATGACAAATCTGATTCTAAATAACGGTTGATCAAGATGTCCGTTATTGGGTAGATGTCATTTTTTTTAAATTCAATATATAATAAGAGTACTCTTTTAAGTTAGAAATATTGTAGAACCAACAGTACACCTGCACCTATTACTTTTGAAGATACATCGCCATGTTTGCGGCGCTGTCGCGGGTCGCTCAAAAACGCTCCATACTAAAAACACTGCAATCGTGACGTCATACATAACTCAGTAAACTCGTCAAATTTGTATGAGCGTATAAACAAATTTTAAAATAACTTTGTTATTTATACGTTTATAGGTATACTTTCTATATAAAAAAAATACATTTAATGTGAGAATGTTAGAAATGTGTTCGTTTCATTAGAATTACGTAAATAATAATTGCTCATTTTTTAGAAATTTAAAAACAATATAAATTAATAATTAAACTTAAATTTCTATATTTACATACTTTCATGAGATATAAATTGCTCAAATCAGATAATTATGTATAGTATAAAAACGTCCATAATCATTTGTAGTCGTCTTCCCTATTATTGTACTGGCAACAAACTAAGCAAAGATTCAGATTAATACGCGTTCAACATTAGACAACAAATTCAGTTAAGAAAAGAAATCGTTGAATCGTATTTGACCAAGAATCAAACAAGTGTACCTGCGCGCCCACCAGCGTAGCGTACACGAGCACGCGGGAGCGCATGTGGCCCAACCCCCCGCGCGCCCACCAGTACGCGGCCGGCAGCAGCACCACCGCCCCGATGCCGCGCCCCCACATGCGGTGTGCGTACTCCATCCACCAGATCCACTTGAACTCCGACAGTGTTATACTCTGGTTCTTGCTGGAGATCGTTTGTCATGACACGTTACTTTACCAATGCTAGCAATGTTTCTCGAGCAGTAACTCCGGGAGTGTTGGTGATAATGTGATGTTGACACTGCTCTACTAATCTGAAGGTTCGCCCGAGATCGACCCTACGTGAACCAATTTGCTTTTCGTTTTTGGAATTTCATATATTATTTGACGCTCCTACGGTGAAGGAAAATCAATCGGCACAGGAACAGCGTGGTTGAATAAAGCCCAATCTCTCTAACATAGCCTTGAGCCTCTGGGTTATGAACTGAAATGATGATGAACTGCGGCAAGATCGATCGGAAAACAGTGCATATCCAAGTCTGCCATTTTTCGGAAAGAAGTATATTTTCAATATAAGTACTATAGACAATAAAGTATTGTTTTTATTTTTTTTCATTTGTGGTCTTATATCATCGTCTTCGTTTCAGAGAGACACAACTGGGTTAGACCTCCTCAAAGGACCTCTACACCGATCAGTCCTATGAATTCATACGATGCACCAAATCTTGAGTACTACCAACTCTACAATTTCCGGTAATTATCTTGTACCTATTCGAACATCTCCAAAAACAGATAAGTACGATAATTTTACAAACCACCTTGTTGGTTTGTATATAATTGTATATTGGAAAGCGTAACAAAAGCAGCTACCATATTTGATATGGGCAGGTAGAGAGAGGAGCCAGAGTGGCCCATAGTAAAAACTGATGCATGAGTCCCCTAAAACAAAACTTGAGTCATAAGTCCCTGATGCAACTTCTGCTACCCTTCTGCAATACTGAGGACCCGCCACACAGTGATTCTTATAAAGTGCTAAGAAATTTCCTTTCTTGTAATTATTTTTAAATTTATTAGTATTTATTTTCGATAAAATTATCTCCTTCCTTTAAATAAATCCTACAAATAAATTATTATTTACTAGCTGTGCCAGCGACTTCGTCCGCGTGGAATAGTTATTTTGAGCATACATATTTATTTTTGCAAACAACCACCTCGACTGTTACCCGATCTTGACAACGCGACATATCCAAATTTGATTACCATAAAAACGATTCTGGTGAGTTAACATTAAAAGATAGACATATAGTGTCGCGGACATTTTTTTAGATCATTTCAAGAGGAATAATTCTTTCATACGTATTTTTTTGGTATCTAGAACCGTTTTCGCAGCACACGCAACGGATGCCCTCAAAGATGAATAATCTTCCTCGTTTTTTCCACATATTCCGTTCCGAGTTCCAGAGATTAGCGCGTTCAAACAAACAAACAATCAAACAAACAAACTCTTCAGCTTTATAATATTAGTATAGATATACGTAAGTACATATATGAATGGATATAGAGAAATAATATATTTTTTAATTTACGTTCCGATCGGTTAACTGGTAGAGAATACCTTGTTGCATTTAGTTCACTCTTTTACTGTGCCATGAAGAGCTGAAGGACCCAGCTGTACTCCCAGAGGACATAAGATTACCACGGGAAAATATACCTGGTCCTATGAAAAAATCTGATAAAATACGGGCGAAAAGTTAGTCAGTTAGATAAAGATACACAAAAATCTTTCATTTTGACGTGACAACGTCTATTAAATTGGTACGGCGTGGAGTCATTCTCGAAAACACCGTAACGGCCGAATCTGACGCCACACGGAGTCCACGAACGGCGTAACGGCCGATCTGGCACACGGCAACGTAATAAAAATATAAATGTTATACATTACTTTATTTTAAATAATTTCATTGCACCCAGAAAAAAAATTTGTTATTTAATTAACATACTAAATTTGGGAAGAAATATCTTTGTATTTTTTACGAAAACTAATTTTGGCAGTCCTCTCTTGACATAAATCTGACTCTACTTTGAAAAAATAGGCGAAACTCTGAAAGTATAAGGGATATATGGATATGTCGCAGTCATCTGGTTGAATCTGCTATTTGATTGTACCACTAGCGCGTTCATTGAATGACGACATTTAATTGAATGACTAGGCTGAACGTTGATTGAACAAACGTCCTAGTCCAACTAGTTAGCGGATTGACCACGATCTTTTTCGGACGTTTGTATCGTACGTCATCTACTTTTCATCACCGGCAATAAACCACTTCAAACCCGGTTTCATTACGTCTAAATAAGGAACCGAAAATCAGCACACGATTTATTAGATTTTTTTGACGTGACAACGTCTATTAAATTAGTACGGCGTGGAGTCATTCTCGAAAACACCGTAACGGCCGAATCTGACGCCACACGGAGCCACGCACATTACTCATAATAATTAATTTATGTATAACTTCAGAAGCAGAAAATTTAAACAAACTATTAAATAAAAATATAAATGTTATACATTACTTTATTATAAATAATTTCATTGCACCCAGAAAAAATTACCATGTAATAGACGTTGTCACGTTCAAATATCGGCAGTAGACGGAGTTCTACAGACAACCAATTTTTTTTGACATAAGTTTGATTCTCTTGTTATGATTTTCAATATACCTTTCTACAAAATCGTGTATGGTTAGTTAATTACGTAGGTACATAATAATGTTTAATATAAGTTTAAAATTGTGTAATTTATTAATATTTAATAAGAAGTCTCACTGCCACAATATTGGTGTCAAACCAAACTTCCTTTTCGATTCCGTTGGTTATACCATTTATTTACAACTAGCGGACCCGACAGACTTCGTCCTGTCAAAAAGATTTGTAAAGTGGCAGTTTTTTGTTCCTACTTATTTTATAGATAAGGAAATTAGGTAATAATGTTAACTTTTTAAAATTAGAGTTGAGTGAGAGTATTATAAATGTAAAAGTAATCAAATATAATCAGAATGCTCCGAACTGCTAAGCTATCAGGAGTTACACGTGTTATTGTGAGTCAACCATAAAAGATAGACATATGCTGTTGCGGGATGTTTTTTAGACAATTTTATGTAGAATATTTCTGTCATACATGATTTTTATGTGACTTTAACCATTAAGGCTACACACGCGACGGAAGCTAAGAAAATGCAGTTACTTCTCCTGTTTTCCCAAAATTTCCCTTCACTACTCTGCTCCTATTGATTGTAGCGTAATGGAAAGTATTCTATAACCTGCCCAGGAGTATGAAGAATAATTATACCAAGTTTCGTTAAAATCCGTCCAGTAGTTTTTGTTTCTATAAGGAACAGACAGACAAACATTTTACTGATTGCATATTTGGCATCAGTATCGATCCCTAATCACCCCCTGATAGTTATTTTGAAAATATATTTCATGTACAGAATTGACCCCTCTACAGATTTATTATAAGTATAGATTATACATATTGCAGGCAGTTTCTTATTTGTTGTGGTTTCCAGATGAAGTTAGCTTTCACCTTTATCTTTTCCACATTTTTCAATTCAATGGAACATTCTTCAATTAGTTTTTTGTGTATCTACACTAAAGAACTTAATTTATGAAATTCTAAATTGGACTGTGCCATTCAAATTCGAACTATTAGTGTAATTTTATTTAGTCGCAGAGTAATACCGAGAATTCGGTCCCTTGCTAGATATAGCCAACCAAAATCGAAACAATTATTCAGTAGCACAGTTCTACATTGCACTGTCAGTGTGATCTTCACCAAATACTGTCGGTCAACAGCATATACTTGCCACCAGAGGACCAGCGACCATCATACCTGCAAAAGCGTCCTGCCCACCACCCATGCCATCAGTGACTCTCTTTAATGTGTTATTTCTTTGCTGAGCAAATGACTCACCTGATGGTAAGTGATAATCAGAAGATACAACTCATTCACTGTTTTAAGAAGTAAGACATATTCAGTAAGTTTCCGATTCAATCACCCAGTCATCATCGCCCAATAGGGGAGAATGTGTATCCTTATAAAGCTGATTGTAAGCAACTCTCTACTAATGTACACAAACTTCTGGTTTTTAATAGTTGACATAGGAACAGTGCCAGGTTATGATCATATTCATTATAATTAAACCATGATGAAGTTAAATCATAACTTACTATTTAAACTCTGGATACTGCTGGTAGCGCTCAAACTCTCTCTGCCACTGATCTTCGGTGGTAGGAAGCTTTTCACCAAGCAACTTCCAAGTCACCATTGAGAGGCCCGACTCTGTTAGCCTTGTCACACCACCTACAATTGAATTACGACTAGGTTCTTAACAATAAATGAAACAAATTGTATTGCAAACAGCTTTATTAAATTGTATATTTGACAATAAAGTATAAATTGTAGACACTGTAAGTTCCACAACTTTATAAAAAACTGCTTGTCTAATTAAATATTATTATATAAACTATGTAAATTTGTCCTTGTTCTTGACCAGCTTCTTTACATTTACTAGTAATATGATATTATTATTAGAGTGATACCACGGCCTCACAGAAATCCAGCGTAAAATAGCGCTGGCGCTATGTTTCGCCGAGTGAGTGAGGGTGCTGGAGCCCCCCCCCTTATTCCCTTTTAAAAGGCCGGCAATGCATCTCTGACTCCTCTGGTGTTGCGGGTGTCTATGGGCAATGGTTATCGCTTACCATCAGGTAATCCATTTGCTCGTTTGCTGCCCTATCCTATAAAAAATAACACATAGATATTTTGTTACAGGCAATTAATAATACCAGCATAAAATTAAAGATCAAAGGGGTGGACAATAAATATAATCCATACTATTTTCTGTTGTGACACATTTTAAACACAGAAAAAAACTGATCTACGAACTGGAGTATGAATATAATAAATATTTACTGTAAAATTTATTATTTACAATTGTTTGTTTTTGAATACTGTGGTTGGTTTTAGTGACAAAACTAGCATAATGTAAAAGGAAATGAAAGATAAGTATCTTATATATAAGGATAAGATAAGATAGAACTTATTAAATATTTTTGAAATATATTAATTTAAAAATATATGACTAAATACATGCCAGAACAAATTACAATGGTTAACTTTGATATAAAATTACTATTTCAAAAATAATATATAACAGTCTTATTAAATTTCAGTCCATAAATATAGATAGCATTATTACTAGTGATATAAGTAAAATTATAAATTAGAGAAATGTAAGCTATTAAAAATAGCTAAAACATTATATAATGCATAATTTAACTGCTTGCCACAATAGTCACTATGTATGCAGTGAAATAACATTTATGATCAAAAGTTTAAGAAAATATTTGGATTATATAACAATATATCTTCTTAAAAATATATTCTAAAAACCTCATATGCTTATTGTAAAAACTTTAACATATCTCCAGTTGTGCTTAAATTAATCAATAATTTAGACCACACAATTTATAAATGCACTTTCATTGCTTTTTGTTATATATAAATATACATTTTATTCACATTTAATTATTTTTACTCCTACTAGTAGTCTTAAGAGTTATGTTAATAACAAAATAGATACTATAAAGCAGAATGAGATATCCAGCGACCATACCTAAGACCACAGCCGCAAAGACCATTCCACTGCATCCCAGTAACCAGTAACCAACAGCTTTAGTGGGTTGTTGATCTTTTGGGGTGGTAGAAGACAGACGCACAACAAGCCTGTTGGATTTGATCAGTTCACTTATCTAACAAAAGAAATAAAATATAATAATTAGAATATTTTTTTATTAACAAGTAGGTAAAGCTATTTCAGTATTACTAATACACATTACATAATACACGCTACATGAATTAATGCAATTCTGGAATCTGTTAAAGGCAATCAAAGTTTTAACTCATTCTCTACAATATTATAAAGTCATTTTTATGTAATATGGTAAAAATAGTTGTTATTGTCATTAATTATGATGGAGCTTCCATATTTATAGGTTAGCTATCAATATGAGACTATTACATTTTCAGTAGAAACATTAATGACCACCCACACTTCACAAACAATTTGTACAATGCATTATTCACATTGTACACATAAGCTGTAAGGTAAATACTAACTGGTACCTGTGACTTCGTCTGTACAGGATTAATATTTCAAGAAGCTTATATTCACATGGCATATATCTATATAATTTGTAACATTGTATTATTCTGATGTATAAGTTACATTATGGCAAATTTTTGTTAAAATCCATTCAGTAGTTCTTGCATAAATGAGAAACACTAGGACATATGTCCTACTAATATCATAAATGTGAAAGTGTCTATATGACACAGACTAGATTTAAATTTGCAGTTGAATGCTCCAATTTTCAATTCAGTATTACAGTACCTATATATACAACAGCCGATTAGACGAGAGATTGAAATAATTATATGAGATAGTTATTATGCATAAATTACTAATTGTTGCACAATAATAGGTTTAATACACATAAATGTTAATTCCAAGTAGTTAAACTGTGTAATCTTACTTTTGTGCCTAATTTGTTATTGTTTGATTTCACCGGCGTGTAGAGTGCTCTTGTGACTGTGCGACTGTGCGTAGAAGTCAAACCTTTTCTGGTTCCATAAGCGAGAAATTTATTTGGTGCAGCCCCTAAAGACTGAGCACAACGACACAGAAGCGAGGAGATCAACATATCTGATGACTATGATAATAACTTATCTCTACACAATTCCAGAAATTAACAAATTTTACACTGGATTCGAAATGTACTGTAGATATAAACTTCAAGTAATAAATGCCTTGTTTAACACTTCACTGACAAAAAAACATCAATATTAATATGTGTGAAGAGACTATATTATAGTATATGACCTCTTCGACATAGAGTCGATATAATCATGTACTACTTGTACATTATTAGCTCTCCATGACTTTTGACAGTGTTAAAAATCTGACATACTTCTAATTTATTATTTGTTCTTTCTCATTGTATTTTCTTTAATATATTCATATTACATATTATTTGCTTTGATCAAGTTGTTATATTATTGTCTTATCGTCTTTAAATAATTTTTACACTTCATAAAAAGTTAATATGGTAGCAGAGCGTTCAAAGTGAAAATGTTAATGTTGTCACGCACGACATACAAGTAAGTCGATCGAGATTCATTATTTATGTTGAAAATTTAATCTCGTATTGTAAAAACATGCCGAAGGCGACATATCACATTGATCCACTTGATAAAGACAATTTTGACACTTGGGCAATTCAGGCTGAAGCCGTTTTGGTAAAAAGCAAACTATGGAAATATGTTGTTAGCCCTTTAGCCCCAGACGCAAGTAGTGATGATATTGAAGGAGACAGACAGGCGAAATCAGAACTAATCCTGATTATCGCTCCATCTCAACTCAAAGAAATAAAGAAATGCACTTCTGCAAAGGCTTTGTGGGACAAACTAAAAGAAATACACGCGAGTAAAGGCCCTGCACGTAAAGCATCCCTTCTCAAAAAATTAATTCTTACTAAACTTGAAGGAAACGATGTACGCGCACACTTAAACTGTTTTATGGATACAGTTGATAAATTAGCAGACATGGACGTTAATATCAACGAGGATTTACTAACAATTATGATGTTATATAGCCTTTCTTCCGATTTTGAAAATTTTCGTGTTGCGATAGAGTCGCGGGACGTCCTACCGAAACCAGAAGACCTTAAAATAAAAATTATTGAAGAGAGTGACGCACGACATCATAATTGCGACAATACTGAAAGTGATCCTCAACACCATGAAGAAAATGCACTGTATGCATCATGTAAAATATGTAAGAGGACAGGGAGCAAGATATTTCAGAAAAAGACACATAAAATATGTTCTCACTGCTGGAAGAAAAATAAACAGAGGAAATCAAATAACACATTTGATAATTCTCATTATGCTGAAGAGTGCCTCCTTACTTTAAACCGAAACAGCCAATACGATTGGGTACTTGACAGTGGCTGTACCTCACACATGACGCATCATCAGAGCTTCTTCAAAGATATGAAGACTGTGTCAAGGAAACTAAACTTTGCATCAAAAGATCATTCCACAGACATTATGGGAGAAGGCAGAGTTACATTACAAAATGAGTTTGGGAGGATTCATCTGGAAAAGACATTGTTTGTACCAACACTTTCTACAAATTTATTGTCAGTTTCTAGTATGACAGATCACGGTGCTTCTGTGACATTTGATAAAGACAAAGCAGTCATATGTAACAAGATGGGTAAGAAATTACTAACCGCAGAAAAGTCTAATGGGCTCTACTATGTAACATTGCCAAATATTGAACAAAGTTTAGTGGCAACGCCTGCAACGAGTTCAGTAAATGCGAAATCAGGCTCTATACAAGACTGGCACAGAAAACTTGGACATATGAACTATAAGGACCTCCGCCTAGCTCTCAACAACGAGACTATGATTGGTTTAAACTTTAATAAAAATGAGTCTTTATCAGATTGTGAGACCTGTATTCAAGCAAAAATGACGCAGGTTCCAAGCCCTCCTCAACGAACTACTCCCAGAACTACCGAGCGTTTGGAGATTGTTCACAGTGACGTATGTGGTCCAATCAGCACTCCATCTAATGCTCAAAATAGATACTTCGTCACGTTTATTGACGATTACAGTAGATATGGAATGGTATTCTTCTTAAAACACAAATCAGAAGTATTTGCCAAGTTCAAAGAATATAAACAAGAAATGGAAAAGTTTACAGGAAATAAAATTAAATATTTGCAAACGGACAATGGCACGGAATATGTCAATTCAAAGTTCCACACCTATTTGAAGGAACATGGGATTGCGAGACGCTTATCAGCACCTTACACCCCGCACCAGAATGGTACCGCTGAACGGAGAAACAGAACTCTAATTGAAAAAGCTAGAGCTATGCTTATTGACGCAAACGCACCAATGCAGTTATGGGCTGAAGCAATTAGTACCGCAAATTATCTATCTAATAGAAGTGTAAATAGTGCTATTGATAATAAAACTCCTTTTGAGAAATGGGTTCTCAGAAAGCCCTGCGTTAATCATCTCCATCCTTTTGGATCCAAAGCCTTCATACTGAAGAAAGGACCCAAAGGTCATAAATTTGCTTCTAAGGCAATACCAGGAATGTTTGTTGGCTACTCTGAAACCAGCAAAGCATACAGGGTGTATATTCCATCCAAACGCAATATTTTTATTTCCAAAGATGTCAGAGTTGTAAAAACAAATTTTTACACTACTCTTACAAGAAATGTCAACAACTTCAGTTATAATAATATTGAAAATAGTGAATCTGTTCCAGAAAGAAACAAAACTCAAATTGATATTGATGACACTGATGAAGTATCATTATCACCGAGTTATAATGTTGACAACATTGTTGATTCTACTCAGCAAGGAGATATTGTTGATTCTACTCAGCAAGGAGATCCTGTTGGTTATGAACCGGAGACAGTAAATGATGAAACGCTTGATACTGATAATGAACATTTCAGTGATACAGCGCAAGTCGAAATAGAACCTGAATCCAATAGATACAATCTTAGGGACAGATCATTAATACAAATGCCACAACGGTATGAAAACTTTATACTGGCAGCTGTCGCTGATGTTAAAAATTTACCAAAGGATCCAATAACTTATAAACAAGCTTTGGACTCACCTTATAAAACAAATTGGCTTGAAGCTATGTTGAGCGAAATAAAGTCACTAAAAGAGAATGACACATGGGACTTAGTACAATTACCTAAAGGACGAAGAGTATTACCATGTAAATGGGTTTACAAAATAAAAACAAATCCTGACGGTTCTGTCGACAAGTTTAAAGCCAGAGTAGTTGTCAAAGGCTATTCACAACAACAAGGTGTCGACTATGATAAGACATTTAGTCCTGTGGCTCGCCTTAGTACAATTAGAGCAATAATAGCAATTGCTGCAAAGGAAAATCTTAACTTACGTCAATTCGATGTATCAACAGCATTTTTAAATGGCTCAGTTGAAGAAGAAATTTATGTTGAACAACCTGAAGGCTTCCATGACGGAACAAATAAGGTATGCAAATTAAAACGCAGCCTCTACGGTCTTAAGCAAGCGCCGCGATGCTGGAACTCATGCATTGCTGACTTTTTAATTAAATCTGGATTCAAACAAAATGAATCAGACCCTTGCTTGTATAGCCGATATAAAGGTCAATCTAAAGTCATAATTGGACTGTATGTTGATGATGGACTTGTGGCATCGACTACAGCTGCTGGCGGAGATGACTTCATCAAGGAACTTAACGCTTGTTTTAAGATAACATCAAAACCTGTGTCCTACTTCCTTGGTATGGAAGTAAAAGTGGAAAAACATAAAATAACATTATGCCAGCAAGCCTACACCAAAAAGTTACTTGAAAAATTCAGAATGACTAACAGTAAGGCTACACCGACTCCAATAATTAAGGAAAATACCAAAAGTGACACAGATATTGATAATGAACAGAAATTTCCTTACCGACAGGCGGTTGGAGCTCTTACTTATTTAGCAGTGGGTACAAGGCCAGACATTGCTTATGCTGTGAGCAAAGCATCTAGAAATTTAGAGGCACCCACTACACAAGATGTGACGCTAGTTAAGCGAATATTTCGTTATCTGAAAGGCACAATAAATAAAGGTCTAGTATATAGGCACACCTTAGATTCTCCAAAGAACTTAGTTTGTTACTCAGACGCAGATCTTGCAGGAGATCAAACAACAGGCAGATCGACAACTGGAATGGTGTGCTTACTATCAGGAGCAGCTATCACTTGGAGAAGTCAACGACAAACTGTTGTTTCACTCTCGTCAACAGAGGCCGAGATCATCGCAGCCAGTGAAACCGCTCAGGATATTGTGTGGCTAAACAGTTTGTTAAAAGACATAACCGACTTACAGAAACCTGTGCTATATCTAGACAATGAATCAGCTGTAAAGCTTTCTCATAATCCTAAATATGAGCATCATAAGCGGACCAAACATATAAAACTAAAGCATCTGTTTGTGCGTGAATGTGTAATAAATGGTGAACTTGAAGTTAAACAAGTACCATCCTTACGACAACTGGCAGATATGCTTACTAAACCACTCTTTGGCCCAAGATTAGAAGAATTAAGTGACAAGATAGGCTTGAAGAGAATTTTAATTTAATAACAAAAATTCTAAAAAGTTACGAGGGTGTGAAGAGACTATATTATAGTATATGACCTCTTCGACATAGAGTCGATATAATCATGTACTACTTGTACATTATTAGCTCTCCATGACTTTTGACAGTGTTAAAAATCTGACATACTTCTAATTTATTATTTGTTCTTTCTCATTGTATTTTCTTTAATATATTCATATTACATATTATTTGCTTTGATCAAGTTGTTATATTATTGTCTTATCGTCTTTAAATAATTTTTACACTTCATAAAAAGTTAATAATATGCTTCTAATTCTTTCTAATAGTATATGTAAAATACAAAACCATTTGTTATACCATTACCATACACTCATATATATGTATCTGTGTGTATAATATATAATGTATTATGTATCATTCTATACTCGCTAGAGTAAATCACAGACCAATTAGAGAACAAGTGAGTAAATCACAGACTAAGTAGTAGATGAGTAAATGTATTCTATGATTCTATATAGGTATATATGAAAACGCTTTGACGCAATATATTGTTTTTTTTTTATTTAAGGCCTTGGGACCATGCTGTCTTGTCATTAGTATTTTGTAGTAGTTTTCTGTTTAATACTATTCTATACTTCTACTTCTACACACAACTTCTTCTATTTTCTTCTTCTTTTATCTTATTTCAATTCTCTTTTCTATATACCTATTACAGTAGATTGAAGTAAAAAACTGATATATTGGTATATATACATCTGCATAAGCCAACTTTGCTTGGATAGTGCGCGTGACTTTATCAGGGGTTCGAAAGACTTTTAATATCTGATCCAAGAAAAAAAGGCGTTCAATATTAAATTTCGAGTAATTTAGTATAAGGTGATCTAAAGTTTGGTCTTCATAGGAACAATAATTACAGCGTGCTTCAGCTTCTCAGAAACCATTTTCATTCTGTACAAATGTGCATTGAATCTTCCATGTCCGGATCTTAATCTATTAATGATCGTATAAAAATGTTGACTATTTCGTGAAAAGTTAAATTCAACAAACCAGGGAGATTTACCAACTTCTTTGTTAATAGCAGAGTACCACAAGCCTTTATTTGTTGACAAGTAATCATCACAGTGTCTCTGCCAGTCTTCTATGATTTTCTTCTTAGATAAGCTATGCAAAGGAAAAAAGGGGCGGGAAACGGTCGAATTGGCGCGCGCGTTTTTCATGTTCAATATATTTGATTTAGCTATTTAAAACAGGCATCAGTTGAGTTATCTATGTTTATTTATGTTATATTATATACGTATAATATAGTTTAGTGCTTAGTTCCTGAATTTGGTAAGTTTTCCTTAGTTTTATATATAACATGAATGAACCTCCAGACCCGGGGGGTACTGCCCCTCTGGTTGCAAGTTATGTTACTATTCCATCAAATGAATCTGGAATGGAATACCAAACAATTGTGCTTACATTTGATGGACAAATACTTCCTGAACGTGTATTTATGTGTTATTATTCTTTAGGTGTTGAACTATATATATACCCTACTATTCAGTGTTATAACTGTTGTCGATTTGGCCATACAAAAATACAATGTAGTTCTAGCCCCCGCTGTTTTAAGTGTGGTCAAAATCGTACTAGCGATTCTTGTAATGTGTTGGAGGATAATGCCAGGTGTTGTTTGTGTTCAGGTTTTCACTTCGCAATTAATAAGTCATGCCCTGAATATGTTCGTCAAACACAAATAAAATCATATATGGCTAATAACTGTGTTTCATATGCAGAAGCTCTTAAATTACATCCACCAACTATGAAATCATTTATGCTGATGTAGTGACCTCTCCGACCTTACCAACAAAACAATTGAGTTACAGTAGTCCATCTATATCTAACCAGTCAACATCTTCCAAAAAAAAAATATTTCTCAAACCACGGACTAAAAACACTAACTTCTCAAAGGGCTATGATAGAGTAACTCACAATAACTTAATAAATGAATTCTCTATCCCCGCACCTAGTGATTGGTGTGCCTTTGCTAATAAAATCAACATTCAGATGACTTTGTTACAGCTTTATATAATTTGTTAGGTAAATATAATATAGTACTACCGTCCAACGCTGATAGTTTTACTACTGAAAATACTGCTCAATCATTTAATTATGGACCTAGACAAAATAATCCAATGGAACTGTCGGAGTGCAATTAATAAAAAAAGTGAACTGATTTTTTTATCAAACAAATATGATCCTTTTTATTTATTTATTAAACTTTGTGCAAAAAAAATTACATAGGCGGGCTTAATACCTAAGGTATTCTCTACCAGCCAACCTTTGGGTGGTGTGGAGACGTGGTGTAGGTGCAACGAGATTTTAAAAGGTCTATACTTATATATAGCTTAAATATGAAGGTATCTATATGAATAAAATGCTGCAGGATACATATTATTACTTTGTAATAAATAAAATTATTTATTACAAAGTAAACTTTGAGCATTCCATTGTACTACTCTTATGGGACACTGATCCATAGTTTTTATTTCTTAGTATTAAGATTTTCAAAAAGTACATTCTTTATTAAATCTGAAGAATTAGATTTTTCTGCAGTTTTGTTTACAGAAATAATTTTAATGATATAATTCAGTAATAAAGTGTGTCATCATCAGTCTGCAGAAGAGTTAACAGTTGATCACAAGGACTTAGTTTAGGTTTTGGTATTGATGAAGTTAATGGAGGAAAAGACTTGTCTTTATCACTAAAAAGGTCAACAAACATCTTGTTTTTAATTTTTTTTTTGTTTTCATAATTTTTTTCTGTTTTATTGGGCATTTTGCTGATATACTTATATGATTCCCTTTACAGTGATAACAGACAGCTTTTTTCAGGAGACACAGTGCAGTTTTTGAAATTATGATTTTCAGAACATATGGAACATTTCTCTGTATTTCTGCAGAACTTTGCCAAATGACCATATTTCAAACAGTGAAAACATTGTTTAACTGGTGGTACATAATTATACATACGAAAACGCCAATTGTTGAGGTCCACAAACTCCGGTAGGATGTTCCAAAAGTAATTGCAACGGTTCCAGTACCTACTGGAAAAGGTACCTACCTGCGTATAATTTCCTCTATCTTCCCTGATTCGTCGCATAATACGCCTAATCGAGATGATATTCCCGCAACTGTATAACTGTATAAATCTTGCGATTAGATAAATTTGATGGAGTACATTCGTAATAATACCAGTGACTTCAACTGCCGATGCCGGAATGGAAGCCTTAAATTTATTGTCATGAAGGAAAGTCTGATTACACAGAAAAGCATTCGCTAGTGTTGGTTGTCACGTAGCGGAAGGCTACGGAGCAAAATAGGATAAGGATAATAAGAAAAAGATAAATACAAGAAACTAATATATTAAAAGAATTATTAAAACAGCACGGCCTTTTAAGAAATAAATTAAAATTACAATAAAAAAAATGATAAAGAAGGAAAAAGGGAGGCGGTACCAGGTACTAAGCAGACAAGGTAGCAGTAGGCTGGCAAGTATACATCAGCAGGCTGGCAGATGTTCAGCGGCAAGCTGGCAGGTATTCCGCAGCAGGTTGGTAAATAGATACGCAGCAGCAGGTTGGCAGGTGTGCAGCAGCATGCTGGCAGGTATTCAACGGCAGGCTGGTGGGTATTCTGCGGCAGGCTGTTGATGCAGCAGCAATAATACGTGGTGCAAATTTTAGCGGTTAAGGTTATTTTGATGTAGTATGCAGCCGAGTTTTCACAGAGTACTTTCAGAGTTGAAGACTCTTTATCTTCATAGGGAGCTTAAGGTAGTATAGAAGGTTGTTTGTAGAATCAAAAATAGAAGTGGAATCACCGCCAAGAGACCCTGGACCGCCTTTTATATTAGCCAGATATGATGTTCCAAACTAAATACAAAAATTTAAATTTATAACATAAAATTCATAAAAAGGAGTCCAACATGGAATAAAAAATAATAAATATATTTATATTTAAATTTAGACATTTGGAATTATGTGACGTCACGTCGGACTGTTGTCATACGTTCTCAAAATCGAGAATATTCCTAACAAACCAAGAGAAATCATTGAAAATAATAAAAAATATTAAGAAATTATAACAAATATACAGTAAAAAGTAAAGAGAAAAGTAAATTAAAAGTGTTCAGTCCAATAAAATTTAACATTTTTCGAAGTGATGGAAGGTGTAAAGTGTGGCGCCAGGCAAAGAAAGAATTAGAGAAAGAAAATGTTATTTCAACTGTGAAACACGGCGGGGGCGGAGTTTCAGTTTGGGGATCTACGGCAGCATCGGGAGTTGGCGAACAGGAAGCAATCGCACTAACAAATCGCAGCTGAAACGAAACCAAATCGTTCCACTAAACCAATCCGAGAGCTAGAATATCACGTCATCGAACAGATGACGTGATATTGTGGCAATAATGACTTCGGTCTGAATAGTTGTTGATAAGCACCCGTTCTAATTTCATCTTAAAAAGGAAA
Source organism: Scirpophaga incertulas (assembly GCA_036419045.1). Taxonomy (NCBI): domain Eukaryota; kingdom Metazoa; phylum Arthropoda; class Insecta; order Lepidoptera; family Crambidae; genus Scirpophaga; species Scirpophaga incertulas. Next base: position 22,923,228 of record CM071631.1, on the reverse strand, counting down.
TGTATTTGTGAAATACAATTTATATTTAATGTATTAGAATCCAGCGAATAAAATGAAAAGTAATAAAACTTTTGATATTTGCCTATAGGTGTTGGTTCCAAATCAATAACTACAGTTCGAGGTACAACTTTTCCGTCTCCCGTACAGGAAAAAAAGTCTCATAACTATTGCTATCGTCATAGTACGCGAGTATACCATCTGGGTGAATGCCGTGCTCCAGGCAGTAGAGCTCCCAGCACGCATTGGCGATTTGAACACCTTTTTGTCCTATATGAATATGAATTACTTCTTTCTGAAAACATTTTGTTAGATATGTTTTAAAGTTTTCTTGTCACTCTATGGTAAGAATATTTAGAAAATGTAAAAGTTCACTTTTCCCATGATTTCCACTGATAATTTAGAAGAATGGTCCGGAAAAACTTTATAAAATTTATTAAATATAGTTTTTTTACATATTAGTTGTTAGGTACCTAATGCTTTTCTGTTTGTCAGAATTGTCTGATAATTAGGACAAATCTATATGGTTTGATTTTTAGTGTGACCAAAGCCAACAACTATATATAGAATCAAAAAAAATTGAGTCATTTCGCTAGAAAGTGGTGCAATTTTATCAAAAGACTATTATTAAAACAGTTACTTTGTCAGTAAAATAATATGATAAAATAGAAAATAAATCCACAAACAAGATTTCGAAAAGGATTCTGAAGTTCGGAGGTGTGTTTAAAAAATATATTATCGATTACTGCATAAGTTGCCAATTACTGCGCACAATAATAAAAAAAGTTTTATTAATCTTAGTATAATCATAGAAATCTAATCATCACAGATCAGTGATTCAAGGACATATAGAGGCAAGCAATATAAATATAGTGTATTCGATTAAACACTGGTCTCATAATACAAATCTTAATAAAATCCTAATCTTGATAAGTTTACTATTTATTGTTCGTATATGTTTCACGCATTGCAACACATGTAAAGTTTATATTTTCATGTGATAATGGAATAAGTTTTCTAATGGTTACTATACAGACAAAATTTTGGAGAACAAGTTTATATTTAAACTAAACATTTTATGCAAATAATTAGTAATTTGCTTTTAAATAAAATCAATCATATTTTAATCAACTTAAATTGTTGACAAGTAATTGCATCTGTTAAAACCGTCACTTGTCTAGGTATTTTATTAAGTCTTGTACATTTTCCAACTATTTAGTTGTTAGCTATTTCCAGCATATAAATTATTAAAGGTATTGGTCATGATAATTACTTTTCATGGCATGGTAGACGTAAAAAATGGCGACGTTAATGACCGTCTGACGTTAATAACGTTCGGTTGGATACTTTCAACCCGCTCATGGTGATTCGAAACGACTTTTCGTCGACATTGATATAATCACCAATCTGAACGCATCCTTACTAGTCTGTGTAATAGGCGGTTTTGCCTGATGGCTAATGTAGCTTATGCTTTAAATAAATTATAAGAAGATATAGATAAGTTAATTTGTTTTGCTTGAAATCATCTGAGCTTGAAATAAATAGTTGTTTACGTATTGTGTTGTGATATCTATAAAATTACGTAATTCTTATCTAGGTGGTTCTGTCGATTTAAGAACCTCGTTGGTATTTCAATTGTTGCTTCATTGAACAAAACATACATAATGAACTTCGCAGGAAAAGTAGTAATTGTTACCGGCGCAAGTTCCGGTATTGGTGCAGCGACTGCTGTATTTCTATCAAAACTCGGTGCAAAATTATCTTTGACCGGCAGAAATGCCGAGAATTTACAGAAAGTGAGTAAAGATTGCGATAAGTCGACACAGACATTTGTTGTCCAAGCGGACCTCACCAAGGAGAGCGACATTGAGAAAATTGTGAAAAACACTGTAGATCATTACGGTCAATTAGATGTTTTGGTGAATAATGCAGGTATACTCGAGACTGGTACTATTGAAAACACTTCTCTGGCCCAGTACGATAGGCTCATGAACACTAATGTTAGATCAATTTACTATTTGAGCATGCTGGCTGTACCGCATTTATTAAAAACGAAAGGGAATATTGTTAATGTTTCAAGTGTCAATGGAATCAGATCTTTCCCTGGTGTGCTCGCTTATAATATTTCCAAGGCATCTGTCGATCAATTCACTAGGTGTGTTGCATTAGAACTGGCTTCTAAAGGTGTCAGAGTCAATTGTGTGAATCCTGGAGTGATTTTGACAGATTTACAGAAACGCGGGGGGTTGAGTGATGAGCAGTATGCAGCGTTTTTGGAAAGAACAAAGGAAACTCATGCCCTGGGTCGACCAGGAAAACCAGAAGAGGTTGCTGCAACTATTGCTTTCCTTGCTAGTGATCTGGCTAGTAATATCACTGGGGCCAGTTTGCCTGTGGATGGAGGACGACATGCTATGTGCCCTCGCTAGTGTAATATTGTTTAATGTTTATAATAAAATAAAGATAATATAAGACCCTGTTCCAGTAGCATAAGCAATGAAACAAGATATGCTAGCATTTTTCATGCTAAATAACCACCATCTTGAAATTATCATTTATATTTCATCACTAGCTTCCGCCCGTGTGAAATTAGTTTTTGTCAATCCTGGTTCCTTATGTCTAAGGTACCAAGATTCATGGTCTTATCTTCAATTCAACCCCTATTTCAGCCCCACACTGGTAAAAATTTAAAAATGCTAGAACAAATGATTTTTTTTTTGTTATGAAGTGATATTTGAGGAACTTGCATACTAACTTTTAACCCTTATTTCACCCCTAGCTGGTCAAAATTTCAAAAATGCTAGAACTAGTGTTTAATGATTTCTTATAATATCAAGTGCTTAAATATAAAGTTTCATGGTTTTATCTCTGAAAATTAAGAACTCCCATACAAACTTTCAACCTCTATTTCAACACCTTCATCCCTTTTTTTTTTCGAAAAAAAAAGTAGCCTATTTTCTGTCTGGGGGTCTAAAAATTGTCAAATTTCATCAAAATCGGTTGCAAGGTTTAAGCAGGAAAGCGTAACAGACACAGACAGACTTACTTTTGCATTTATAATATTAGTTGGGATCACATTTCAGTGGTTATGCTATGGGAGTAGATGAGATAAACTAATAAATATTCCTAAGAGTAAACATTATTTTTATAGCTATATTTTAGATGCATTTATTATATATATATATGTTGTAAATGATTATTGTTGGTATTAATTAATAAAAATATCTTGTTATTTTTTTGTATTTTATTATGTAATCTTATAAATCTTAAAACAATTATCACATTGACTAATCTATTAGTATACCATATACTTACCTCATATCATAACATAGAACTAAATAAATTACTAAAGCTTGTGATTGCCTTAATTAGAACTACTACTTTGTGTAAAAACAATTATCCTATTTATAATAAGCATCAAATCTTATTTTAAATATACAATTTCACAAATATATTATGAAGAGGGCTATACTCAGTTTCCTTGGGTGAAATGCTGAAAAGCAAGGGCCAGCAACATAGCCTAAACAAATGTGAACCTTGAGCAGCGGTGAGTGGGACACAATTCTAGTCGGGCTAACTGGTGTTGGAGAGGAAAATACCTTGAGTGGTAGGCGTTTGCTGAAAAATGCAGCATCCACAGTGCTCCAACTTCTGTTTTAAATTATACATGAGTCCTACCACATTAAGTAAAAAAAAAGTTGAATATGTCTAATAATGTAGAACCTGATTATATTGCAGACAAAAAGTTAATTTCTTACTAGTAATCGACAAACAAAAATATTTGAAATATTTTTATGTTATACATTAACCTTATTTGTGTTTATGTCAATATTTAATAAAAATGTTAATGTCAATATTTAATAATATTTTATGTAGATACATAAAATATTATTTTGATGAATTAAATCAAAATAATATTCGATCAACATCAGCCTTTGATAAGACAATAATAAAGAGTTACTTATTCTTTAGGTACAAGCAATTATAAAATTATGAGTTCACTTGTTTGGAAAGTGGTAAAGCTTTCTGGAAAAGAACAGGCAAGAAATTGAAAGCTGTTTTTCTATTCTTTTCAATAGGTAGTCATTTACAATATCTTAAATCATAAAACTTGTCTAAAGCAATGCGCCAGTTAGAAGTTGATCTTCCAGTACAAATATTTGAGCAGTTCATCTTATAAGAGTTTCGCGATAATAGCATCTATCGACATTAGACGCAACTATTAAGTCATATAAAAGTAACCTATACATTCTTATCATTTAAGTAATGATTTTCTTTACAGTAGCTTTGCTTGTAAAAAGCTGTTATTATTAATAAGCTAGAAGCATAAATGACTCTAGGATTGGTATCTCTTCGGATATAATCGGACATGTCCGATTTTTTTTGTCGTGTCCGGCCAATTATGAATGTGTCCGGCAATATTTTTTTTATAAATATCAAATCATGCCACATGAGAGGCACAGGTGAGGTAGACACATCAGTGTCTACCTCACCTGTGCGCGTTACCGCTTTTTACCTTCAAAAATACTTACCTACATCAAATGATTCCTTCCTAATTAGTAATTACAACATTCGTATAGAAAAAACACCTATCTAACGAAAATTATATTTATAATAAAGTTTTAAAGTAAGTAGGTATTCAGAATTAAAGTGAACCTAATTTAAAACTAAATATGTAGGTACATAATTACACTAATGATACAATAACACTGGGCAAAAAAAGCGGTCCCCCGACAAAATTTTATGAAAAAATTCATACAGTCCGGTACGGTCAACAGCAGGCCAAGATAACCATTTGCAGTTCGAAATTAGTGGTTATACCTCCGACATAAAGGTGGCACAAAGTTCTGAGTAGATAGTCTGACACGCTTTAGTTGATACTTACGTAGTATTAAAAGTTATTTTTTGCTTTTTATAGGGTTTAGCATTTTTAACAATTTTTTATAATAATTGCGTACTTTTTTTGTGTCGGGGGGTTTTTGTGTAGTAGTGCCGACGGAGAGTGGGACAAGTTTATTTACTGTCATTATGACAGTAAAGAAACTTGTCCCACTCATTCATAGATACAACATATAAATAATTACATAAACTAATTTACATATACAAGCTCCTTCGGATGAACCAATCGCTTAATATTTCTAAAGTTTTCGGTTTACAAATTGATAACTATCTGTATCTAAAAATATTAATAGTAAAAGAATGAATCATCTCATGAAATATTTTTCAATTTTATAATTTTTTTATAGCCGCAGCAGTTCAGCAGTGGGGACAGCTGCGAATAGTTTTTTACATTCATCAACGCAAACTTTTATTATTTCTTGGAAAGCGACCGGGGCGATGTCTCGGATGACTGGCTCCCAGTTGTCGTTCATCACCTTGTGAAGGGTGTCTCCTGTAAAGTTGAAATGGCAAAATAAATATTTAATTCTGAAATTTAGACATATTGCACTGTGGATTAAGATGTATCGCAGCCGCATGCACAATGGCGATCGACCAAAACCCTGTTAGCATAAGCTCTTTCAAATTATTCTTATGATTCTGTGCTTTTCAATCAAGTATTCAAATTATTTTTTTAGGATCTAACACCTTCAAGCCTCTACAACTTCGTCGCGACATCCCTTTTCTTAATGCCTTTCACTGAACTCTCTCCTTTCCTTAACAGAAAGGCGCTTAAGGGCCTTCGCAGTCATCCCTACACAGAGCTCTCTTTTTCACACCTTACAAAAAATAACATAGAAACTACACACATACAGTATATAAAATAAAACAATAATAATTTAATATAAGTAATTATAAGTTAATAAATGGAATTGTTATAACTTATATTAGTTTTCGAAATATGCTGAATTATAATTATACTATGTAGGTTTATTAGCAGGAATGAGGACCATGTTATTTACCTACTTAGATAATGGAATGTTAATATAGTAGTAGTGAAATGAATAAAAATGGTTATTATTATTTAATGCTGAAAATGTTAGTCTGTGAGTTATAAAGTCACTGTAGGTCCCACCATCAGGGTAGCAGCAGCTCGGCCGCAGGCATCTTGGCGAAGAACTCGTTGACCACGGCCACGCAACTCCTGATGATGCCCTTGATGGCCGGCGGCGCGATCTCCGCCATGATCACCTCCCAGTTCTGGTTCGTGAACTTGTGGGTGGTCTCCGCTGGAATAGATGTGTCGTGCATGTCTTGTTGACCGTGGGAGTACGTACTAGTAGGTAGTAGTTATAGTGGGAGGTATTGGCAGTCAATGTTGTTCTTTGTATACCTACTCATGTCATTATTAAAAAACGCAATCATTATAGTATCATTTCGTTATCCGTTTGTAAAGACTAGGGTTGCCATCCGTACGGTATTCACCGAATATGTCCTAGTTTTATGGGCGTCGTTTCGGCAGGGTTTTTTTGTTGTCAGAGGAAACCCAATTATTTTTAATGATAAGTTTTAAGATAAGTAAATTGTAATAAATGTTACTTAAAAATTGGAATTTAATAAAAAGCTGTAATATATTAAAAATAAAATAATAAAAATTATAATGAAGTTTATTTTTGTCGCAAAATATATTTTTAAGAGGTGTCTAGAGAAAAAAACATATTTCGTCAAAATGTCCGGGATTTTTGTCGTGTTTACCCGGTGAAGTTGGCAATTTAGCTGATGGCAGCTGACACCCTTTTTCCTTGAAATTAATATCAAATATTTTACAGTCTGCAACTTCTTCCATTAATTAAATTAATCTTAGTTGACCCAAAATGATACTTTTATGCTCCATTTGTGTCGCATATATTAACACCTCGAACACGTTGGGTCATCGTGTAGAGCAGTAGGTATTTAATATACTTATATCTGCATTTCGTTAACACATCAAAGGATTTCGAACTGAAACTGCGTTATTGGTCCAACACTTGGCTCAATGCGTACTGTGAAAGGCGAATTTCTGAAATTGATCATGATGACAGCTTTTGTATCTACGTTCCGCCCGAAAGGTGTGATTTTAACTTATCTATGTTAGAGAGATTAGGTCAACCATGCTGACACCAAGCAGGTCGTCGATTTCATATACATTGTTGAGTTTTCTCGCAGATGTATATAGGTTGCCTACAATGTTTGCCTTCATCCTACTAAACCTACAATGACTGAAAAAATAGTGATCTAAAAATAATGAGTATTTACCAAGTTCCTTATTTCCATTAAAGAGGTTATTGAACTTGAAGTAAGCATGATCCATCTTGTAGGAGTCTTTGTAGTTTGTGACTACCCAGTGTCCGTCCCTGGTGTCGAAGTCGTACTTGATCACGATGTTCAGGTTCGCTGTTGGCGAAATACAAAAGATTGTTGAGACATTCACTAAGAGTTTTTCAGATTGACACAGTTGTACATTCTCGCCACTGTAGTACCCAAAACCTTTGTAAGAATGGCGCCCGAGTCTTACTTGATCCCTACAGAGTCATTTCCCATAGAACTTAATATAGCATTTCCATTCAATACCGATGAAAATTAATAGGGTTTTATGTTGATTTTTCTAATACTAGCTGTGTCCACCACTTCGCCCGCGTGGAATTGTAATTTTAGGTAGCATTTTTAATGACTGAGAGTATTATAAACGTAAGAGTAGACAAATACATATAATCAGAAAGCTTGGAACTGCTAAGCTATCGCCAGTTACACGTATTATCGTGAGTCAACCATAAAAGTTAGACATATGCTGTCGTGGGATATTTTCTACATAATTTTAAGGAGAACTTTTCCGTCATACATGATTTCTGTGTAGCTTTAACCATTGAGGTTGCACACGCGACGGAAGCTTCAAAAATGGAGTAACTTCTCCCGGTTTCCCAACATTCCCCTTCACTGCTCTACTCCTATTGATTGTAGCGTGATTAAAAGTATACTATAACCACCTCAGGAGTATGAAAAATAATTGTACTAAGTGTCGTTAAAATCCGTCGAGTAGTCTTTGTTTCTATAACGGTTCTACAGACATGCAAAAACTTTACTGATTGCATTTTTGGCATCAGTATCGATCCCTAATCAGCCCCTGACAGTTATTTTGGAATTATATTTCATGTACAGAATTGACTTCTCTGCATTTTTATTATAAGTATACATTAAAGATAATAAAATAAAGTGTTATAAATTTAATTTGCGAGTAGAAATCTTTTATGTAGGTGTCCAGAACAGTGCTTGGAACACGCCTTTAATTTAGGATTATAATGTGACTCCAGATATTTTTGTTACTAATTCGGTTGCCACTAACTGATCTTGATCTTGGCAGGGCCGCTTCCCCTGATGGGCAGAATAAGGATCTTGCCGTCGATGACGTAGTGTGCCTTCACCGTCACGTTGGCAGTCACGTCAATTGTAGCTTTGTTTCTGTCTGCGTGCATCCTGTGGGAATTTATTAAAATATAGAGCTTTATGTCACAAAACTAATACACCCTAAGACAGGGTCTGCTTGCTTACGACAAACACCGTCGCAAATTGCAGAGTTCGCATTGCTGTTCCGGTGTGAAGGATAAGATATTCAGTGCAATTACCGGGACTGTAACTTTACATTTCATATAAAAACTGGTAACGAACACTATAGTTCTTGTGGGGACTGCAGATATGCTGTCAATTTTACAGAAATCACATGTACTATATTTGCGATAGTATCCATTTATTATCAAGTAAGCATTCTTTTTGTCAATATCGACTACTTCTTTGGTTAAGTGGTTCGTAAGCCGTTTTCAAGGTGTCGCCATTTTGAGGTCCCGGATGCAATTTCCGTTGAGGGCAGACGTTTATGTGATGGATAGCATTTGTGCTTCGTGGCTGCTTATATATAAAACAATATATTTATATATATTTATGGTTAATATATGTTATTCGTTAGGTCGTATCAATCCGTTAGTCTAGATCAGACGTCCCTAAACTTTTTTGTGTCGTAGACCCTTTGCCATGTTTTTCTGTTTTGGATAGACACCCTGATATTACCTAACTTACCTGATATTGAATGCCTACATCCTACAGCTTACAACATTTTATAAAGATATATAATATTTTATTTACTTCATAGGTACTTTTATAATATATATGTCTTTATATTAGAACAGAGGTTCTCAAACTTTTTTGTGTCGTAGACCCTTTGCCATGTTTTTCGGTTTTGGGTAGACACCCTGATATTACCTAACTTACCTGATATTGAATGCCTACATCCTACAGCTTACAACATTTTATAAAGATATATAATATTTTATTTACTTCATAGGTACTTTTTAACCGACTTCAAAAAAAGGAATGTACTCTCTATGTAAAGGAATAGGGAATATGCATAAAATTTAAATTTGTCTCAAATATATTTTTCAGAATTCATTATTGATCTTATATTACACTCAAAGTGATCTTTTTTTATTTAGTTATTATTTAAGCCCAAAAATATTATTTAAAAAGTCAAAATTAAGGGAGGGAAATTCGAACTTACACAACGCGTCACTATTGGTCGAAACGATATGTGACGTCAATGGCTATGTCTTGCATTTATCGTCGTCGATATTCATACGTGTTCGTACTGTGTTAAATTGTGTTTGCGAGAAAAATTGTTTAAAACTGTATTTCTGTGTGTTTACTTTGTGAATATACATTTGTAGTCAATCTAAGACGATGACAGAAACTGGTTTTATCAAAGCACAATCCGATAATCTGCCGAAAATAGATGCATTTATGATGTTAGCATATTATGCATCAAATCTCGATTTTACGAGCGCAGAAATCAAACGAGTGAAAGCTGCAAGGTAATTATTACATTACATATATTTTAGTAAACCACATAGATTTTTGTTCATGTTTAAATAATACAACAAAACATAACCATTTGTATTTAAAAAAAACTCCTAATTTACCTCTATTATATTAAAACTATTAATATTAACGATATATTATATTGTTGAAGCTCACTTAAGTAAGATATGTTTATATACTTTTTGTAAATATTAGATAAATATGATATCCAATTTACATGAATATTTTTTTTTAAATTTAAGTTTCATTATGTTATATTCAATATAATTAACTGTATCTTCCTTAACCTGAAATCAACTATCAATCATCAAAATTTCGTAAAACCATAACAGGAATAAGGAAGCTCTTTAGAGAAATGTTTATAAACTTTTGTAAACTTGTGAACTAGGTTAGTTTTAGACAGAATCCTAATTCACACTAAGCTGTACATAAATATTGAATACTTACGTCAAAATGATCTTCACAGCAAAATAAAACTGATAATAAAGATATAGTCTCCTTCTTCATCATCTTATACCATAGTTTACGTAATTTTTCATCGCGTGGAATGCGAAAAACACTTTATCGGGTGTACAGATGGTAGTATATTTTTACACTTCGGTACCATACATTACTTGTAACAAGGTTTTTTACTACTTCCATGAATTGTTTGCTAATTAAAATTGAAAATTAGTACTAAGCAACTGAAACGCTACTAGGAAAAAAAGCAGACCCAAACCAATGACGTCATCATAAGCGCGCGACAAAAGGCGGCGTTTGAACGGCTCAATTTTATTCAATGTTTTCAGTTTCACTTTGTATAAAAACTTGTCTATTTTCAAGCCTATTTATATATTTTTTTATGTTATAAAAATGTAAATTAATAATTTAAGACATAAAAAAAAAATCATGCATATTCCCTATTCGACTGGTATATATTTTTTTAATGTTTGTTCGCCGATTATTTCGCCATTTTATAAGGTTTTTATATTAGAACAGAGGTTCCCAAACTTTTTGGTGTCGTAGACCCTTTGCCATATTTTTCGGTTTTAGGTAGATTCCCTACTTACCTGTTACTGTATGCTTACATCCGACAACTTACAAAATTTTATAAAAATATATAATATTTTATTTACTTCATAGGTACTTTTATAATATATATGTCTTTATATTAGAACAGAGGTTCTCAAACTTTTTTGTGTCGTAGACCCTTTGCCATGTTTTTCGGTTTTGGGTAGACACCCTGATATTACCTAACTTACCTGATATTGAATGCCTACATCCTACAGCTTACAACATTTTATAAAGATATATAATATTTTATTTACTTCATAGGTACTTTTATAATATATATGTCTTTATATTAGAACAGAGGTTCTCAAACTTTTTTGTGTCGTAGACCCTTTGCCATGTTTTTCGGTTTTGGGTAGACACCCTGATATTACCTAACTTACCTGATATTGAATGCCTACATCCTACAGCTTACAACATTTTATAAAGATATATAATATTTTATTTACTTCATAGGTACTTTTTAACCGACTTCAAAAAAAGGAATGTACTCTCTATGTAAAGGAATAGGGAATATGCATAAAATTTAAATTTGTCTCAAATATATTTTTCAGAATTCATTATTGATCTTATATTACACTCAAAATGATCTTTTTTATTTAGTTATTATTTAAGCCCAAAAATATTATTTACTTACCTGTTACTGTATGCTTACATCCTACAACTTAAAATTTTTTATAAACATTTATAATATTTTTTTAAATTATTTCATAGGTACTTTTTATAAGTAAGGTTATGTCTTTATATTAGAAGATAGTATAATGTAAGTAAATAGGTACTATCAATGTATCCTTTACAGTGGGGATTACAGGGGTCCCGTTTTCATTTCATGGATCCACAAATTCATGTTTCGGTGACGTAGACCCCATGCAGGTTATCATAGATTCCGAGGGTCGATATAGACCACTTTGTGAATCACTGGTCTAGATACTATTACTCAAGCCTCAAGGTGTTTACTTTGGGCTAGGCTAATTACTATGGGTGGTAAAAAATATTAGGTATTTAATATAATGCTATTAAAAACGATTATATAACCCTACCTGTAAGAATTAAGCCTGAAACCCTTAAGCCCTGTGACAACAGTATCCGTAAACGTTAGCTTAAGCGCAGGATTGTTAATAACGAGCCTGCCTAGGCTCATGGGGTCGAGAGGCGCGATATCCAGTGCTGGGATACCATCGGTGAACTGTGGGCCGCCCGACGATATCACTTTTTCTATGCACTGGTCCAAGTCCGGGTCTGATGCGGAGCACGGGGTGAAGTATGGCGCTGGAATCAAATGTAATAATTCTATGAGTCACTTCTTTCCTTTTGTAACCAAATACTCTTATTCTTTGATATAAGCGTTAGGATTTCCTCGGTCATTTCCAGTTAAACCGATCAACCCAGTATTTCGGTGGATTAATTTGACCACGTCCACTTAAGTAATTAACTTGCTTGGGCCAGATTGAAGTGACCTGACCTTGATACTGGAGTCGAGTAGGAAATAGCTATTAAAATTAAAATAAAATAATCAATCTTTATTCAACATCAAACCAGACCATCAAAATAAATATAAGCTTAACAAAACAAGAAACTTGTATATGCATACGAACAAGGAAATAAAAGTTATTATTATATGTGTTAGAGATTAGGCAAGAAATCCTTAAGGTCTATTTACTAATCTAACTATGGATACCTATTTTAATCTGTCTTTTGACATATTGAGTTTTTAATATGAGCAGGGGCACAAAACAGAATCCGTGGTGAGATTATTCAAATAAAGCGCTGTTAACTCTATCTAACGAGCGACTGATGAATTATAATTTTCATTGGATTCAATGATAAGATTGATAAGTGAAGAATACAACTACATTCACTCAATCTATTCATTTACGTTTTTCGAATATTGTAACTGTTTTTTACATCCATACAACATACACAGAGAACTTATATATTTATTATATGTAACATATTTATCTATACTTATAATAAATCTGTAGAGGGGGCAATTCTGTACATGAAATATATTTTCAAAATAACTATCAGAGGGTGATTAGGGATCGATACTGATGCCAAAAATGCAATCAGTAAAATTTTTGTCTGTCTGTCTGTATGTTCCTTATAGAAACAAAAACTACTGGACGGATTTTAACGAAACTTGGTATAATTATTCTTCATACTCCTGGGCAGGTTATAGAATACTTTCCATTACGCTACAATCAATAGGAGCAGAGTAGTGAAGGGAAATTTTGGGAAAACGGGAGAAATAACTCTATTTTTTTAGCTTCCGTCGCGTGTATATGCCTTAATGTAAAAATTAAAACACATAAAAATCATGTATGACGGAAATATTCTACATAAAATTGTCTAAAAAACATCCCGCAACAGCATATGTCTATCTTTTATAGTTGACTCACAATAATATATACTAATGTTATAAAGCTGAAGAGTTTGTTTGTTTGAACGCGCTAATCTCTGGAACTCCTGGTTCGAATTGAAAAAATATTTATTGAATTTATATATTTTTATTGAATAGCCCATTAATCGAGGAAGCTTTTGGGCTACATAACATCACGCTGCGACTAATAGGAGCGAAGAAATAATGGAAAATGTGGAAAAAACGGTGAAAATTAATCATCTTTGAGGGCTTCCGTTGCGTGCGTTGCGAAAACGGTTCTAGATACCAAAAAAATATGTATGAAAGAATTATTACTCTTAAAATGATCTAAATAAATGTCCGCGAGTGTTTATGTTAACTCACTAGAATCGTTTTTATGGTGCTCAAATTTGGATATGTCGCGTTGTTTGCAAAAATAAATATGATGCTCAAAATAACTGTTCCACGCGGACGAAGTCGCTGGCACAGCTAGTCCCAACTAATCCCAATTAATATTATAAATGTGAAAGTGTGTTTGTTTGTTTGTTTGTTTATTTGTTTGTTTGTTTGTTTGTTTGTTACCTCTTCACGCTTAAACTACTGGACCGATTTCAAAAATTCTTTCACCTTTGGAAAGCTACATTCTCCCCGAGTAACATAGGCTACTTTTTATCCCGGAAAAATCGACAGATCCCACGGGATGCGCAATAAAGGCTTCGCTCAAAAACTACTGCACAGATTTTTATGCGGTTTTCATCAATAGATAGAGTGATTCTTGAGGAGTTTTGCGGCATTTTTTATCTCGGAAAAACGGATAGTCCCACGGGAAGCGCGATAAAATCTTCGCACCATAAACCGACTTCCGCGTATATGTAGCCGTGGGCAAAAGCTATGACCCTTAACCCTCTATACACCCAATCCCGAAATCCACGCGGGCGAAGCCGCGGGCAGAAAGCTAGTTTAAAATAAAACTAAATATCAAACATTTGATCAGGTTGAAGGAGTCAACAACGTATTTGCTTAATGCATCTGTCGCTCGCATGATGGTGTTAAAACTCGCTTCAAATTATTTCCTATAGAGCAAATACCACAGTAGTTTATCCTTGGGACTAGCAGCTGAACTAAAGGCTTGAAAACATAAGAACTACTCTCACGTCATTTTATTATTCTACCCGTTAAATATATTAGGAAGCAGTCTTAGGAAAATTAATTAATTCTAAGTAACGGTTAATGTTTGTTTTATAATTGAAGGTAGAGGTAATAGTTAGATAATGCTTAGTAGTTACTTATATTTCTGCGCAAAATTGCAGTGCTCATGTTATATCATAAGAGGAGAAGATGGACATATTTACTCCACGATTGTTTCAGTGTTGTTAATTTTTTGTTGCAACGACTAGATTGAAAATCTGTTATTTGTTAATAAATTATAACCACCAAAAACATAACTTGTAAAAACACCAAATCTCACAACTTAGTTCTACTGTAAAAAGATGCAAGATCCATATATCTTGGCTACATTACATTATATATCTTGGCAAATTTATTCAGTCCCTACCCAAGGTCTTAACTTAAGGAACATTCGGTTCTAAGTTAGTATGTAATTAGGTACAGATAGATAACCTAACAACATATTATAGTATTTTTATTTAAAAAAAAATTATTTAAAAAATCATTTTTTATAATGAATTGTTTTGGAATACAGTCTTAAAATTTAAGTATAAATTAATCTTAAAGGAAATAATAATAATAATATAGTATGAAATAACAATAATATAGCATGAAAAGCCAGCTTAACAGTGACATAGACAGATCAAACAAATGGTCAGTGAACTCTTGAAAGTTTACAACGCGAAAATATTTGGTTTCTATACGGTAAGTCAATGTAAGCAAGAAGACATTGAAGTTGGCGTAAAAAATTGCTAGTTTACTCTCAATCAATATACATATGCATTTTACAAATGTGTGGCTATTAAGGAAAATAATGTTACAACTTCCATTTCCGATGGCAGGCTACGAATTGTTATTTCTGTCGTTGGGCAACGTGGGGAAGTGTCCTAGAACCAGTCCGACGTTACTCCACACACGAACCTCACTATTGCTGTTATGCGCTTGCCAAAACAGTTAAAAAAAGTGTATTACATTCGGCCGTTTGCGTTTGGATATCGTGTTGGTAGGCTTGGGAAATGGTATTGTATTTACCTACCTACATAAGCAGAATAAACGAAAGAAAGTCAAGTGATGTAGATTTTTCGACGTGAAAAGTAGCATACAATATCGTTCTATGACTATTATTAAATGTATTATTAATTATATTATACTAGCTTTCTGCCCGCGGCTTCTATAGAGGGTTAAGGGTCATAGCTTTTGCCCACGACACATATGCGCGGAAGTCGGTTTATTGAGCAAAGGTTTTATCGCGCTTCCTGTGGGGTTATCCGTTTCTCCGGGATAAAAATTACCGCAAAACCTTGCGCAAGAATCAGTAGTTTTTGAGCTAAGCCTTTATTGCGCATCCCGTGGGATCTATCGATTTTTCCGAGATAAAAAGTACCCTTTTATTTAATCCGGACTTTTATCTTTACGTCTGCAAAATTTCAAAGCAATCGGTTCAGTAGTTACGGCGTGAAAGCGGAACAAACAAACAAACTCACTTTCCGATTTATAATATTAGTAAGGATACGACGATGTTTGTATGATGAATTTGTACCTTAGTCATGGTTGTTGATATATATTTCTATAAAAAATATTTATATATGTATAATATATGTATGTCTATCCGTTACCCTAGATCCCATAGCACAAGCCTTACAGAGCTTAGTTTGGGCTAGGCTAATTGGTGTAAGTGTAACAAATATTGATTATATTTTTCATACACAAGTAATGACAAATATGTATGTATAAAGTAAGTGCGGCAATCGCTGGTGACATATTATGTAAGGCGAAATCAAATAGAATATTTAAAATTTTTACGTTTATTTGACAGATTGTGTCTATGGTAAGCTATGTTTTTAATTACCCGTTTAGTTACCAGTGACAATTATAAAAATATGTATGTTGGCTTGGCTTGTATGAGTTCAGTTATTTAAATCGGTAATTTTGCATTTTTAAGTAAAGTTTTGTTGATTCCTAAACCTGTGTTACATTAAAGAAGACATGCATTGAAGACTGTATACATTAAAGTCAAATGAATAGACCAACGCGTTGGGACAACGTATACAGCAGTACTTGGCGGTATGTGTTGGTTATTATTGCTAACCGAATTGTGTCTGTATTACACATCAAAGGATTTTGAATAGCTTACTATATATATACTATATTTATAACTTCTTTTTTGGCCCTGGATGTTGGGCCAATGTTTCGTCTAAAGAATAGTCGGCATAAACGTATAGGTAAGCTTTAGTAATTTGTTATACCTAAGCGTATCATTTTGGCGCTACAATGTGTTGTTATGTTGAATAGAGTATAGATTTCTGTGATGTTTTTTTTTCTCTGTATAGAGGACAGGCAGAAAATCTTCTCCATGGAGTGGAAAGCCGTGGTATTATAATAAACTTTTATTTGTCATCATCACGATACTATTTTGCTACAGAAACAAAAAAAAGGGAGGTATCCAAGCAGACTAGGTACCCTAGTATAGTCTCCCTCCGGTAAAAACATGTTACAATAAGCTTTATGAGTGAATCATATCTCGTGAGACCAGCTAGGTCATGATTTCACAATGGTGTATCCGACTGCAGAAGGTAATTATGAAGAGACCAATGCCGCGACACAAATATTTCATTTCGAGTTGTCTGCGGTCAAAAACCGGCTGGTGGCGACACCGGCACGTCACGTGCACTTGGTCAAGTCCAAGTATTAGTCTTGTGTTATCTCAATAAAAATTCTTAATGGACGACACGTTTGACACAGTGATCAAGTGATCGACTACTGCGTTCTGTAACCAAACCTGCGGGTTCGATTTTGTACGACAAATATTTTGTATGACTTACAGAAATTTGTTCCAGTTCGGGCGCACAGCATGCACATAGCATATGAATTTTATGTTTGTAACTGCTCCCACTATTTTTTACTAAATTACTGGATTATTTATTTTATAATTATTTTATTTTATAATTATTTTATTTTATAATTAGTTATAATTACTGGATTTTTTTTATTACCCCGAGTTTTAGAAGTTTTTGTAATAAGAGAGATCTCTTATTACAAAAACTTCTAAAACTCTGGTTTAAACCAGGTCTATGTAGTTCGGGTCTAAACCAAGGTCTCTGGTTTAGATCGGACTTTATTACAAAAACAAATTCAAATACGATCTTCCAAAACCCGAGTCTAAAGAAAATAATTCTTCTTCTTATTTTTGTAACTGACAATTTACTTCTCTTCATAATGAGAGAAAATATTCTTCTTCTTTTGGGTTTGATGGCGATGAGAGAAATTCATTCATTCATTCGTTCGTTTTTAACGGCTTTGGCACCCTAGTTTTAGCCAATTTTATTAGTAAACCAATAATCGTTCCATTTCACGCAGCTTCGTTTGTAACCGACTTCATAACTATAGTGAAAATAAAACTACAAAGTTGATAAAAATATTTATTTTATAAGATAAATTTAATTTTAAAGTATAAATTAAGAACGTAAAGAACGTAAATTAAGTACCTATTCAACATTTGCCGCCCTTTTGACATCAAAGCATTTAACTAAACAACATTATTTCGTTTTCCTTGAATTTTACAATGATATCTTTAATAAACTGCTATAAAAATGGAAAATAATAAGAGATCTTATAATTGGTGCCAAGAAGACAAGGTATGTACTTACCTAGTTTATATTTTAATAAAGAACTTTTGAAAATTAAAATGTTAACTGTGCATAATTCTAAGTTCATAAAAAAATGATTATTTAACTTATTACTACCTACTTGAATTACTTTGCTTTAGGATAATTTACGGCATTTATTCATCTAGTTAGAGATACGTATGCACAAACTACAAATTGTCAGCTGTTTTTGACAGCTGACAATCTGAGATGACAAGCTGAGATCATAATTTGTCTGTCAGTGTCTTGTAATATCAATTTCATTAAAATGGTAAAAAGGTTATGGAATAAC
The DNA here is from genome assembly GCA_036419045.1 of Scirpophaga incertulas. Lineage (NCBI taxonomy): Eukaryota > Metazoa > Arthropoda > Insecta > Lepidoptera > Crambidae > Scirpophaga > Scirpophaga incertulas. Next base: position 22,904,939 of record CM071631.1, on the reverse strand, counting down.
ACGGTATAAGTTTTTATCTTATGGCACTTGTTGTCAACATATACCTACTATTATTTTTATGGAGGTTGCAGAGTTGCTGAAAATTTCACAGCAACTATAATATAATATAGGTAACTGCATACTATCAGCTGGACAGTTTTATTTGTCAATACATCACATAAAAAAACCATGTTGGATGTGTAACCGGTGTACTAACCACTCGACTACTGACTTCGTTCATATCCATACGAGATCCACGATGAGGAGTTCGACGGAATCTCATCATCAGCGTCAATGATAAAGCATCAATTCATTGATGATGGAATTATTGCGCACTTTTTAGTGAACTAAAAGCGTAATTAAAGCAGTTCGAAAGAAGCTAGAATATGTGCCGATTACAAGGTGAGTCTCAATCCTCAACTTCATGATTCTCGATACCCAATACCACGTATTGAAGATATATTTAATAAACTCAATAACGGCAAATACTTTTGTGTACTTGATTTGTATAAGGCTAACCTACATCTAAAGTTGGATTCAGCAAGTCACAAAATTGCTATAATTTCTACACCATGGGGTACATACCTGGTAAAGAGACTATTCATGGGAATCAAAACTGCACCAAATTTATTTCACAAAGTAATCGATCAAATTGTCAATAAGTTGGAGGGCACTGTAGCATAACTACGATGACATATTAATTCAAGGGAACTCTATAGAAGAATGTCATAAGAGATTGATTGCCTGTCTAGATGAACTCGGAAAATACAACCTGCATCAAACAAATGTCAATAAAAACAAATGCAATTTTTTTGCAAAGTCTATTAAATACTTGGAACATCAAAATTCTGAAAAAGGGTTAGAAAAACGTGAAGACAAAATTGAATCTATACTTCAACAAATATAAATGAGGTAAAATCATTTTTAGGATTAGTACAATATTATGCAAAATTTATTCCCAATATATTTACCATTCTATATCCAGTCAATTAACTACTTAAGAAAAATGCAAAATTCATATGGGATTGTGAATGGTGAAGAGATTTATTATTCTGATGCAAAATACCCAGCCCGGGTTTAAATTTTGTTGAAAGAATAAATGATGAGTTTGGTCTAAAGCAAATTATCCAAATTCAAAATTCGGAATTCAAAAACGCGCAAAAAAGATGTTCCATTTTTGTATGGAGACTGGGCCCCCACAGCCTACAGTAATAAAATAATATTTTATGGAAAGAACAAAAAATAAGGAACCTTTATCCGTAAGAAGATATTTTTTTAAAACCTGCAAAACATTGTAAAACAAAGAAAAAGTTTTGAAGTTAAGATCAATAAAACAGCAACCCAAAGCTTTTTTATTTTGTCAACTTCGATTTTGATTGTCACAATGAGTGACATGACCAATCTCAAAAGCTTTACCGCCACTACTAAAATAGAAGGATGTCACTGTCACACTGACAATGACATTACGATGATAGGAGGTAACTCTCATTATTTAATAAAAATACAAAGGAACAACCCAATACAGCCAGCATTTCCAGTTTCATTTTCAGGAATAAATCTGCAGTAAGAGCATATATTTACTATCAGAATTTATTAATAGTTTCGGAAAAATAATATAAATAGCTTGACGCCTACATTAAAACCTATAAAAAAAAAGCTTTATGAAAGAAACCAATATTGGAGACTTTAAACATTATTTTTTAAAGTTCGCAGGTTTTTATATTTTTATTCTTTTTGGAAACTTTGTCTGAGAGGGGAGATCTATCAGAAAAACATCACACAGTAAGCGTAGAAAAATAATAAAAAATGGGGCCCGTCTCTTTTCATATTGTCATGTTAAATTTTATAAAGATATGCGCAGATGTTTAATATTCACGTCGTGCGTGACCCGAATTCTCTGATCGAAAAGAACCAGTTAGGTCAATGAGCTTAAGGTTAACTGAATCAATGTCAACCTATACTGAGCCCTGTGTAGTTACCATGAGTTTACATTCGCTTGCAATATCGACAACGTATTTTTTTAAAGCTTGGTACAGCGCCCCTATCGGAACGCAATTGTACTATTATTTCATATTAAACTGATATGACTTCTATAGTTTGCTATACATCAAATACCTATCGAAAAAGATAGCAAACTCAAGGTAGAGCTACTGAAATGTGGTACATTGATTAATAGACAAAGCCTTCATGGCTTAGGCAAGAAGAAGAAAATACCATAGATAAAGTTAAAATTTTCAGGTTAAAGAGTTCTAAAGACTTACAATTTAACTGTTATGTTAGTACTGTTATGTTGGTAATGGTACGAATTGTGCTGGCTACTTGAAAAGAGGATTTAAGTAATTTTGTATTTGCGTATTAAATGTTATGCAGTTTTGTAAACCTAATAAAAACATCAGGTCGAGTGCTCGTCTCAATTGCACACCAACGTAATCATTTTTTTTGACGTGAAACGTCTTTAAAATCGCGCCGAAACATACGGGTACCAAGTTTAAAAAGTGGACCGTAACGAAATGGTCTATATCATCGTACCTTAATAATTAAAAAACTATTAGTCTTAGAAACAAAAATGTGGTGTGAATATTTCACTTATATAGTCAGCTCGCTGTTGTGACATTGAGTTTTTTTATTATTAAATACTTAAAACACCGTCAATCTTGTTTTTATTTCAATCTTTTACTTTTTTCGGATACATCTCGGTTTCAAGATTTTTTGCTTTAATTTTGCTAAATGACATTGCTTCATACCAAATTTCTAGGTCAACGCAAAGTAATGACTTTTGATTCCCTTGCGAGATTCAAATCACAAAAATAAACATCTTTGGTGAATTTATGGTTTTAATTTTTTTTCCTTTAATTGTGCTACTTGGCTATTTACTTTATGCCAAATCTCATAATTTTACGGTCAACAGTACAAGTACACTATACGTCCTGATGCCCTTTTGAGTGTTAAAATATGCGCATAAATAAACGGAACAAAAAGCCAATTCACAAGAAAAAGAAATGTCGATTAATTAATAATAAATAACTTGTTGCTACGTATTTCTTTTTAATAATGTAATATATGTTTGACTGTGTATTTTGTGGTGTAAAAATTGTTATATGTTAAGGATTCAAAATATTTAGATGTAATAATATAACAATTGCTGGTGGCAAATCCTACCTACAATAAATAAATAAATAAAAACTCGTAAGTATTATACACAAACATATAAGAGATAAAGTATTTTAATAAATTGTTGTGAATATTTGTTGAATACTCAGGGTAATTAATAAGTACTGATGGTTAAATTTCAACAAAAAGATCTTTGGGTGCGTGCGGTAGGCAGCTTACCCTACCATTTGGTCAGGTTTTCGGTACTCTCTGTTCTCGCCTGCACGACTTGTGTATTAGCCACAAAAATTAGGGGTACTGCAAAAGAACAAAAAGTCTTCGCGACAATGTCAATTATTGCATAGGAACTGTTATTTCGAACCAACTACTTTCTAACAATCTAAGATACATATATATAAGGTTGTAATAAAAGTTATGAGTTTCATTTTGTAATAAATCTCATTTCATTTAACACCTCAAAGAACTAGAATTAATTCGGTTTAATAACAATGTTGGTATAGTGAAGAGCTTGGGTTGAAGAAACAATCTAAATAATAGAAACCCGGATCTCAAATGGCACCAGAATTCACAGAATGCAAAAAATACAAACAAAACAATAAGTTGAAGAAATCGCTCATCAAAGATAATTTCTCACGGTGACAGAGGAGCCCACGTGAGCCAGTTGCGCCACTGGCTGAAGGTCGCTCATTGGTCAAGGCTCTGGAAGCTGTTCTCGCTGATATATGTGAAAGATTTTCCCTGAGCTAGATGAATCGATGCAGTTTTGTATTCAAACGACAACGAGATAGTTTCTGACCTCGCCAGAAATGATTTATTCTTATGCTATTGTTCTGACTATTTAAGCGGTATCGAGAGATATTGTTTGTATGACTGTTACTATTCTCAAGAACTTCTGGGGCGGTTTTGATGGAGATTTTTACAATATTGAAGTGTTTTCTTGTTCACTAGAGGAGCTCTCCAAGAGAACATGTTTTTTCTGTCTTATAACTATTAAGATAGGATCAAAATTATATTATGTTGTACGTAGTATGTATATATTGGTGTATAAGTATGTATAGTTGTTGTATATGTACATATATATAAATGTGTGTACATGTATATATATGACTTTATCTGTCATTTTATTCGTAGTATTACTGAATAATTAAAATTTAAATAGATTTGACGAATACTTAACAAATAATTGTTAAGGTTAACATATAAGTCATAGATATTGAAGATAGTTACAAAATACTAAGCAGTCGCATTAAGTGTAAGCTTGTAAAGATGTGTAAGTGAATAAATAAATAATAAAATACAGTCTATACAGATCCGTCGATTGACCGATGGTCTATCTTTTTCGATATTTGTTTGCTATTGTTTTCAATAGGTATTAGACGTATAGCAAACTATAGAAGTCATTTCATTTTAATACTAAAGATTAGTACAATCAAGTTTTCGCTAGGGGCACTGTATATAGTTTTCATATAAAAATTTGTGCTGTCGATATCATTTACAAACGAATGTAAACTTATGCTAGCTATATAACACTAGAGTACTATTTTACAAAATAAATAGAGTTTGTGGTCCTTGCTACATCTGAATCTGCGGTTAAATTTCTATATTGTGTTCTACATACAAGTGAATCTGCACCTGCTTTAATACCAGTCCATAGACAATATATCCTAAAGACTTGGTAGATTTCATACCTTATTTCTCATACCTTACCCTCTCTAAATAACTTCAGGTAAGGGAAGGAGAAGTTGATACTTCTCCTTCCCTTACCTGAAGTTATTTAGAGGTTAGTTATTTAGTTCCCCAGTAATAATTCCTCACTCTGGACCGTATTTAACTGTGAACGACTCAAATCGTCGGCTGTCCAGATAACATGTCGGCTGCATGTGATCCTCTATCGCATATATTACGGAGAAGCTGTGAGGAATTGTTCGGATTGCTCCCTGCATCTAGTTTGTATCATCACCACGCGACAAAACTTTTATGCATCGCACTATCAAACCGTGGATGCAATTGTCGCCCGTATTTCCGAACCGATGCGTAATCCAAACCTTAAAATTGCGTATCCCCATTAGAGTTGCCGGGAATAGTTGTTATAGCCAATAGTCGAATATCGATTAATCGCCATTCACTTTGGCGAATAGTCGAATAACTAGGCATGACTATTCTTCATAAATAAGGCACATAAAAAATATTTTTTAATCCTATTAAATAATTGAGTATAAGAGTTCTTAACAGTATTTTTTTTATATTCGATGGATATCAAAACAATTGTCAGGTAATCCCGAATTCCGAATAATGGCAAATATTTACGGTAACACTTAATTCTCATGTAAAAGGCCGGCAACGCCTCTGGTGGTGCGGGTGTCTATTGGCGCTTCCAAGACAAAGAATACAAGAATTACTTAAGTAGGTCCATTATGAAAATCAGATATAATAATAACCTTCCAATAGCCTAATGACCAAGATGTAGTTTCGTAACTCGGAATGTCAGCTCTGACCCTGGTTTAAGCATCCGTTCAGAATCGTAGACTAATTACATCGTAGATTATTCTGCTGATTTTTCACTACAATTCTTATTAATATTAAAAATGCGAAAGTAACTCTTATTTGTCTGTCTGTCGCGTTTCACGTCTTAACTACTATTAACAGATTTAATGAAAAGTACATCTTTATTAATACTAGAAATATGAAATTTGTTTTCTATACTTTTGATTAGATATAAATAAATAAGACATCCAATACTTGTAAAATTTTACCCAAAGAGGGTAAAAATGGGGGATGGAGGGTTTCGTTTAAATATGGTCAGAAATTAATGATCAGATTTCCATTGAATCTGATATCAGGATAGATTGAGGCCTGGAGATGGACATAGGGAAATTTTCACCACGGGAATACATATATTCCCTGCCGGAAAATTTAAGAAAAACAGTTTAACAGGATTCCTATGTAATTTGGTTTGGGGATGGTTGAAGATCCGTAGAAGAGCATAAGATAATTTTCATCGCGGGAAAATATATCGTGTTGTATCAGATATTCCAAAAAGAAATCGCGTATGAGTTTGATGAATGTTTGGTCATAACGGAAAAACTAGCCACTTTTTTACAATTTTGGACATTTATATATGTCTTATCATAAAAATTATGAAAAAAATGAAAACAGGAATACGGCAACGGACGCTATAGATTGTGGAAAAATAATATTTCAAATCATTTACACATAATTTATAAAATAAAGTGTACAAATGTGGACTTAATGCCAGAGGCATTCTTTACAAGTCAACCAAAAATTGTTACTGTATCATGATCATGAAGGTAGAAACTAATCAAAGTGTGCATTATTATATTTTCATTTTGGTAGTAATGGGAACCAGTGGGCGTACTCTTAAAAATGATATTCGATATATCGTGGACTTCGTCGTGTCGTATCCTACTCTTAGTTACTATCGTTTAAAACATTTCAATGGATGATCGAATGAACGATATTAATTTTGACATAAGAAAGCCTCAAATGACAACGATGAATTGAATTTGACAGACGAACATTCGCAAAATTTACGTCAAATAGAAACAAAGACATCGCTCTTGCACCGTATATTTTAGAACCAAGCAAACATAAAAACAAAAATAGTACTTGATATGTACAGATAAAAATAACTAATTGTAAGTTCAAAAGCGAGCTTATCTCTCAGAGAGAATTTTTCTAGCCAACGCGAGATGTTATAAGAAAATTACGATTAGCACATGAATAAATAATATTTATATAAAACTGCTTTTAAAATATAAATTATATGAGTTTCATATTTATGTACATTATTAAAATATGTAAATGGCGTATAGTGCCATCTCACTGGCACTGCGGTTTTATTATTGTTTTAAGCAATGGCCTACGGCTGGCCTACGGCTATGAAAGATAAAAATGATTTAATATATAATATCATTATTTATCGCCATAAAATATAAGTGATAAAGATGATTTTGTTCTTTCTTACATGTATCGAGAGCACAATTTTCCACTTGCTAAGATCCAAACATAACATAATACGAATAATTATTATATTTTAGTTGTTTATACCTATTTACAAAAGTTATAATTATAGTAACACTTATTTTAACGGAATACACTTTGAGAAACACTTTTATTTATTTTTATAATTGCAATTTGGCCTTGTATTGTTTTAAATTGTGATAGGTGCCTTTCTTGTGTCTTGATATATTAACATCATATTGTATAGTTAATCCTTAGGCAACTAGAACCTTTTAGGCTACTTAAGTAAGTAGTACAGAAAACATTCAAACTACGTTCTATTTTATACTATGTAAATATGTTTAATTGCCTTACACACGTGTGTGTACGTAACTAAGTGATATTAAAAATATATATTAATCTCAAGGTTTATATCATTATCATCGTTTTAACCAGTAGACGCCCACTGCTGGACATAGGCTATCCCAAGGATCTGCACACAGCGCTGCTAGCGTTCAGCGCATTCCTGCGATCCTCACCAACGCTGCGGTGTCCGGCATATAAGTATTATATAAGCTGGTCCCTGTGACTTCGTCTGCGCAGTATTAGTTTTTGGAGTAGCTTATATTAGCGTTGCGTGTATCTTTATAAATTGCAGCCTATATGTTATTCTGATATATAAGCTATATTACGGTAAAGTTTCATTAAAATCCATTCAGTAGTTTTTACGTGAAAGAGTAACAAATATCCATCCATACTTACAAGCATTCGCGTTTAAATATTAGAAGGGAAAAATATTTTTTCTCTTATTTATTGAAATGACATATCTCGTCGCTTCTATTACTAAGCCCGTGGTGATTTCAATCCCACTCTCCCTGCGAAGAGATGGAACACCGGAAACAGAACCTACCTAACCTGCGTGTCTCAAGGCTCCTCTTCGTTTATCGGAAGTTCCGTGCTTGGAATATATGAGTAAGAATGATAACTGATTATTCTATATATTTTGAGTATAATGAAAGATCTACTCACGCAGAGTTCCGGCGCTTGCAGCAGCGACGCACGCCGCCATGGCCAAGAACAAGTGCAGCATGGTTAGAAGAATACAAAAGTGGAGGAAATTAAATGGAAATAAATGATCGGCGACCGAACCTCGTTAACGAAGATAAAGACTGCGCTTCACGCCTCGATATTTTTACCTTTTATACGCGTTGCGCAAATCGCTCCGCGTTTTTACGCGTGTAGCGTATGTTCGGGTCCGAGGGCCCATTCCACTGGCATATTTCATCGCTTACGCCTGAAATTATATTAAATCTTAATGCATTTTTAACTATTCGAGTTTGCGATTATTTGCTTTTGCTTGTTTTTCCTATTTTTCATTTTATTTCTTTGCATTTTGCACCCGATGTCACCTGTGTTTTTTGCAGAATACATTACATATAGCTTGCTCTGCCAGCTGCGTACATTGAGCTGAACGCAGTTTTGACATCGCACGGGAGAATGCAATTTTATTAACTATATTGTACATAACATGTTTGTTTTTTTTTATTGTGTGCTGGCGTTTGATATATATGATAAAAATAAAAGAGTTTTCTTTGTTTCTCTTTTCAAATTTATATTTAAGTATGCCAATAACGTATCTACAGGTTGCAAATACTATCTTTGGGTGCAAACAATCTTTGGGAGGTCTGTTCTCAGATTACAGATTGACCTCGGTTCGGACATGACAGTTCCAGTGGGTTTAAAACTCATCTCGCAAGTTTTGACGTTTCTTCTTATTGGTTTTCGACCCAAATTCGCGAACTAACGTAATTTTAGGATTGTTGATTGTTGTAGGAAAATATGGCTTTAAATTTAATTTCAAGAAGTGATATTGAAGACGAAGATACAGTGTAGAGACGCTGCTCATGTAGGATGAGAAGATTAAAGTATATATAGAACACCACGAAACAGTTGAAGAAGTCACCAACAGAAGCCATAATGTTCCGTTCGACAGTTTTATTTATTGTCGATTTCAAAAAAGTAAAACAGTATTATTTTAAAATAAAAGATTTTTTCTTAAATAAAAGTTACTCTTAACGCCAAGTTACTCCTTATTATATTAGCTACTTGCCAATGAAAATGCAATCGAAATCGGTTCAACCATTTTAGTTAATTTTATTTACATACATAAACAAATATGATAAAATCCTAATTAACAAAAATCTGACTAAACCTATACAGATAAAAAAATATTTGCTATGTTATTTACCTCCTATGAATTTTTAGCAAAAATAATCAAGTTAATATTTTCAGTTGAGTTCCGAATATGAGGTCCAGATCAGAATCGGTGGTCATCATACAAATAACCTTTTATGTAATTTTGCATATTTGACACCAACTTCAGAAATTTATCAAACATCGCCAATCACACATTATATTTCGTATATAATACGCATACTTTATTATTATAATTTTAGTTTATGTCTAAAGGTAATATTTTTCTCAATAGCTGTAAAACTCGCTAAAGCTTTTAAGTTATCGGTCAGACTGTTTGGATATGAAATATGACATCACTCTACGCGTCCGCTTTGACTATTTGAGAGATTAATGGCCGTTTTCACCAACTTTGTCTTAGCTTAGGCGACTCCTAAGACACATGCTGTCTCACTCTTTTCAGTTAATATAAAAAGTGACAGCATGTCACTTAGGAGTCGCCTAAGCTAAGACAAGGTTGGTGAAAACGGCCATAAGACTTATTTGTGGAATAGGCCCTACGTTCCCACAAAACACTCCATATGCTTTAGACAATATACAAAATACCATTAGTTTTGTCAAATTTATCAATTAAGCTACATTGGTTTTGTCGTGACCCTGACATTATTTAAAATGTTAGGAATTTTGACGAGTTTTGTCATATGTTGCAACTTTCGCTACAAAACTAAATAATCATATACTACCATGGTTTTTTCTTACATGTTTTCAAGGGATCTACATCAGCAAAACAATAATTTGGGGTCCATGAAATGAAAACGGGAGTTCACTATAATGGACCTCAACATACACTGATAGTGCCTATTTACTCATATTTGTTGAGGTTTTAGTTTCCGATGAGTTGTCACTGGTTGGTTACCTAGGTTACGTTTTTGTTATTGACAATTATAATATGTAATATTTGGTGTATGTTTTGTTTTGAATAAAAGTTCTCGGAGATCGAACAATGAATATTGGTTTTACTGATTAGGAATATGGAGACTTCTACAGGTAAATAAAATATTATAATTCTAAGAGGTTATGGGCCGCCCCATATTCCTGATTTTCATTGATTAAATAATATGTAACACTAAAGATATAAACTTACGAAACTATAATTATTTTATAATAACATACAAAGCAAATATTAATTTTGGAATATAAGGCCTTTAAGAGCAAAATATGGCTCAAACAAATATACAGAATGTAATTTTTAGACTAGAAGATGGAAATAAGTTTCATAATTGGAAATTTAGATTAGAGTTATTATTGGAGGAGAAAGGTCTTATCAATATAGTGTCATGTGATACAGTAAAGGATGATGAGGTAAAGATGGACATACAAGCGCGATCGCTAATAGTGCAATGCATTGGGGATAATTATTTAGAGATAGTCAAAGGATGCAAAAGTGCGAAAGAAATGATAAGCTCCTTAGAAAATATTTTTACACGAAAAAGTGTGATGAATAAATATAATTTGAAAAAGCGATTGATAGAATTGAAATGTGACAGCAATGAAAAATTACAAGATTTTTTCTTAAAATTTGACAAATTGATAAGTGACATTGAAATAATATCAAAGATGGATGAATCTGATAAAGTTGTACATTTACTGCTCGCCTTACCAAGTAAATATAACAATGTCACGACAGCCTTAGAAGCAACGAATGAAGCTCTTACCTTAGAAAAAACAAAAAGTACACTACTTGATGCAGAAATCAGACTGAATGACATGATCGCATCAAATCAGGATAGTGCATTTAATATAGAGTGCTGGAATTGCAAAAGAAAAGGGCACACGGCAAGATATTGTTCAAAAAATATTCAAAATAGACAGAATTATAGATATCCTAATGTAGCTCCTGTTCGAGGTGGTGGTGGATCTTACAGACGAGGTCGTGGGAGAATGCAAGTAGAAGCTCGAGGTACGAATAGACAACTAACATCGAGGAATGATGCAATAATAGCTCATGAAGATGTTTCAGAGGACGTGGGTTGTATGGTCGACGGAGAATTCAATTTAACGTGTAAGACATTGTCTAATCAATCAATTTCTTTTATTATTGATTCTGGTGCGTCACAAAATTTTATATCTGATTTTTATAAACAATATATGTCAAATATAAAAAACTTAGAACATCCTATAAATATTAATACAGCAAATGGTGGGAAATTAATTGCATACCAAAGTGGTAGTTTATTAATAAAATGTAATAATGTAAAGTTTACTGTCGAAGGACTTATAGTGGCCAATTTAGTATATAATCTTTTATCTGTACGGAAATTACTAGAACAGCCAAATGAAATTATATTTGCGAACAAATATGTGAAAATTAAATTTTATAATGGGTCTAATATATGGGCAGACAATAATGGTAAATTATACATTTTACAGGGTAAAATTATAACACAAGACGGAGCCGCGGCTATATGTTCAGCAGATGGTATGTTATGGCATAGACGCTTGGGACATGCCAGCTCTAAAACATTGCAAAGGCTACAGCTACCACTTAACAACAACGTATGTAATGCCTGCATGAAAGGTAAGGCGACCCGGTTACCATTCAAAACGTTAGAGCGAACTAGGTCAAGTCAGGTCTTAGATTTGTTGCACAGTGATATAGCGGGTCCGTCCAATGTTCCAACTATACAGGGTGAAAACTATTTTCAGACAATCATTGATGATTTTTCACATTTTTGTGTAGTTTTTCTGTTAAAAAGGAAATCGGAAGCTGCTGAAAATATCATGAATTACATCCGTCGATACGAAAATGAATTTGGGAAAAGAGTCAAAAGAATAAGATGTGATAATGGAGGTGAATATACCTGTGATAACTTACGTAAATTTTGTCTTCTGAAAGGTATAGCTTTAGAATATACTTTACCATACTCTCCATCTAGCAATGGAGTAGCGGAACGAATGAATCGAAGTTTATATAACAAAGCAAGGACTATGCTTATAGAAACTCGGCTTCCGAAAAGTTTGTGGGGTGAAGCTGTAAAATGTGCAGCTTTTCAGATAAATCGATGTACTTCTATTGCTATCAATTACAAAACTCCTTGTGAAGTTTTATATGGTACTAGGGATTTGAACAAACTTCGTGCATTTGGTGCAAAGGCATGGGCTTACATTTTACCAAAAACCGACAAACTGTCGGAAAGAGCACATGAGTACAGAATGGTAGGTTATAGCAGGACTGGGTATAATTTATGGGATCCTGAGAATAATAAAATCGTCGTGTCACGAGATGTGAGATTTGATGAAAACAACATTATATACAATGGAAGTAATGAAACTGATATTGCAGAAGAAAGGGTCAGGTGTAATATATCAGAAATTCAGTCAGAAAATAATCAAAGTATTTTTGAACCTGAACAAAGTTATGAGAATAGACAAGATGTTATAGTTGACAATATGAATAATAGTGACAGAACTGTAGAACGACAGGAAATATTTGAAGAGTGTGTTGAAGAGAATATTAATGAAAGAAGCGGCATTGTAAATGAGCAAGAGGTTGAGGTTTTTGCTACTAAAAAGGATGGCACGAAGAAAGCTAGATTAGTAGCGAAAGGATTTCAGGTGGAAACATTGTTTAATGTATATTCACCCGTAGCTCGCATGCCCACAATTCGTATGATGCTGAGTCAAGCTGTACAAAATGATATGCATATGAAACAATTAGATATTCCAACGGCTTTTTTGAATGGTTTTTTAAAGGAGGATGTTTATATTAAACCACCTTTAGGAGTAAAGGTTGAAAAGGGTCTTGTTTTAAAATTAAAAAGATCACTTTACGGCTTAAAGCAAGCTCCTAAATGCTGGAACGAAAGGTTTCATTCATTTTTAATAAAAAATAGTTACGTACAGTCAAAACATGATTTTTGTTTATATATTTTAAATGATGTGTTTTTGTTAGTATATGTCGATGACATCATTCTAATGTCAAAAAGTGAAATAAATTTGAATATGTCATATAAATTACTAAAAAGTGAATTCAATGCTAAGGACCTGGGAATTGTGAGTGCTTATTTGGGTTTGGATATTGTTAGAACGGTAGACTCAATATCAATTTCGCAAGAATCAGCAATAAATAGATTGCTTCATAAATTTAAGATGATCGATTGTAAAGGAGCTGAAACGCCTATGGAAATGAATTTCACAATAGATGACAATGAACCTATTATCTTGGATATACCATATCGTGAGCTTATAGGTAGTCTTTTATACTTAGCTACATCAAGTAGACCTGATATTTGTTTCGCAGTATCTCTCTTAAGTAGATTTTTGGATCAACCCACTTTATCTCTGTGGAAAGCGGCTAAGCGTGTCTTGCAATATCTTAAAGAAACAAAATCAAAATCTATCGTATATAAACGGAATAGCAAATATAATTTGGTTGCCTATACGGATGCAGACTGGGCAGGTGATAAAAGGGACAGGAAAAGTATAAGTGGTTCTGTAGTATTCTTTGGTAATCATTTGTTGGCCTGGTTCTGTAAAAAACAAAACGTTGTCGCCTTATCAACAGCCGAAGCCGAATATGTAGCTGCGGCTCTAGCATGTGCAGAATTAATGTGTTTAAAAGGTTTGTTACAAGATTTTATTTGCTCTCCAAATGCAATGTTACTTGTGGATAATCAGAGTGCGATTAAGTTGATGGAGTCGAATGAAAATAGTAAGCGGTCAAAGCATATTGATATTAAATACCACTTCATAAAGGACTTAATCAACAAACGTGATATAGTTGTTAAATATGTTTGTACTAATGAAAATGTGGCAGATATATTAACAAAAGCCTTAGGAAAACTTAAACATAGATATTTTGTTGAAAAACTAGGTTTTATTTGATAGATTCTATTGCATGTAACTTTATTAGTAAGAACGATTTACCACGTAGTCAAGTCATGCTATTTAAGAAAATATTGAATATTTCATTTGTTATAGTTGTTATAGTAGTGTTTCTTATTTTATGTGCCAATTCTTATTCAGTGGTGAATTAGAATTGATGGGGGATGTTGAGGTTTTAATTTCCGATGAGTTGTCACTGGTTGGTTACCTAGGTTACGTTTTTGTTATTGACAATTATAATATGTAATATTTGGTGTATGTTTTGTTTTGAATAAAAGTTCTCGGAGATCGAACAATGAATATTGGTTTTACTGATTAGGAATATGGAGACTTCTACAGGTAAATAAAATATTATAATTCTAAGAATATTATACTATCTTTCCTATCTTCTAATATAAACACATAAAATTGTTTATAAAAGTAGGTACTTACGAAGTAACAATCTTAATATATATATTTCTTGTGTGCGTGTGTATGTGACTGAACTCCTCCTAAACGACTGGACCAATTTTGATGAAATTTTTTGTGTGTATTCCAGGGGGCTTGAGGATGGTTTAGATTCACAATACGGTCATATAGATATTGTTTTTCAGCTAAATTATTTATTTAAAAACATTTGAGACAACGTGAGACAACGTGACATTTGAGACATTTGACAGGACAACGTCTGTTGGGCCAGCTAGTAATATTATATATGTTTATAGAATTTTGTAAGTTGTAGGACGTGGGCATGCAATATCAGGTAAGTAGGGTATCTATCCAAAACCGAAAAAGATGGCAAAGGGTGTACGACACAAAAAGTTTGGGAACCTCTGCTCTAGATCTCGTTGGTTGAAAATTAATAAATAAAATAATATTAACAATCATTACACCGTTCGTCAATATTATTTATAAATTTTAAATACCCTATTTTAAATTAAAATTAATTAATTATAAATGTTTAAGTTTTAAATGTAGTAATAGTACTAGAATTATAACATTCCTCCTTTGTTCTTTTGTTTAAAATAATGTCAATGCAAGAAAATTCCTTTGTAGCCGGCTTAACCATTATGGGGTAAAGCTTAAAAAAAGAATCCTATTTCACTAATATAATTAACATAAATAATTAATGTTCCTATGTAAAAGTAATTCAATAAAAGAACTCGAATTTAGGATAAGATTTAAGAAATTCTCATACATATGTGCTATAACGCCTTTCCTGAGTATGTGTGTGGTAAATATTTACTTAATTTGTAGTTCTATCTAAGATTGTATAAAAAAATATTTATAAATATAACAAGTTCATTTATTAATAATATAATCTATAAGAAATACACGTTCAATTGTGACTGTGTAATTCTTGACATTACTTTTGTGACTAATTCAAATCAATACCATTATAATTTCTCGGACATCTAATTATATTATTTATGTTGCAATTTGTAATTATTTTGTTATGGAATTGTTAAGACAAAATACCTATTAATATATTGACGTGACTTTCATATTGATTTAATTTTCTACGCCTACCAGGTCAACCATGTAAGAACAATAAAGAAATTTGACACCTGCATTCAATATATGTACATTTATTTATTTATTTTTTCGACTTTGTAGCACAGTGGTTATATAGTACATCAGTTTCAAGGTGTCGCCATCTTTGAGGTCCCGGGTTCGAGCATTTGTACCTTAGTTATTAATATATATTTCTATCAAAATAATTTACATATTTATAATATATAACACAAGTCTTACAGAGTTTATTTTGGGCTAGGCTAATTGTTGTCGCGGGTCGCCGGCGGGCGCGAGGAAGTCGCGACCGCTACGGCGACCCGGGATGGACCACGCCCCTTCCGTGGCCGGGGGGCGTCGTCGGTGGATGGGACCGGGGGAGGTGGTAGCTTCCCCCGAGGAGGGCTCCCCTCTAGAGGCCTCCCCCTTCTGGGGAGGAGAGCCCCACATAACCCCGGCTCGCCACAGCCGGGGTATGCAATTTAATGCATTTTCCTCAGGGGAACAAAAAAAAAAAAAAAAAAAAAAAAAAAAAGGCTTATTGTTGTAAGTATAAGAAATATGTATATTTATTTCTTATGAATATTAAATATATACTCATGTTTAACAAAATAAATATATTATTATTATACGGTGTAGGTCTGTTGCCATGTAATATTTATAAAATCATATACCTATTCGTCTATTTTATTTATGAATGATTCATTATCGATCGGCGACCGTATACTATTGAAATTGGACTGGACAATACTTGGACAGTGCAATGTTACTTTACTTTTCTATAATAAAAGAATTTGTATAAAATAAAAGTTACTCTTAGCCTAAATTGTTCCCTATTATATCAGCTATATGCAAATAAAAATCTCGTTAAAATCGGTCCAGCCCTTTTAGAGATTAGCCGGAACAAATAGATAGACACTCCAATTTTATTGACATGTATAGATAAACAAAATAACAGGGTAAAATCCAATTTAACCAAAACATCACTAAAACCATACAGATAAAAAATATTCAGCAATGTTATTTATCGCATGTGAATTTTTAGTAAAAAGAATCAGGTTGATATTTTCAATTGAAAGAAGAAAGAAAGAAAGAAATCCAGTTTATTGTAACATCACACGACAGTACACAATTAACAAATGAGATGCAGACAAGACAATTAACATTACAACAGCCAAACTGTGATATCGCCGTGCGATGTCACAACTGCGTCAGCTCAGATTGAGTTCCGAAGATGAAGTCCAGATCAAAATCGGTGGTCATCATACAAATAACCTTTTACATTATTTTACATATTTGGCACCAACTGCAGAAAATCAAAAATTGCCAATCTCATGTTATTAGATCTGCTAACTATGACAATTTATCTAACTATGCCAATTTATGCAATATCCAGCACTGTCTATTGATAACTTCATCTCGCTTACTCTCACAACCCTACACGCCCATCCCAGATTATCCCTTTCCGTAGTTTTGCAGTTATTATATAATATAAGGCTTTGATATTCATATTTTGTTTATTATTATTAGTTATGTTACTTTTTGTTTTTTTTTGTGTTTTATTATTGTCAACAAGAGATTTTTTTGTTTTTATTAATATAGTTTTATGGGTATTGTACCTACTAACATTTGTATGGATAAAACGGTCTGAAATTTATTATTTACCCCCTGTGTAGCTACCGTCAGCTTACATTCGTTTCAAAATGATATCGACAGCGTACATTTTTGTATGATAACTTTGTACAGCGCCCCTAACGGTAACGTAATTATACTATTTCACATTATTACTACTATTTCACAATATATACTGAACTAAATATTATTTATTTGTCATAGTTATACTTATTTTCTGTTCTTTTTCTATATACATAAACAAATACTTTTGATTTAAGTATAATTCATTAGTTGTTAAGTTTAATAAATCACTTATTCTTTCGAAAGGTTTAAAATGCTTTGTTATTTGAAATTTTTAACATAATAAAGTTACTATATTTTTGTTTCGCGTTTTGTTTGAGAGGTCAGGGAACATAAAAACCCAAGAGGCTGGATAGCGCAATTTGCCTCATAAGCTTTTTTTTTATTTTGGCATTATATTTATTAATTTCTAACTGGTGCCCGCGACTTTATCTGCGCAAGATGAGTATTTCGAATAGCTTATATTAGTTTTGCATATAATTTGTAGCCTATGTGTTATTCTGCTGTATAAGCTATATTATTGTACGGTTTTATTAAAGTCCGTTCAGTGATATTTATGTGAAAGAGTAAAGGCGGATTTATATTTGTCTGATGTGTTATGACGTGACGCGTCCGAACGGTATCGGTTTCGTACATACTACATACCGCATAATATATACACGTTATTATACTAAATGTATGAAACCGATACCGTTCTGACGCGTCCCGTCACAACATACTCGTATCAGACAAATATAAATCCGCCTTAACAAACATCCAGCTATACTTAAAAACTTTACATAATGTTAATCCATAGTAGTAATTAATGTATCAATTCATAAGTTTTTTGTGTTAAGCAAGTTTTTGTCAAACCTAATGCAGAACCACATTAATATAGATTAATTCAGTAGTTTACGATTTATGCGAACAACTTTGGAACTAGTTATGCGCTTGCGCACGCAAATATTAGTGCACATCTTACCAAACCAAGATCGCAGTACCAAAGGTCATTTAATAGCGAGTTTGAGATTCGTTAAATGTATTTTTTTTTAATTTATTTAGTATTGAACCAAAACAGGCTTACTCTTACTTTACAGGATTCATACCCACTTATCTTCCGAACGTGAACGTTTCTATGGTTGGTTGTTTGTTACTTTTTCACGTAAAAACTACTGAATGGATTACAATGCCTTTGCGGGCCAGTATATTTATGAAAATTTGATTCATGTGTTTAAAAATTGTAATACGTTTCATACAAATTTTTTAGTGCATAATTTAAACACAAGAAATAAAAATAAACTTGCCGTTCCAACGTACAGGCTACAAAAAACTAGGGTTCGTTTAGGGGCAAATGTATAATTTTTTATAACAAGATTCCACATAGTGTAGCTGAATTGCCTTTTCATAAGATCAAGGTACATGTGAAAAAGTCTTTAATGAGTAAGGGCTATTACAAAGTCAATGATTATTCAAATGATTAGCATCATTTGGTGTTGATTTAAAGACATTCTAAAGTGTAAATATTTGTTTTTCCATAAAAATTGTAAACACATATGTACGTGATATGATAACGACATAATTTATTGTAAATGTTGTTATTACTTTTGATAAAGCTCATAAGTTTCTTGCGCCCATTCTTCTTATTAGCTAAAAATACGTTTTGAATGGGTGGTAGAAAAAAAAATTGGATGTTTCAAAAGAGCTTTCTATAAAGTCATTTGAATAAAGTTAATTTTGATTTATTTTGAAATGAAACTCTATAATAATATAGCTCAGAATAATACATACAATTTATAAAGGTATATGCCACGCTAATATAAGCTTCTAGAAATACAAATCCTAGTTAGACGAAGTCGCGGGATTTAAAACTTATAATTATTACTTATTAATTACTGTAAACTCAGCACTAATGAAACGACCTCTACACTCACGTCTTGGTAAGTAAAATTACACCAATTCCTCGAATTTCAACGGCACAGTTTCGGCGCGCTAGTACATTATCTTTTTCCATTTAGAAGAGGAGAGGCTGAAAGACGATCAAGACCGATCTAGGCGGCTCGAGTCATGAGACATACCGACCAAACTTAGTTCAAACGCTCACGGCTCGTGGGAGAGTGGCACTCTCCTTGCGAAAGTTAACAAACTTTTGTGTTAAGACAGAATTTTTGAACCTTAAGGTCAATAAATACCCCGATAAAGATGTAATTTAAAAAACCGCATTAAAATCCGTTGCGTAGTTTTAAATATTTAAGCATACATAGTGATATAGGGACAGAGAAGCGACTTTGTTTTATACTATGTAGTGAAAAAACATGTTTATATATTTTCTGTACTCTTTACTCACATTGTGGTGGAGACAATGTAGTTAGCATTGTATAGATAATATAGATTATGTAAACGTAATATAGATTACTATTGTAACGACTCAGAGTCAATTCTCAGTTGTGTACGTGACTCACGTCACTAAAACTAACGTTTCTTTAGCATTCATTCATTTAAATACATTCAATTGATTTAACTATTTTATATGTAGATCAGATGGTTAATTTGGCCAATCGGGATCCAGAACTACAAATTACATGGCTCGATGCCGTCGGCCATGATAATAGTCACGTGCGAGACATTTTTTTTCCAACCTTTACCTGTGCAGATGCGCTTAAGCATAGATGTTTACATACTTTTCATTTAAGACAGTGTTGGAAAATGTTCGACTAATATTTCTAATTTTTGCTCCGTCCTCTGCATGGCACAGGTCTAAGATGCTCGCTCAAAAGTACATAAAAACTTCAAACAGTCTTTTATTATAACTGTTCTGGCAATGTTATTAAAACTAAAAAAGTGCTTTTGAGTTTCTATATGTTATTGTAACAGAATTGATGAAATCCGCAGATGAACCAGGGTCACCGATATAGCCCGAAGAAATGCGAACCTCACGTAGCAGTGGGGGGAGGCCACAAAGTTTGAGATTATGGTGCTTAGTTCAGTTGCCATATGCTTATTATTGATAGAAATATCTATAGAAGTTCTTCTCATTTTGATCGAATTATAACGTCAGTAAGATGGCTTGTAGTATCTATTACTGATTCCGCTCGTTCACGAAAATTGTCTATGGTAACGAAATTAAAGTGGGCATTCGAAAATTAATTACAGAATAGACACTTGTGAAATTTCGTTGCAAGCGAAAGTTCGGAGAAACAGAGTAGACCTCGCTCATGACTCCTAAATTCCACCAGGTGCAATGATGTCCAAATTAATAAAATAAATAACAATGGCGTGAGTCATTAGTTTACACAACAAAGAACTTTTGAGATTCATTAAGTTATTCAAACAATTTATTATTTAGTCACGCTTGTATTTCGTTCGTTGCCTCCTGTGTTAGAACTTTGATCAGAGAGTATCCATTACATTATACGATTGAGAATTTAAATATTCATTTAAAATCAAATGACACACTTATTGTTATTAAAAAAGGGTAAAATAATAGTTACTCAAATGGAAATTGTCATTTCTATCATTATGACTTATGACATATATAGTTTTATATCTTTAAAGGTAATTTAAGACATACATAGATGTTGTTTATAATATACCATTACATCTAGACCATATCATGAAGTTTTTGATTATTACCAGAGAACCTGTTTTATTAAACTCATAAAACCAATATCAAATATAGCTTCAATTATTTTCGACACATTTCTTTTCTTGCCAAATAATTTTTAATGTGCTTAGATTGCTGTTATTAGGTAGTTTGACATCTATTGGTTGTGTAGAAGTTTTTAAAAGGTTAGCATTATTAGTTGTGTGGAAAAGGAACATGTCAAACGGTTGTTTAAAAAATATAGACCTAACTAAACATTAATTACCTCAATATTAACAAGTTACGGGAAAGAATTTGTGTGAATTGTCCAAAATATGACGATAAGTGTCAAGTAAATAGGAAAAATCTACGAAAAGTGCAGACGAACTAGTACATACAGTGTACCAGCTAGTAGGTATAAAAAACAATATAAAAAATAATAATACAACAAATAGCAGTCTATGTGTTATTCTGCTGTATAAGATTATTATAATTGTAAAATTTGATTAAAATCCATTTAGTTTCAGTTTTTACGTGAAACAGTAATAAAACATCCAGCCACACTTACAAGACTTCGGTAATTAATACAATCAAATTTTATTTGATTCTCAGAAAGATTCCGTCGTCACAAAATAGTGACGCACATGAGCGCGTGATAAGAATGTTATGTTTTTTTTTGAAACGCTTGCGTAGATAGTATTTTTTTTTGTTACTATTTTACTGTGTGAACTGAGCAACTGCTATATAAGATATGTGTTATTGTATTAAAACGTGCTTAGATTTTTTCTCAATTCATCTTCTTGTGAGATCCGTGTCGTGAAAATTAATCAAGCTACAGTTTACAATCAATATTGTTTTTTTTCTATATCTTACTCGTTATGGCAATGGTTTAAGAAATGCTTCAGTCATGGTGAACAATTAAGGGGAAATGTACTAATTTTATTATCACTATCACTTTATACTACTACGGAATAAATTTTGATCCGAGTTTTTAATAGATAGGGTAATTCAAAAGTAAGGTTTATAAGTATAATTTAATAAATATATAAAGTGCCCGTTATCTAACAAACCATTTTTACCAGCCTACTTTGACCAAAACACTTTTTTTTAAATCATACGTAGTTTGAAAATGCGTCACATCTGCGAGACAACTAATTCCACAAGGCTCTACCTTAATAAATTTAAGTATTTAGCAAATTTTGGGTTTTCTAGTAAAGTATTTTAGTCATTATGATTACATAATTAGAATTATTTGTATTAACAAATATTCTATGGAGATTGACGTTGACAGTAATAGGCAAATTGACAGTTGTAACAATGTAAAATTATATAAATGCTAACATGGAATATTATGTTACGTGTGGGATTGTCTTCGTCTCATATGTATGGGACGGTAACCGTTCAGGGTTGGACCCTCTTCGGTGGTTTCTGATCGCCAGCCGTTACAACGGCTGGGGCTTTGGTTCGGCGGTCATGCCGCCTTGACTTCATTGTTCCCCTTTCATTTTTCCTTATCGACCCACGATAGGAGCGTGCTCGACTATCTGGGGATAGCGGCGGGGTCTTCTTCTATATTATTCAATCATCATCTTCCTCTGGTGTTGGAGGTAGGATGAGGCTTCTCGGGAATTGACGCCTGTCTGGTGGACGGGCGGGGTAGGGCGCGATGTCTTGAATCAAAGGGTGACTTGAGGTGGCCGCCTTCCTGAACAGGGTTATCGCAGTTTTCCTTATGTAGTAGTCCAGCGGCTCTACCCTCAAGTCACGCGCTATCCGGTCGTTCCTCACGTACCTGGGGGCTCCCGTGATATGCCTGAGCGTTAGCGACTGCTGCGCCGCCATCTTCTTACGCGCGCTTTTGCAGGTCAGGGCATACCACGCAGGCGCTGCGTAGCAGAGCCTGGACCTCACATACTGTTTGTAGAGCGCTGTCTTCACTCTTTAGCGGTATTCTGGGCGATGTTAGGACAGGTCTGAGTCGGGCTCTTACTGCTCGGGTTGCGTCTACAGTGATCTTGACGTGTGGCGTCATTGTGGCCTGTCTATCGAGCGTAACCCCCAGGTACTTCACCCGCGAGGACCACTCGATCTGTTGGCCCAGGAGCTGGAGCTTCGGCGGCAGGATGGCAGCTGTGCTTAACAGAATGGCTTGAGTTTTGACGGGATTCGGAATATTATGTTAGCTGGTGCTAATAGATTATATCAGGGCTTACAAATGCGCACACTAGCGCCGACATTAAATTCTCACGTAAATTGTCGTTGACAAACAGTGCATAAACTTTATAGTCTAAGGACAATATTAAGAAAGTTAAGTTAAGCCTGACTTGGTTAATCCACGTTTTTATCTCTTTCTAATTCATGATATTGATTGAAACATAGAACGAGACATCAACGCAGATTAACTAAGCTAGACGTAAATATCTTTGTTAATATGATTCAATAAATAAAGTTAATATACTTTTTTTCTCTTTCTAACTTATGATATTCTGTCACTCGAGACTAGACTGTCCTTCATTAGTATCAAGTGTATACTATGCAGTACCTAGAAATGCTCAAATGCGTTCTGTACATACAGGCCGTCTTTTTGTCACTATATAGCGCGTGTCGCACTAACGCCGGTCTGCGCGTTGCCGCTCCGTTGAATAATGCACAATCATAACAAATCATTTAAAGATATATGTTATGGTTATATGAATATTTTTAAAATGTCTTTCTTCGAAGATGTGCAGGTTTGTTAATCTCTTTATTAAATTTATGTGTTATTTTAGTTGTTTAAATAGTACATAATATGTACTATTTAAACAACTAAAATAACACATAAATTTACATATTATGTATATTGTCTTGTTTTGTGTGCCACTTTGTAATACATATAACTGAAATTAATTGTGTGTTTGTGTTTTGTCAATTGACTAATACGTGGATAGCGTTGTGGGCTACAATATTGCCAACTCTTGTGTTATGATTTTCATTTATTTGTATTTTGTAGCTGTTTGCTGTTCCTTAATAAATTAAATTTCTTAATAATATAAAATAAAATAAAACAAAATGATATTTACTAAAACATGTAACGATACAAAAACATAGATTAACCAAGACTATACTTAAAAAGGTCTAACTCTTCTCAATTTGAATCGAGATCAAATTCATTCATTGATTTCGTTTGCTGATCAACAATCGGAGCGCCTAACACAATTTAAAAAAAAAATAATATAAGACAGCGTTCAATAACATTTTACCTATTGAAATCATTAATCAACCACTCAAGACGCATTCTGTTACGTCGGAAACATATTTACGTGTCATAGCCCCTTTTTGTTTTAATCTAAGGTCATAGCATATCGGTCTTATACATATAATATAAAATTAATATGGTTAGCGACATATTTGCATGTCGTGTCGTGCCTCAACGCGTTCTGTCGTGGCGCCAACTGCTAACTTAGAACAGGAACTTAGAACGTGGCGTGACAACGATATCGAATTTGAATGTTCAGAGTAGAGATTATTAATTTAGCTATTATAATAATTCAATTAGAATAAGGACTGCCTCCAGATCTTCTCATGTACGAATCCAGTACTAAAATGACTGTCTATCAATCGTAAAAAACATTATCTAATAATTATAATTAGCGATTAGTTCAGAACAATAGATATTGTAGCTCGATGAGAACCTAGACGGTTTGCAATTATTATTGATGTTGGCATAATGATAACATATACAAACAAGAGGTAAATCGCACTAGAAAGACGAAACTGTGGTGTTCAAATTCGGGCGATTAGTGTAACTTTATGTAGTCACGTAGTACAATAGCGACACTAGCGATTAGGTGAAGACGTCGTTTCTCGCACACTTTAACCCAAAGAGTAAAGTACTCGTAACTATACCAGAGGAATAACCTAATCAGCGCTGCTACATTATAGTATTAATTTAATCATTTTATGCATAAAAAAACATACTGTTCTTTTACGCTTTAGTCTTTATTTGTCATTTTGAATTTGAATAATTTTGTACTGGTCACATTTAAACAATCATATATAAAATACATCTGGTAGCCCTGAACGTAATGCTATCTCTTTCTGTCCTGTGCTTTCTGAATGATATGTTTCATTCACTATACTAATGGTTTTGTGAAACAACAAGTGTACACATGCAAAGCGGGGTCAGTTGTTAAACATCGCATAGTCTGATGATGCGACATCTACATATAGTAAAACATTATACATACATGTATTACGTATTATACGGTTTATACATGTATTGTGAAAAAAAATCCTAGATTAGGTAAACTTGTTCTCTTAGTGATAAGTGTCTGTTTAAACATTATTGTTAAATGTATATAGAATGAGTTAGTAGGTATGTAATATCTGATTGTAGCTCCATATTTAATGTAATTAAATGTATTTTTGTCGTAACAATAATTAACTTCGTTACCTGCGATTTTTTTAATGACGTGACAAACTTTGTAATAGGCTATGTATGTTTTTTTAAATGAGCTCTATAAATAAATGTATGTGTGCTGTTAAGTTTGCTTCATTAATACATTAAATATATTATTATAGAAGTCTTCTTTCGTGAAGTTTTCTTCTAGTATACTCCTGAAAAGTGAAATTTAAACGAAATTCTGAGGCTACACGACGAAGCCATAATTGAAATTGATTTATTTCTAGTTGATAAAATAAATGTAGTTTCTTTATAGATGTCATCTGAAACGTTGTTATCAGCAATGTCACAATTCTACAGACCTGCCACTGAAAACTACTAAGGCGTCTATAGCACAAAAGTTTCACCACGAAATTTTCCTGATGGGTGAAGGGATTTACTCATAAATAACAATAAAATAGACTGACAGTTCATAATGAGTTAATTAATAGATAATTAAGGATAATAATATAAAGAGGTGATAAAATAATTGTGTAAATCGACATTCTCATGGAAAAATTTGCTATTCTGTTATAATAAGTTTTAGTATGATTATGTAAAATGTAGGATATAAATTAATTGTTAAATAGGCAGCGAGCTCAAAGACTTTTAATAACACTCACAAAACTGTGACATGTAACCTTTATATGAAAAATAATAATAATAATATTTTTTTATGGCAGGAACAGCTGCAACAAACAATAATAATAATAAGATAAAATAGGAAAAAAATAAAATGTTAAGAAATAGTCAAAATGTTTGAAACATTAAGAAACAGTAAAAATTGTAAAATAATAATAACATTATTGTACTTGTGAAAAAATTATAATCATAAATATTATATATGTATAATAACAATAATGATAACAAATTGAAAATAATAATAGTAATAATAAAGGCGTAGGGAAGTGACGACCCCATCGCCCGCTGGTGGGGCATTTAATGCCCCTTAACTGCCATGAATGCCCCATCAGTGCAGTCAATCTCCCTCAGGGCAGCTTGTGGCGAGCTGTCGGTGAGTTGCGTCAGCGAGGGTACCCATGTGCTTCAGGGGGGCGTATGCCACCCGCCTCTGTCTTGCCTTAACCAGCCGGACAGAGTGGAGTCGCAAGAGCAGATGCTCGAAGGGTGGAAGTGTAATAATGTCATAACGCCGACGGCGTCTCCATCGCTGTCGCAGACACACCTTTCTACACCCTTAGCCGTTCACACCAATGTTGCTCTCTTCGCACCAATATTGGTGTGCTTTTTACGGGGGCCCATTTAGTGAGCGGCGAGTCACCACCTGCCATATTCACCTGCCTGCAGGTGACCGGAGTCTCTTCCATAGTCCGGTTCTCATTACCACCGAAATTGAAATGCAATAGTCCACAGGCTTTTTGACCACTAATGACAATAGTTTCTGTGCATCTAACTCGGTGTAGTCTTTGGCTGCAATTTTCATGATGCAGATAGAGATTGGACCCAGTTGGAACACTCCACGCACACTTTCATTAAATTTCGCTTAAATGGCCTCTACGCGTTGGATTTGTATCCCTGAGCACGCCTTATAAAAGTCCGTATCTTATAAAGACGCGTGACCTAAGCTACAGTAATAATAAAAAAAAAACTTTCAATAACTTTTAGCTTAGCTTAAATAATTAGCAATAAATTGTAACGTAATCAAGTAATATGTAAGATTTCTAAATTATAATTAATCTTAGTATTTAAACACACAAATGTAAATTCTAATCATAGATACTAATTAAACATTGTTAGTCTTAAGGAATAGTTAGAACATAAATATAGATGGGGCTATGACTGTGGGGGACAAGACCATCTGTCCCCACAAAACCGAGAACAATACCTTTCTCCTGATCGACAAATGATATGTTACTTGTAGAATAAATAATATATAAGGAAATGCAAAAAAAATGACTAACACAAACAAAAAAATCGTGTGCCATACTCGTATAGTAAATAAAAAAAAATAGAAACGACAATATACGACTGGTTGAAAGAAGGTTTTTTAATAACAAAGTACGCTGAACCGACTTCAAAAAGGTTTTCAATTCGACTGAATGTCTTTTTAATGTTTTTGATTTTGACGATTTTTTCTTAAGTACGCAAGTGTACGCCCACTGACTTAAGAAAAAATCCAAGAAAACTCCACCTCCTGCGACCTGTTGTTTTTTTCCGGTGGCATGGATCTCTCGTCAACTCCTTCTGTATCATCACGTCAGAAGATGTTTACTATACCCCACGTACGTTCCCCTCTAGCACGCTGGAGGGAGAGATGTTTGCCTACGGTGCTCATCAACTCGGCGCGTTGTGAGAAGGTAGGGCACACCTCTATCCGACCTCGACTCGGCCCAGCACACGCTGGCGGAGTGCCCGCGTGGGCCTCCGAGCGCCGAGTATTGGTCGCAGAGATAGGGCGAGATCTGTCTCGGCATTGATTGCGGCAATGCTGGTGGACGAGGGAGGTTGGAGGGCTGTAGCCTCCTTTTGTGAAGCAGTGATGCTCCAGAAGGAGGCCGCCGAGCGGGGTCGGGAGATGGCCGATCCCGCTCGAAGGAGGCGGCGCCGGGCTCGGTAGCACAGCTGCGGCGCTGCCGCGGGTCGCCGGCGGGCGCGAGGAAATCGTGCCCGCGGATACGGCGTCCCGGGAGAGACCACGCCCCTTCCATGGCCGGGGGGCGTCGTCGGTGGTGGAGATCGGGGGAGGTATTGTAGCCTCCTTCGAGGAGGGTTCCCCTGTATTGGCGGGGGAGCGGAGGCTGGGGGCTCCCGGAAGTAGCTTGGTGTTCCCGGGGGCTCCCTACATGCCTGAGGAAGGCCATCCTTGAGGTTTTTTTGTGGGTAGGCCTCCCCCTTCTAGGGTGGGGGCTGCGTGCGTCAGCGCGCCGTCGGTGCGGTACTCCCGCACTTCGAAGCTTGGCTCTGCGGGAGGGCGGAAGTCACCTACCGCTTGACTCAGATACTCACCGGACATGGTTGTTTCGGTGAGTATCTGAGTCGAATAGGGAGGGAGGACACGACACGATGCCACCATTGCGCATCTGACCTCGACTCGGCCCAGCACACGCTGGCGGAGTGCCCTGCTTGGGACTCCGAACGCCGAGTCTTGGTCGAAGAGATCGGGCAAGATCTGTCTCCGCCAGCGTTGATTGCGGCAATGCTGGCGGATGAGGGAGGTTGGAGGGCTGTGGCCTCCTTCTGTGAAGCGGTGATGCTCCAGAAGGAGGCCGCCGAGCGGGATCGGGAGATGGCCGATCCCGCTCGAAGAAGGCGGCCTCGGGCCAGATAGCCTGGCCTGAGGCGCCGCCACCGGGAGGGACCTCACCCCCGGATGGCCGGGGGTGACGTCGTAGGAGGTCGGAGGGGAGGAGGCGGCAAGATCACTCCTCCCCGAGAAGGGTTCCCCTAATGCACCCAGGGGTGCAAAGGCCAGGGGTCCTCAGATGCGATACTAGATCCTGAGGGCCCCCTACAACGCCAGAGGATGGCCATCGCTGAGGTTTTTAGTGGGTAGGCCTCCCCCTTCTGGGGAGGAGAGCCCCACATAACCACCGGCTCTCCGCAGCCGGGGTATGCAATTCAAAGCATTTTCCTCAGCGTAACAAAAAAAATAAAAAAGGCCCCTTCCCCCTTCTAGGGAGGATGTGTGCTGTGCTGCGTCCTCACTAGCACTCGTGGCAATCGGAGGTCACAACAACTGTAACTACATTAGATTATCGTAATATTTTTTTTACTTTTTAGTAAAAGGATTTCACAATAAAACAATATTGAAAAAGAGAAATCTATCTTACAGCATGTAGCGCTATCTAGGTTGCACTGCGGTTTTATTCCTGCTTTAAGCGATCATGATAGAACTACTAGCCCTTTTATTTTATTCTAATTTAGGGTTAGTTCAAGTAATTGGATTCATACTGAGTACGTGCTAAAAATACTAGGTATGATATGTTTTTGTCCAATATCACGGAGGTAACGTAACAGATTATATAGAGTCGAACAATTGGCCATAAAAACGTCTTCAAAAATGAATTACGATTTAACAGTTTTCCTGAAACCGCACTTTTTCTGTTAAATAAATAATACGTGCCAATAAATACCGGGGGGAAACAATAAGCATTGTCTTAATGCTGTGGATAATTTGAACAGTATGAGAATGAATCGTTGACGCTACTAGACAATTGCTCAACGAAAACCGCCGCTATTTCAGTGATATAAGATCGGTTTAACAGAACTCAACGTCTCCCTCTGTATACGGCGTGAAACACGACAATAAATCCAACTACAAAATTGTCATGCTCTTTTTGTTGCAATAGTTAGAAGCTTGTTTGCTGACTAATCTAAATTAATCTAAATATTTGCTGACGCTATTGACAAAACCATTTTAATGCTAAATGCTCGAATCATAATTTAGCAAGTATCATTTATGTAATGCAATTAGATGCAAACACAAGCGAAACAGAGAATTACACCTATATTATTACACTAGCTGTGCCCACGACTTCGTCCGCTTGGAATCGTAATTTTAGGTAGTATTTTTAATAGAGTGTTATAAACGTAAGAGTAGACAAATATAATCAGAAAGCTTGGAACTGCTAAGCTATCGCCAGTTACACATTATCGTGAGTCAACTATAAAAATTAGACATATGCTGTCGTGGGATATTTTTTACATAATTTTAAGGAGAACTGTTCCGTCATACACGGTTGCACACGCGACGGAAGCTTCAAAAATGGAGGAACTTCTCCCGTTTTCCCAACATTCCCTTTCACTGCTCTGCTCCTATTGATTGTAGCGTAATTAAAAGTATACTATAACCACCTCAGGAGTTAGAAAAATAATTGTACTAAGTTTCGTTAAAATCCGTCAAGTAGTTTTTGTTTCTATAACGGTTATACAGACAGGCAGACAGCTCTCTGTCTACTAAAAATATACTGATTATTATATACTAGCTGTGCCAGCGACTTCGTCCGCGTGGAATAGTTATTTTGAGCATCATATTTATTTTTGCAAACAACCACCTCAGCTGTTACCCGATCTTGACAACGCGACATATCCAAATTTGATCACCATAAAAACGATTCTAGTTAGTTAATATTAAAAAATAGACATATACTGTCGCGGACATTTTTTTAGATCATTTTAAGAGGAATAATTCTTTCATACATATTTTTTTGGTATCTAGAACCGTTTTCGCAGCCCACGCAACGGAAGCCCTCAAAGATGAATCATTTTCACCGTTTTTCCACATTTTCCATTATTTCTTCGCTCCTATTAGTCGCAGCGTGATGTTATGTAGCCTAAAGCCTTCCTCGATTAATGGGCTATTCAATAAAAAAATAATTTTTCAATTCGAACCAGGAGTTCTAGAGATTAGCGCGTTCAAACAAACAAACTCTTCAGCTTTATAATATTAGTATAGATTATATAGGAGTCGGGGAGGCGGGACGTCGTGCAGCCCGCTTGTGTCGCAAACGGTTCAAGCCAAATCCGACTTTCGGCGCTACAGGCTACGGCGCTGAATCCACTGTGTGTTCGCGGTTCTACAGAATAACGTCAATGAATAAAACTGAAAAATTAAGATTTTTTTTTTCTACGTATTTTTCCAGGATAAAAAGTATCCTATTTTATGCCCAGGATAATAAGGTATAATTATACCAAGTTTCATCGAAATCGAACCGTTAGTTTTTACGTGATGCCTGAACATACAGACAGACAGACAGACAGACAAAAATTTTACTGATTGCATTTTTGGGATCACTAACGATCCCTTATCACCCTTTGCTAGTAATTTTTTAAATATATTTAATGTACAGAATTGACTTCTCTACAGATTTATTATAAGTATAGTAATTTTTTAAATATATTTAATGTACAGAATTGACTTCTCTACAGATTTATTATAAGTATAGATACTGATTGTATTTTTGGCATCAGTATCTATATCTATCATCTCCTGATAGGTATTTTGGAAATATATTTCATGTACAGAATTGACCTATCTACAGATTAATTATAAGCATAGAACTGGGGTCTCCAAACTACGGCCCGATGTCCACATCCTACCCGCGGATAGATTTTGTCCGGCCCACGGAGAGCGAGTATCAAAATCGAGAACGACAAACGCGTATCAAAATTTTCAAAGCACTCAAAGTTTCGATTGCAAAATCGATAGGAAACTCAGTCTCAGTGTTGTGGCTGAATATTACACATGTTTTAAAATGTGAAAAACTTTTACTTCGTAGTAGTGATTGAAACAGTATCAATTTCTTCCGGAATGATTTGATATTAGTGTATAAATCAGGAAGATGCTGGTTTTTTACATGCAATCTCAAATTCAGTTCGTTCACATGTTTTGTCAAATCAACATAGAATGCTAACTTCCACAGCCATACGTTGTTTTGTAATTCAGTAATATAATTCAGTAATTTTTTTTAATGAAAAGCATCACCCGCTTTTCATTACAAAAAAAAATTCGATCACTGCTCAAAGTTCAAAAAAGCGCTGAAGGACTTTCCCACAACTAAGCCAACGTACGGCAGAATGATAGATAAGGTAAGTCATTTCTCCAATCTCTTCAATAAATTGTCGGAATTGTCGGTGATTCAGCCTAAAAGATCTCATAAAATTAACAGTTGATATGACTGGTTTCAGAACTTCAGACACATCCAAACATTTTCCGCACAAAGACTGTTGATGAATGATACTAATGGTTTTGAACCACCGTCATTTTCTACACAGCTTTGCCTTGCCAGCTGTGCCTTTGATACAAGATCGACCACTTCTTTATCTTTGCTACTCATGTTTTTGCCTCAATCAGTTGTACAAGAATACACTTCAAGTTTTTCCATTGAAGATTCTTTTGATTAATGGTCCTTACAACTCCTTTAAAAATATTTGTGCCATGATTACTATACATATCAAGAAGTTCTTCATGCACTTTATAGCTTATATCTACTCTTCGAATATAAATCAACACCTGAGCAGTATCTGACACGTCCGTTGACTCATCCAAGGCCAAAGAAAACCACTCATCATGTCCATTTTTGTCGTAAGTTATAAAATGTTTGTTAATACTTATAAATGATGGCTACATCACGTGGTTGAATATTAGAATGCAGATATTTCGTCAAAAGTAGCAAATAAAAATATTAAAAATTAGAACCGACTGAAAAATATAAAATTGAAGTCGTAGAAGAATCATCCAATAGAAATAAAATAAGACAAAAATATAACCTGACTTTAAAATAACATTTTTATGAATGTATTTTGACTTAATTTTTCCTATTAAATTTCAGGGTAGGTCTATAAAATATATTGTACAATAATAACAAGTATTTTTATTATTTCTCCATTTAGTGTGTCTCTTATATTTATTTTATTCGTGTGTACAGTTAGTAATGACTCAAAATTTGACCACAGTTCTCGCGAGTAAGCAAAATTAATACATTGTCAATATTCGCACATAAATTACATTAATGTCATTGACCGCGGGAAAGTAGCCTTCGAAATAATCTCGAGCGAAAAGTTTCAATCTTTCTCACATAAGGATATGTCGGGTCGCAGTGTCATGCGACAATGGAGGTTTGACGTCACGAAAGCCATAAAGTTCAGCGTCACGTCACACTCAGAATAAAAGCGTCGACAGGTCTCAGCGGCTGTCACTAAAGTGATAGACATCTCACCAAATCGTTGCCACTTTATCCAAAGTTAAGCTAACAAAATGTTACGCTTCCTGTATTTTTTATCTGTGATATTGGCTGTGAATTCTGGTTCGGGTGAGTTGAGCAGACAATGTTAATTGCTGGTTGTAGGCGGGTTCTATTTGAAACAGTTGGTAATTTGCAACCTATTAAGTGCGTGAGAATTTCAATAAGTTTGACACACGGTGAAAGTTGACAAAATGCGACGATATCTTTGTTTTCTTTAGTGATACGTAATATTTGTATATATTAATTATATATATTATTATTATTGGGTAACTCGTTTGTGTTTTCGAATAGAAAACTCTTTTTATTTTTTATCTATAAACTGAATATTTTAGCAATTTTTATTTCATAAATAGATTCATTTTTAAATAGAATATTTTTTACACCTCTAACAAATTGTTTTTACATAATGCGAATAAACGACCACATTTTAAACTTTTTTACATTAACCAATTTTTAAATATAGAAAGTATACTTATAAACGTTATTGACGTTTTTGTTTATACGCTCATACAAATTAGGCTAGTTTATTAAGTAGTTATGACGACACGAATGCAGTGTTTTTAGTATGGAGCGTTTTCGAGCATTCCGCGACAGCGCCGCAAACATATCGCTGTATCTTTTAAAGTAATAAGCGCAGATACACTGTTGCTACAATATTTATTAGCTAAAACTGTACTTTTATTATATATAGAATAAAAAAATGTTCTCTACCCAATTACAACTACCTATGTCATTAGTTCAAATAAATGTCGAAGTTTATTTCATTGCCATTAGGAGGCAGAGAGCACAGTTTTCCACTTGCTACGATCCAAACATACTTCCCTAGCTTCCTCGACATACCTTTATCTTATTTCGAGCGTACGTCTCGTCGGTCAGTACCTATATCACCTACTTGGTCCAGGTTAGATTGTCCAGGTCGTTCCCTACCAACTGGCACATTCATATTTGCCTTATTTTCTTTCGTCAGTCATCTAAGCATTTGCTTCTCGACTTTTGTCACTACACCTTTTTTCACACCGCAAACTATGCTTAAACATTACACATTGCAAAATATGCGTTTAAAGTGTAATACTAATAAACATTAAAATAACTTTTATAATACAAAAAAAATGTATCTTAAAAGTTTTAAAAAAGTACAAATACAAATGTTTTCGTGATGGACGATCGATTGGTGCAGAAACTACATCCCGGGGACCGTCAAAGAAGGTTAGAGTTCTGTCTAAATGTACAGGCAGAAGTTATATTTCTTTTTAAAAATAAAGGAATGTTTCCATTCAGTAAATTGAGCTGTTTTATAGGATTAAGGTACTTCCCCTCCAGGGCCCATCTTTTTTTTCCACTCTGTATATATATATATATATATATATATATATATATAATATATATATATATATTATATATATATATATATATATATATATATATAATGCGCATTCATAAAACAAACATCTGCCCTACCGGGATTCGAACCCGGAGGCTCAGAGATGGAGAAGGCGACAACTTGAAACTGGTGTTTGACTACGGAGGTCGTCAAATTAATAATCATAATTCGTTTTATTTTTCATTTAAAAGACTTGCGTGAATTAATGTTATTTAAAAATCTTATATTTTTAGTTCCTCATAGAACGACTGATGCGTCAACAACGTACGGTTACTATTATACATATACATAGTTTGTTACTATACAGTGGTTAGGTTGTAATATTATCTGATGTTTCAAAGATATTATACAGATAAATGTAACATTTTTAATACAAAATTTTACCTTTTACTAAAGGCATATCTATTAAAAGAATCTGAATGTTACAGAATGTGTTACATAATTGGTAAGTGGAGATTTATGCGCAGTAAAATCATCATTAGGTACAACTAAATATTCGCAAAGTAATTTCCGCGCATTTGCAAGAACGTTTAACCTTTGCTCCTTCATTGTTGTGATTACGGATTGCTAGCAAGTGATCACACAAAGAACTGGCGGAAGCGGACTTAATATTTTCTAATACGTACAATCGTAAATATGAAAAGAAAGAAAAGTTGAATTGTATAACTTAATGAAAAAATCTTATGATTTAAAAAGAAATAGTACTTTAGTAACGAGCGTTAGTAGTGCTGTCACGGCATTGGTCTACGAGTCTACGATTCGGTTGATTCCGGGGGGAACGCGGGTCGATCTTTGATTGTTTCTTTGATTTCATACGTATATTTATCGGACGCTCCTACGGTAAAGGAAAACAACGTGAAAGAATACAGGTATACATTTGAGAATAAATTGAAATATCTACGTAGTTAACCAATCCGCACTGGACCAGCGTGGTTGACTAAGGCCTGATTGCCCAAACGTAGTTAGCTTCTCAGTGGGGACGTCTATGGACTGCGATGATGAAGTAGTTCAAATAGGATGAATGTTTATATGGAAAATTCGGATTTTAAAAGCTAGAAGTTTAAAATTTGTGTGGTGTGACTCGACAGGATTAGGGGTCTTTGATAAAGAAGATAAATAAGAAAAGATACGCGTGGTATAAGAAGTGATTAGGAAGGATAAGATACATGTTACTAGAATAGCTATGAATATGCTTGTGGATGGAATAGGGTAGTAATAGTGGAAGAGACCTCAGAAAGTGTGGATGAGTTGCGTGAAGAGGGGTCAGCATGCGAATATGACGTTATAGCAAGGGAAGAAAAAAATGAGTTGCACCAACCCCACCTATCGGGTTAAGGGTAAGTTGATAATTGTGATTTTTTGTAAGTATGAGAGAGAATATATCTAATTGGCTGGCATTTAAAATAAGTGCTAATAAAGTATGGGATTTTTTAAGACGAAAGTCACCCTAATAACTAGCGAAACTAGAAAAAAAAAAATCGTAAATGCGTAGTAGCCAAAGTTGACGGATAATGTGGTGAAGTTTGCTACGATTTTTAAGTTTATTGTTATTGGGCAAAGATATTGCAAGATTTCCTATAGTGAAAAAAAAACATATATTTAAATCATAGAAAATGTGTGAATAATTGCAAGTCAATTATCATAAATTAATAAACTGCAATTTTGACTGACATTCACGCGACAACTTTGTGTTGTTTCGCTTGATTGCGATTCGCTTTGATAAATGTTTAGTGAGATTGAAATGGTATTTTCATATATTCCTCGTTAGTTTACTGAGCCTTTATTGCTTAGGACAATATTATTATAATAACGCATATACTTACTGCACAACTTATTGGTTCTTATGAAAATAATGTTGAAAGGTGCAAACGTGCAAATATTTTTCACATTATATCGTCAAGGTTAGTTAATTCCAATCGCAACAATTATTATTTCTATGTCATTTTCAATTCAGTAAAATACAATACAATTTAATTAATAAATAAACAAAATTTGTGATTTAATGTCAGAGCAATTACAATTAAATATAATTTTTATAATACAAATTTAACATATACAATTCCTGTCTCTAGCTATTGACATTGATAGTTTATATACCTACATAATATAAAATATGTATATATGATTGTAACCTTATATTTATATTTATATATATATATATATATATGTGTGTGTGTGTGTGTGTGTATATATATATATGTGTGTGTGTGTGTGTGTGTGTCTGTATGTATGTATGTGAATATGTTTATAAATATATACGTAGATTTAATTACTATAATAGTTGTAGTTTTTATTGTACCCAAATGTTGTATCATTATATTGTTTCCTATCGCAGGTCTGCTGGTAGAAATTTCTTTAGAAATAAGCAGCACCTATGTACCTCTTGATTCGTATTGTTTTTTCTATATGTTGATATGTTGTGTACATAAATAAATAAATAAATAAATTAACATATACAAGGTCGATAAAATATTATTATATGAACAATAATATTATATAAGGCAATTTCAACTCATTACAAAATATAATGGGAAATTGTAAACTCCTTGCTATCGAATAGGTATTCTTTGCATTCTTAAACATACCTACCATATTTTAGCTTTCTTAGACTATTTGATAATTTGTTAAATATCCTTATATATTATAAAATTTTTTGGAGGCGACCTTTACTCTTTGATACGGTATGTAAAGCATATTTATTTTAATTATATCAATGTATCTTTTTTACAAATACACATATCTCTTGTACATATAAAAAGGAAAGAAAGAGTAAAGAAAAATGTGTCACATATCATGAACAAGACAAATAACACAGATGAACTAAATTAGTCTTTAAAATCTTTATTAGTGCGGCCCTAAACCGTATGTACGGTCAACATCACAAGTAGCTTAACACTTAATAGCCATATCACAATAAATTATTTGATATTTTCATAACTGACAAGGTAACATACATCGGACTGTTCACTGTGATATGATAGATTCGTCATAGTAAAATATCGTTGTAAAAACACAAAGCTTTCGTCACTGATTAAGCTTCGCCGACAGACAACCGATGTCGCTGACAGACACTACGCCATATTGGAGTCACCTTCAATTTCTGTTGGTATATGCATATTATTAAGACATATTTTTTTAAATTTTGATATATAACAAATACACTATCAGGTTTGCGTTTAATTTTAAGATTTGAATGTCTCCGCTTTTGAGAAAAAAGTCATTAGGTCCTTGCCGTCGCCTCAAGTTCGTATCTCCGCTATGATAAGGGTCATCCGAGATATTACATACCTAATGACATTTTGTGTACTAAGTATCGGGAATTTGTCAATAAAACAAAAAATATAAATTATTCATCAAAATTTTTTTTATCGCTTTCAAAGTAGGTCCCATCGTTTGCAATACAACATCTCCACCCAGTCTTCGATACATTTTTCATAGACTATTTGCGGTATGGCCTTTAGCTCATTCAGCGAATTTTCTTTTATGGCTTCTGTCGACTCAAAACGTTTTCCGGTAATTTTAACTTGGGAAACAAAAAAAAGTCAGACGGAGCCATATCAGGTGAATACGGTGTTTGGTCGAGAACTTTTGTGGAAATTTTCGCTAAAAGCTCTTTCACTATAATGGCTGTGTGTGATGGATCATGGTGCAGCATCCATGAGTTGTGTCGTCACAAATCTGCACGTTTTCGGCGGATACTCTCACGCAAACGCTTCATGACGCCTAAATAATATTCTTCCGCCTCTGGAAGGAATTCAGAGTGAACCACACCACGGTAGTAAAAAAAAACTGTCAGCATCACCTTGATTTTGGAGCGACTTTGCCGCGGTTTTTTGGGTTTCGGCTCGTTTTCGAGACGCCGTTCTGAAGACTGTTGGCTTCTTTGCATGTCATACTCATAAACCCATGTCTCGTCGCCAGTTATTATACGTTTCATAAAGGTGGGGTCTGTAGAAGCTCGGGCTTCCGCTGCGCTTTTTGAACAAAATTGAGCTCTTTTAGAACTAGTCAAGCGGCGACGCGTTTCATGCCTAAAATCTCAATGAGAATATTGTGGACGGACTTAAAAGATATGTTCACCTCATTAGCTAACTCTCTCAGGCTCATACGTCGATTTTCGAACACTAGCTTCTTGATTCTATCGATGTTTTCTTTGGTCGTAGCGGTTGAAGGTCTACCAGGAAGAGGCAAGTCTGCTAGTTCTTCTCGGCTTTCTTTAAAAGCCTTATACCATTCATAAGCCCTTGTTTTCGATATACACGATTCGCCGTAGCTATTTCGCAACATTTGATTCACCACATGAAATGTCATTCGAAACACAAAATTTAAGGCACACTCTTTGTTCAACAATATTTTCCATTGTAAAAATCGCCGAGGACTCAAAACTATGACCAACAAAAAGTGTAGTTTAAAATTAATTAAATGACAGATCCCGCTCAAATTTTGCGCGCTAAATCAGAACAGTGCTACCAACATGCAGTAAAAAAATTAGAACGACCTATTTTACGTGGGTCTTTTTATTGACATATTCCCGATACTTTTTACACAGAGTAGTATACGAGTTACATGGTAGTTATATACAAGAGTTAGATTGCGCAAGCGCATTGAAACTGAGACATTGTCGCTGATTTCTTTCTAAATGTAGCGCTGTCTCTTTGAATGAAGCGATGATTTTGCCGATATAACGAACTAAAAAGATATTTTATCACCAGCACCCTTCATAAAACCCTGCGGTAAGAAAGACTTGGCGTGTGTGAAGACATCAGCGCAGGCAGCGGTGCCGTTCATAGCTCCCGGTAACCCAGAGCTGGGTGTGCCTTCGCTTGACCCTCTGAGGCTGCCACGCATCAAGGGTGATCAGAATGGACTTAAATTAACCTTCAAGAATACCATTATCAACGGGATGAAGAATTGCGTTATTAATGATGTCACGTGAGTGATCTATTGTTTTTACTTCATCATCTCGAACTTAGCCATTGAGATGGGCATAGTCTTTGTCTCCAGCAGACTTGAAGGTAAGGCGGGTAAGGGGGCGTCCATAAATTACGTGAGATGTTTAAGGGGGGGTGGTGGGTCTTGGCAAACATCACGAATTTATTTTTCTGATTAAAAGAAAACTATTTTGGTCCATTTAATCAAGATTGTACACGCTTAAGATTTAATCTTAAGCGTAATCATAATACGATTAAGATTCACTCATTCGTTCGTAAGAAAATAATTTCACTCATACTTCGACGTTATACATCTACTGACTGTCAAACCAACATATTTGTTTTAAACCAAATAGCTCATACAAAAATAAACGGTACAGTGTCAGCCGTCCTTTGTTTTCGCGCCACTGTCAGCCAAACGCGCGACTCGATGAACGAGAGCGTACGAGCTGAGTGGCAGCGAAATCATATGGACATGTTGGTTCCAGTAGTCTCTTTTGAGACCGCACATGATTCTACATGGACTGAATTAAAGTAAATATTCTTTTTTTTAATCACAGTAGTCACTATTTAAGTATTCTATTGTTAAATGTTTATTACACTTTAATAACTCTCAGCAATAGTGATTCTAGTAATCACTCAATCAATCTTAACGTGTCGTAAATAAAAGTATTTTGTTTCTTTTTACAATACTCGTAACAATCTAACGCGTTTACGCGTGTACGCGTTACGAGAAATCCACATTTTGAAAAATCTCACGTGAAATTGGAGGGGGAGGGGAGGTAGGGGCAGAAAATTTCAAAAAACACCTCACGTAATTTATGGACGCCCCCTTATTACAAATATCCCTTTATAAATTATTATTTGTATATTTAATTGATATTCTTAAATTTAAGTTTTACAATAAGATATATATAAAATAAACGTAAACACTATAAAAAACTTAAACCTAATATGCCACCGGCAGCGAGGCAAAGCCCAAGCAAACCGGGTGGTTAGGGTTGCAAACAGAGAAATCTCCGGACCCGGGAACCCCCAGCCTCCGCTCCCCTGCCTAGAGGGGAGCCCTCCTCGGGGGAGGCTACCACCTCCCCCGGTCTCCTCCACCGACGACGCCCCCCGGCCACAGAAGGGGCGTGGTCCATCCCGGGTCGCCGCAGCAGTCGCGACTTCCTCGCGCCCGCCGGCGACCCGCGGCGGCGTCGCAGCTGTGCTACCGAGCCCGGCGCCGCCTTCTTCGAGCGGGATCGGCCATCTTCCGACCCCGCTCGGCGGCCTCCTTCTGGAGCATCACTGCTTCACAGAAGGAGACCACAGCCCTCCAACCTCCCTCGTCCGCCAGCATTGCCGCAATCAATGCCGGCGGAGACAGATCTCGCCCGATCTCTGCGACCAAGACTCGGCGCTCGGAGGCCCTCCGCGGGGCACTCCGCCAGCGTGTGCTGGGCCGAGTCGAGGTCGGATGCGCAGTGGTGACAATGTGTCGATCCCTCCCGTCCTATTCGACACAGATACTCACCGAAGCCGCCGTGCCCGGTGAGTATCTGAGTCAATCGGTAGGTGACCTCCTCCTTCCCGTGGAGCCAAGCTTCGAGGTGCGGGAGTACGGCATCGACGGCCCGCTGGCGCGCGCAGATCCGTAATTCGAGCTGCGCACGCCAGGCCGCCACAATCCGTCGGTGCCACTCCCACTTAGGCACTTCGTGCGCGGGTTCGATGTCGGCCAGGATGTCGAATGGGGGGGAGCGTCCCAGAACTGTCGCCGCCTCGTACGAGATTGTACGGTAGCCTCGTACGATCCGTATGGCCATTATCCGCTGCAGGCTCCGTAGCAGAGCTCTGCAGCGGGGGGACCTCGCGCAGTCTTGCGACCACACGGGAGCCCCATACATGGCCCACGGATCGCACGACGCCCTCGTACAGGCGGCGGACTCCATCCCTCGGTCCCCCGAGATTGGGCAGCAGGCGATGCAATGCGCCCGCCACCCTTTTGGCTCGGGGGACCAACCGCACGAAATGCTCCTCGAAGCTCCAGCGGCGGTTCAGGGTGAGGCCCAGGTACTTTATGTACGGCCCCACCGGGACCACCGCGTCACCCACCCGGATCCGGCAACTGGGTGGTTCCCGGCGCCTCGGAAGGCCGTGGAACCATAGCGCCTCGGTTTTGTGAGGCGCTATTTGTAAACCCAGCTGGCGGATCGCCCGCACGACACATGCCACCCCAAGCTGGGCAAGCCTGAGCACCGGCTCGAAGTCGGCCCCAGTCGTCACGACGAGAGTGTCGTCAGCGTAGCAGACGACACTCACGCCCCGAGGAAGGCTGGTGCGAAGGACCGCGTCGTATGCGAGGTTCCATAGCAGGGCTCCCAACACCGACCTCTGCGGAACGCCGCATTCGACCCTCCTCGACGTTTCCATCCCGTCCCGTCCCATCACGCCGATCGTCCTGTCGCGCAGATAGTCCCCGACCACGGCCCGCAGGTAGGGAGGCAGCTCGTGGTATACGAGCGCCTCCCTAATGGCCTGCCAGGGGAGGGTACCGAAGGCGTTGACGATGTCTAACGACACCGCCAATGCCATCCCCCCCGATCGGACTGCGGACTCCGACAGGGAACGAACACGCTGGACAGCGTCCAGCGTTGATCGTCCCCGCCGGAATCCAAATTGGCAGTCCGATAGGTCGGGACCCGCGCGCGACAGGTGCTCGCTGATACGAGCGGAGATAACCCTCTCGAAGAGTTTCCCCGCCTCGTTCAGCAAGCAGATCGGACGAATCGAAGATGGAACGTCGCCGGTCCTTCCCTCCTTCCTGAGGAGCACCAACCTGGCCGACTTCCAGTCGACGGGAAACACGCCCTCGCGGAGACAGCTCGTGAAGAACTGACTCATTGTGCTCCCGAACGCCCTGAGCGCCAGCGCTAGCACCTTTCCCGGGACCCCATCCGGTCCCGGGGCAGTGTTGCGCGCAGAGAGCCGCGAAACGGCCCCGGCGAGCTCACTCTCCGTCACCCGGAGGTCGTCCGACCAAGGGCCGGGCGACGGATTTTAATTCGTCCTAGTGTTGCAGTTTGTTTCACTAATAAATTGGTAAAATTTTAAAAGGTATATATATGCCAAGGGGTGTCAGTTCTTAAACGTCCGAAATGTATCGTCTATAGTAAAATGTCTGCTCGGGGTTTAATACAGGGTGGCTCAGAGCCGGCTGACACATTTCAAACAAGCATACACTATAAGCGGGAGCAAGGAAATAAAAAAAAATAACATTATTAGATAGAGGCAAGTATGCCATTTAAGTTACATAAATTACAAGTTTATTTTTTAAAAATTACATCAGGTAAATGGCCTCCGTTTACATCAATACATTCTTGCAAACGCTTCTGGAAGTTGGCGTACACGCGCCTCCGCAGGTCCCCATCGATAGCTGCAACTTCGTCAACAATGGCTTGCTTGAGTTCTTGAAGATTCATGATGCGCCTCTGGAACACACGCTCTTTCAAGAGCCCCCATAAAAAAAAGTCTGGCACACTCAGGTCGGGTGGAAATGTTTGGAACGGTCATCTCTCGTTTTGGTGAAATAACTTGGCCAGCTCGATCACCCGACCTTAATGCGTCTGTCTGGTAAAAAACTAGTGATCCAACATTCGCACAATTTCTCAGGAAGCCCGTAGGAAGGAAGCTTCGAAAGAAGCGCTTTATACCACACCCGATCGAAGGCCTTTGCTATGTGCAAACTAACCGCCAATGCTTTTCCCTTACTCTCAATCGCCTGTGCCTAACGAAGTGTGAGGTATAACAAGAGATCACCAGCTGAACGACTCTACGGAAGCCATACTGATGGTCACTAACCAGCTGGTAAACGTCAAGGTATCCAAGGAGCTGGCTATTGATAATGGACTCCATTATCTTTGAGAATAGGGAGGTTATGGCTATCGGTCTATAGTTGAACGGATTAGAGTGGTTTGGCCTTTTTTAGGTATAGGGTGCACTAAAGCTGTTTTCCATAAAGTCGGCACTACGCTAGAAGAGTAGGAGAGCCGAAAAAGACGCGTTATAATCGGTGCCAACTCAGGAGCACACGTCTTCAACACGATCGGAGGAATTCCATCGGGCTCGTTCGACTTGTGGACGTCTAGGGATAGAAGTGGTAGATGCACTGAGCTTTGGTGGAATCGGATATCCGGCATAGAGCTCTCACACCACGGTATGGTCGTCTTGTTGGACGCTAAGAGTGTGCCCAAAAGATTAGCTTTTTCTTTTACGTCATGGGCCAATGAATCATCTCCCCTGTGCATAGGTGGAAAGGATGGTTTGCAGAAGTTCCCTTGAATAACCTTCTTATCTTATCTTGCGAGCGGGGCTGCTCCCATCGGGAGCTTGCGCACTTCGACCCTTGTTGGGTCTTTTGTGCTACCCCATGTGTCGGTTGTGGTGTGCTATCTAGCTTACGTGGCCCTCGTCACTAGTCCAATCTATCGAACCCATGAGTCTGACGATGATCCTAGGCGATATGGTCCTATAGTCTTCCGGTCTTGGGTAACCAATTCCCGTTAGCCTTAGTCTCCTGCAGGCCAGAGCATCGCAATGACACAATATGTGCTCCATGCTCTCCTCTTCAACCTTGCAGGCCCTGCACATTTTGGTCCTAGCGTGACCCATCCTATGTAACATGACCCTTGAATTTGAATAACCTTAGCGAGTGTCACGAACGCCCGAATTCCCGAGGGAAGACGCTCCAATCTCTCGCCAATTCTACCAATGTACTTCGACTTCGCCCTAGCAAGATCTCTTTTGAAAGACCTGGAGGCAAAGTTATACTCCATTTTTGATGCGCGAGTCTTGACACCTCGTACCGTCGCCGCAGCTGCCCAGGCTTGGTATGCTTCTTGCTTCTTGCGAGAGGCTTTTTTGGAAGATATTCCAAACCAAAGCTTTGAATTGCCACCGATGGGACAAAAAGTTCCATTCCCTGCAGTACTACATCAGTAACAGAATTAGCTACGTCGTCGAGGTTAACCTGCGTGAAGCAAACTGATCCCCATGAGTAGGACGCAAAAAAGGACCGCATCGCATCCCAATCCGCTGACTTGTAGTGCCGCATATGTCGGTTGCCTACAATTCGTGATTTTGGCGAGCATCTGAGAGAAATCGCGCACCGGATAAGGCAATGGTCTGAGGAGCCGAGTGGAGCGCTGACGGATACGCGGTAGCCATCTGGATGAGAAGTCAGCAGGGATTCTTCGACATCTGGGATTCGCGTCGGCGAGGAGACCAGTTGTGCCAGGCCATAAGCCAAAGGGAAGTCATGAACAGATTTCCCCGCATGATTGTTCTTGCTTGATTTACCTACACACACTAGTTTATAATGCCGCTTCGGACTATCCCCCATCTTGATCTCGGCGTATATTATAAGAAGCTGTAACTATCCTGTCTGTCTGTCTCTTTAGGTGTTTTATTTTTAATCGTAGTTGCACACATTTTGCTGTGCCAATTACTAAACCGCAAAACCAGTTAACCTACAATTACTTTGTATTTATTATGTCCAACTTAGTTAAATGCCTGCTGGAAATAAAAATGTTAGATTTAGTATTGCATTTCAT
The DNA here is from genome assembly GCA_036419045.1 of Scirpophaga incertulas. Taxonomy (NCBI): domain Eukaryota; kingdom Metazoa; phylum Arthropoda; class Insecta; order Lepidoptera; family Crambidae; genus Scirpophaga; species Scirpophaga incertulas. Next base: position 22,860,032 of record CM071631.1, on the reverse strand, counting down.
TTTCACACATTATCAAAAAATCGTCGTTTATTTCTTTCGTATATCTAATTGAATAACGTTTTCTTTCAACTACTTACTTCGTAGTTGAAACAAAAAGTTGGTATATTATAATTAATCAATAGAAAACCAATCACAAACGACGTATTTTTCGGTTAGAATCAAAACAATGCAAAAATGTTATATGAAATCGAATGCTTGCACAGATTTCATTAACGCATGGTTTTTATTTAGACAAATTTACCACACTGGTTTAATGTATGATTTGGATCAAAAAGATACTGGCTGTAGAAAAAAAAGACGCCTAAAATAAATAAACAATTAGAGTGGCTTTTGTACTATTGTAATTACTTTGATATTTCATATTTAGTTAGAAAAGTAAAAAAAAAGTGGAAATAGTGATAGCGAAATGAATTAAACTCCAGAAAATGTAAATGCAAATGATATTATCAATAAAATATTATGCAACAAAAGTACTTGAATAAATATTATAAAATGTATAAATATGTATATACATATAAAATAATTTGAGAAGTTAAATTAAACTTTCTTTTCATTAATTTGAGTTTTTATTTTCAATAGGTATATGCCCCTAGTATTTGGATTGGAATACTTTTTTCTTGTTTCCGTGTCTAGTCTAGTCTAGAGTCTAGAGTCTATTGTTTTTTCAACCCGTGGGTAAAAAAAAATAACGCAAAAGACAAATGAAATAATGTCGCTGTCAGAAGTATACTTTATCACGATAGATAAATTGGTAGTTGAAAAAACGTAAGGCACTAGTGTTAATATATTGTGCAAGTTTAATTAGAACAGGATTGAAACAACTAATCTTCTTGTATCTATGTATGTATAATTAATTTTAAACAAAAAAAATGTGATACAATAGTAAATAAACTTAATTTTCGACATTTTTAAAGTTTAACTTATTTTAAAGTAAGCGCCAAGCAAGTTTTTTAAAACATAATAAGTTGGTAAATGATTACTTTTTACATGTCTGTGAAAATGCATTGACCTAATTATTACTTATGGAGTTTTAAATTTAGGCCATTTAATATTCAGTACTCCGAATTCAATAATACCAAAGTAAAAAGTTGCTTTTACGCACGTGGGTTTATATATTTTTTTTTTCCCATGTAAAAAAGGCGGGCTTTCTATGGATATGCTGACCCACGAAAAGATACACAATGCGAGCGTATATATACATTATAAGAATTTAGCAAAATAAACGTAACGTGAACTCGTAGGATCACAGATTATTATACTATTCGTAGGATCTAAGTTGACAGCGGACATATTACCAATTCCAAACTAAATACAGCTGCGAAAAATTCGACACTTGTTATCTTCATATTCCACTTTTTTCAAAAGGTTATTAACACGGATCTAAAACAACTATGAGACTGGATGTTCCATAAAAATTATCATCTACTGTTCAAATTTTCAGCCAAGACCTGGACAAAGGAAAGCAGGGCATGGAGATCCAGTGCACAGTGAACATGAAAGGGGACTACAAGTTGGGCGGGCAGCTGCTCATCCTACCCATTCGGGGAGACGGGAAGTACACTATTAAAATACGTAAGTGCTATAGTTGGATTGTAGTACTGGATCGCCGGCGCAGTGTTCACTACCTATCTGTGTTCTGTTTGCCAGTGTTTAGGCAATAGACATAATGAGACTCAGGTTATAGTCTGACATCGTCTATTATGGTCTCCATTATAATAACTCACTTATTTAACTAAAACTAAGGCTTATATACTAATATGGTACGTGCGTATTTCTAGCTTACTCAGCACTCTTGAGATGATTATCTCAAGGAATGTTTAACCTCAATACGTGCACGTTCTCTTGACCGGCACAGTACTCCCCCCTTTTTTAAAAAGAATAAAAAACAAAAGGTACACGCTAGGGGTAAACGAAAAAATATTAAACCTAAACTGAAAATTGACCTACATTCTATCTATTGCTGATCGTATAATAATAATGGTTGTATCGCCTTGAAACGGAAATGCGCTGACGTTTGTTTTGATGCGTTGGTAGGTTGATTATACGTTCTTAACCTTGACACCCGCTGTGTGCTTGCTTATTTGACAACGTCTTAGAAAATTTATGTTAATCAGCATTTTTGAAGCGAACTACGGGTTTGACTGTCCTTCCTGATCTTGTAACAAACGTGCTTTTTTCTTCACTTGGAGGCACGTTTCTTAACTTCGTTGTTGATGAGAAAATTCTTGTTTTAATCTCAGTCTGGCGTATTCCTTGGCTCGTTATATGATAACCTAAGAAATTTATTTCGCTCTTGAGGAATTTACATTTTTCAAGATTAGGAGTTATTCCATTCTCCTGTAACTGTTGATAATCTCAACATGGTCCCCATTCACTATTATTTTTCTTGATCATGTTTAAGGTTAGCTCATGGGCTATTTGATAAGCGGCGATTAATGCCTAGCTCAATCATACTTTGAAATTCTCTTCTGGAGGTAATGGTCAATTTGATCAGGGTTGCAGGCGTTGTCAGCTCAGTTACCCTGTCAATAAGTTTCCGACCCGCTATTTCGACTAATTAGCATATTCTCCAAAAAATCTGCTCCAATAGTTAGTTGCGTCATATCAGCGATGACGACATTCTATATAAAATATCTTCGTAGTCTCAAGTTTGCTCCCGTGTCAATCAAAAATCTCTTACCACTTTTTCAGTCGGTAGTGAGGCGTTTGGACGGGTGAATAGCACGGATATTTGTCATACTCGTAGTGTGCGTTTCATTTAGTTTCCCTTGAGTTAAATTTTTATTTCCAATCCCATGGCTTCATAATACTTTTTCTTGTCTAGTTTCCGTATTTATCTTGATAGAATTATAGAAACAGTAGTGTTTTCTTTCCCCATTGCTTGCTCTTGAACTTGACTTCGATGGGAAATGCTGACGATTAAAATAATGCTGAGTGCTGCGTCGATAGTCTCTGCGATTGCGCTGAATTGCACTTAGTTCTAATTGCATTTTTGCTAACTGTGCTAATATGCATGTAGTTGCGCCTTAGTCGGTTTTGTTTATATTTTCGTTTACAGCTGATACCTTGGAAATATATGTATGTTTTGAATTGTTGTAGTTTTGTCAGCAATCTGGCTTATCTTGTCGATATCCATGTTTTTGTGACAGATAAAACTGTGGTAACTGATGGTGATAAAAAAGGATCGTCACCAATTTTTCCTTTTCCAAAAACTTGCATCTTACGTAAACGTTGTGATGACTTTTGATCGTGGAGGCAAGTGGTGGTGGTGGAGATCACTAACTTACAGTTCTTCCTTAAGTCAATTGTAGAGTCCTTCCTGTTGTCAATTGTAGAGTGAGAGCCGTATTGTAGTTGAGAGTCTACTTTGCCATAGTTTTGTTTCCCTCGGGTCCGTTGTTAAAGAGTTGGGTTACCATTTTGCCATGTCTTCTGTTCGTCGGTTTTTTTATCATGTCTTCTGTTTGTCGGGTCCATTGTTCCAGTCGGGGTCTGAAATGTCTTCTGTGCGTCGGGTCCTCTGGTCGGGTTTGCCATATCTTCTGTGCGGGGTCCTTGTATTCCGAGTCACCAATTTGCCATTATTTTCTTCGTGTTGCGTTTGTCGGGGTCACCAATTTGCCAGTGTTTAGGCAATGGACATAATGAGACTCAGGTTATAGTCTGATATCGTCTATTATGGTCTCCATTATAATAACTCACTTATTTAACTAAAACTAAGGCTTATATACTAATATGGTACGTGCGTATTTCTAGCTTACTCAGCACTCTTGAGATGATTATCTCAAGGAATGTTTAACCTCAATACGTGCACGTTCTCTTGACCGGCACATTCTGCATACTACTTAACTTTGCGAGTGTGTTCAGGAACTTCTTTCAAATTACATTTTTTCATCCAAGTTAGTGTTATCCTTTACAAACGCCTATCGACGTCAAACTTACGACGATAGATAATATTTCATGATAGGCAATAAGTCAAGTCATATTTCATAGATTATAAACAGTGTTAAAAACTTTTCTTAGGTTAAATACAATAATAATAACAAAAAAAACATTTAACTTGCTACGCTACGCGCTATAATAATGACATTGCTTTACGAATAAAATATTAAAAAAGATTATTTCGCGACAAATTTATATAACTTTGTTGTGTAAAAGAAGAAAAGTGTCATATTTAATTTGCTGCCATAATAATCTTCAATGTGTACACAAAATACATGCGTCGTGGGGTGTTGTTCAAGAAATTAATACAATACAAACGAATTTCATGGCTTCATTCGCTTAACTAAAATCTCTCGTGAAAGAATAACAAATATCTATCGTCTATAACCCAATATTCAGTTCACGAATAATTCGAACAGCGATTAGCTAGCTGCATGACTATTAAAGATCACAACTCGACTTTGCGTCGTTTGCATGTCATGTCATTGAGCCTTCTTCAACAGTTTAGGTCGTTTAACTCGTGGTTCGTAGCTGGTTTCGATAGAGCAATCATTTCATGTTAAACGTAGCTTAGTAGTAAGCATAGAGTTAGTAATTATTTATCCTTTTACGAAACTTGTGGTCTCATTTTGTAACTTCAATGACACCACATTTTGATCGAAACTGACAGATAGTGTATCTATATTCCAGCTCTATGAAAATAATTGTTACATTGAATCTTTATAAACCAGCAATGTAGTTACATTATCTGTCAGTATCGACAAGATTTGTTAGCAACAGAGTTATGTAATCAGGGGGCTTAATAAGTATACTAGATTCTATGGATATGTAAATTCTCAATCACCTTATATGACGATGCGGACGAGTGAAGGAATACAGAGTTTACTTATATTGAACAAACTATTATTTCCTATCATACACATTTGCACACAATCTACCTTACTGACAAATAGCGGTTCTGGCATTTTATTATATTAACTACAAATGTATGTATGTGATGACGAAAATATTTGTATAGATTAAGTAGGCTTGAGTTCTGTCATTTTGAAGAAGGACATGGTAGTAATTACCAAATTGACCTCTTTTGTTTAGTTATGCACATTGTTATGTGGATTACAGTACCGATTGTTTTTATTACAGAGGACATTGTGATCAGAGCTGACATCGACCTGAAGACGGTAGAGGGCGTCGACGGTAAGCCTCACTGGCACATCACTGACTGGACACACTCCTACGACGTGAAGACCTCTGCACATTTCGACTTCAAAAATCTGTTTGGAGGGAACGCGTTGCTTGGTGAGTTATGTTGCTTTTATGAATCAAAGCGATCGGTATGCAAATAAACTGACTTGGTAACGTGGGATTATTAAAACATTCGCTGTTGTCAATATACAAATAGATAGTTCATTAATTTATTAAAGAGTTATTAAAAAGTTATTAAAGAGTCATACACAAACACACACACACACACATATTTTTATTTTGTTTTTGTACTTTTACAAACATTCGGAAGTGGGCGTTAATGACTGCAACACACTTTTATAATAATTCATTATCTTGCATAAATAATTTATATGAATTGTAAAATTTATAAAAAGAAAAGAGTATGTTTACTTAAGATAAATAATACAATTGGATGGGTAGATGAAAAAGGAGCAGCACAGAAAGAGTTTGCTGATATGGTGCAGGCAGGTGTTGCTAGACCTTCCAGCAGTTCGTGGGCATCTCCTTTACAGCTTGTCCCTAAGAAGGACAATACCTACCGTCCCTGCGGAGATTGTCGCAGTCTCAATGCGCGGACCATACCGGACCGTTACCCTGTGCGTCACATTGGAGATTATTCTCACAACATCGCAGGCTCCACCATCTTCACAACAAATAGGCAAAGGCGCCGAAAGCAGAGCGCCACGAAATAAAAGAAAAGCTCAATCGATGGATCTAAAATAAAAAAATATGCTATAAAAGCTCATATCATATTCTTATCACATCTAGCGTGATTGATTTGATCAAAAATGATACTTTTCTATTTTGTATTGATATGACGCTAAATTACATGTCTCCTGTTGTAACTGTTTGTGACACATATTGTTAAATAATTGGTTACTTAGAAAGAAACTCTATTTGGGTAATCTTGTCGTGAAATCATTTCATAGATAACGCTTAGTCTTTGCTTTTAGACATTCATGGCATTTACACTGCTTATATCTATAGAATTACACAAATATTGTTAATAATCTATAGAACATACGTCCATACGTGAAGACCCATATTGGCCAACTGTTTTATAAAAGAAAAGTCGGTCTTCCAAACAATAATAAATAAATAAATAAATAAACATGCTATTGACATTATGCCTTTATGGCGTACTCCTTATGTCATTCGATAAATCTCTCATTTTTAATCATATTTTGGCAAAACAGTGAGGTAAGGTGGTAAAGATAACCAGCCACAGAACCCCAGGCTAATTGCTCAACATTCAGTAGCTGCAATATGCTGGCGTTTGTACACTCTCTGTCGACTTTGATAAAGGTCATTTTGCACCGATATCTTTTCTAGTAATCGGTTGTGGTGATCCCATATTCAATTTTTTCCTTATTAGCTGGTCCGGTGCTCGAATTCGTGAATTTCAATTGGCGGGAAGTTATGCAGGAGGTAGCGCCGCCGGTAGTCAAGGGAATCGTGCAAGCTGTCGTCGACGCCGTCCAGGCGTTCTACACGAGCGTGCCTGCAGATGAACTCTATATAAATAATTAAAATATATGCCTATTAGAATAAATTGTTAATTTATTATGCTTACGATTTTTTTATTTTCCTCGTACACTTACTATTAGCTAAACGAAAGTTATTGATTTCACTTGAAATAAGTAACTTCGTTGCGCTATTGTGATTAATAATAGTAAACTGCACCAATGATTATTATAATATAGGTTATGCATCACCATACTATGCGACGCTTAAAAACTGACTCCACTTTGTACATACATTTCTTTTAATACTTCACGAAATTATTTGCGAATGAAACAGGTCATACAGCAAGTGCGGTATGGAAAAAGATAGCCATGCGGCAACCAAACATAGCATCGGAGCGAGAAACGATGTATTCATTTTCTCGTTATTACTATGCGTTTACTGAGTAGAAGAAGAAAACTCTTTAATTAGGTTATCCATTTCTGCCCCTGGTACTCCTATATTTTTGCTAGCCACTTTTCGTTTAGCTAAACTCCATATGAGCTCAATAGCATTTAAATCACAGTGGTATGGAGGTAGTTTAAGCACTTCGTGGCCATGTTGTTTTAGAAGTTCTTCTGCTTTATACAAGGGTTCAGGCTTATTCTCTTTAACGAGGCACATTAATTCATCTTTAGTAATGTTACGCCGGTGGCTTAGTAAAACTTCAAAAGTGATTTTCTGTGACTTAGAAACGTTTTCAGCAGGCTGAAACGTCGTTTCAGGCCGTTTCAGAAGTAGCTCTTTCACATACTAAAAATCTAAATTACACCCAAGTTACAGTAGTTTTCAGGCGCCTGAAACATGTTTTCAGTACGTTTCAGGCTACCATCTATCCAATGCCGCAATAACCTGAAAACCCGTTTTCAGGCGTTTTCAGGACCCCTTATGAGCCATTAAGCCTACTTCAGTAAAAGGACATAAATTTCAATAGGAGTGAAAGAGATAGCAATAGTAGAAAGAGACAGATATAGTTGGAACATTCGAGAAGTATTAGAATGAGAAAACATCATTAGAAAGAGATAGACAAACTCAGAATATTCGAGAAAGATAGTACGGGAATATTCGAGTATTCGAGTATTGTGTGACAAGGATAGCACAAGGAAGAGACAGTTATACTCGAAACGTCTCGAACGCGCGACGTCATTCCTACGCGCTTGTGTATTGGACTACACATTCGAGTGTGTCCGCGAATGTTTTGGCAAGAGTGGCAAGCACGTTAGGGGACTATATAAGTCTGTGTCCGGCCGCCGGGAGGAGAGTATTGTTTTGCGATACAGTGCGAAAACATCTAAGTGATATTGGAGAACTAGGAAGCGACTTTCAGTGCTTTCAGTGAAGTTAGTGAAGTTAGTGTACTAATTAATAAAAGTTCAGTGTTTTGGTAGACCGCCGTTTAATTTACTGACCCCAGCTCGTAACAGTAAAAATGGAATGTCGTTTTCTCTAAGCTATTTCTGTATGTCACTTTTTAAGTTCTGCATTGTTGGTGGTTTATTTATTTGTGTAACATGATAACTAGCATTGTCCATGACAATCACACTAGGCTCTGTCAAATTTGGAATCAATTTCTCACCTAACGTCTTCATAAAATTTTCTGCGTTCATGTCATCATGATAGTCAGCTGTTTTTGATTTGGTACTAACTACTAACAGTGCATTGGGCACAAAACCCTTTTCCGATCCAGCATATACTATAATATGTCATTGCCAGACGACATTTTGTCTATCACTCCACTAGTGGACGAACCTTGCCATGATTTTTTTACCTTATAATTTTGGTGAACATAGGTTTCATCAAGATAAATTATTGGTTTACCTTGTTGTCGTTTCTCAGCAATTGTTCGAAGATATCTGTGTCTCCAAGCAGCTACTTCAAAGTTCTCTATGAGCAAAGACCTTTCATTCTGGTTTTTCTTAAACTCGAAACCATTTTTTTTCAATATCTGCCGTAATGTTTCACGACAGTCGGTGAAGCCAATTGACTCTCTCTCTCTTATTACAAAAACTTATAAAACTCGGGTTTAAACCAGGTCTATCCCTAGTAGCAATTATCGTTGGGGTGTCGATGCCAACTGTTGGGATTTTGTTGGGAGGTTGTGGTTGGTGATTGTAGTACTACCAACAAAACCCCAACATTGTCCCAACCACGTAAAGTTTACGTTGTATTGCCACTGTTGCCCCAACATTGGGTCAACTATACCAAACCAACGTCATATTTCCTACAAATTAGTAACAACGGGCCAACGATGGTCAGCTTTTGAGTTGTATTTTACAACGATCTTATAACGTTGGGCCAACTACATGTATTGTAAGTTAACCAACGACGAATTAGTCCCGTTGAATTAACGTTGGCCTAACCGATTATGTAAAAACAATGTAATATTTCCTACAAATTAATAATAAAGGGCCAACGATGGCCAGCAAACAGTTTTTGGGTCGTATTTTACAACAATCTTATAACGTTGGGCCAACTACCTGTATTGTAAGTTAACCAACGAGGAATCAGTACCATTGCAATAACGTTGGCCTGACCGAAGTAAAACCAACGTAACATTTCCTATAAATTAGAATCAACGGGCCAACAATGGACAACCAACAGTTTTGGGTTGTATTTTACAACGATCTCACAACGTTGGGTCAACTACCTGTATTGTAAGTTAACCAACGACGATTTAGTCCCGTTGAAATAACGTTGGCCTTACCGATGTAAAAACAACGTAATATTTCCTACAAATTAGTCATAACGGGCCAACGATAGCCAGCCAACAGTTTTTGGGTCGTATTTTACAATAATTTTATAACGTTGGGCCTAATACCAGTATTGTAAGTTAACCAACGAGGAATTAGTGCCATTGAAATAACGTTGGCCTGACCGTTGTAAAAACAATATATATAATACGTAATATTGCCTACAAATAAGTAATAATCGGCCAACGAAAATAATATTTGCCCCTTTTTGGCATTATTGAATAAGAAAGACATGAATATTACTTGCAGGACTGCCGATGTACTCTATCCATGCTTTAGTACTTCATCCAAGCTTTTTATTCAAGTTTTCGACCAAGATGGATGACCGACCGATTGATAGGCAGTGCTGCCAACGCCAGAGATTTGAGAACGAGAGAGATTTGAGGCTACTCAGGACGACGCTTGGCGAATAAATAAATAAATATATACGGACATATAACAGAGATTGAGTTAGCCCCAAAGTAAGTTCGAGACTTGTGCTATGGGATACTAACTCAACGATACTGTAATTCATAATATATATTTTATATCACTCGAAATATAAATACATATATGTGCTTTTAATGCATATTTATTTTATAATGCCAAAATTGACAGACAACCTTGTCACTCCGAATCCTATGCCTACATTATTTTTAATAGTTCCTAGTTAAAGTCACAACAGTCCTCCCCGCCTAATCTGATCAATATGTCTACGATAGATTCCTGATGCCGTCTCAATCATATAGTGCAACTGCCCGATCCTTCTCACAATTTTGCCGAAGTCCCAGTGTCGAGCTCCCCCTGGTGAATAAACCATGAACTGTACAGTGTCTCCTATTGAGAATTTTCGTACACTCGGTAGATTTATATTGACATTATGCTTCTCTTGTGTAGGCAGTATTGTATCTAAGTTCGTTCTTATGTCTCTTTTGAACATTAATTTGTAAGGACTTTCCCCTTCTCGGGTAGGTAATCGTCGTAGCTGCGTTACTATCCTTAATATCTTAGAGTATATATCACCTGTTTCATTTTCCATCGCTCTCAAGGCATATTTAACGGTTTGTACCGTACGTTCCGCTTGGCCATTTGTTGAGGGATGGTAAGGTGCTGACGTGCGATGGTTGATGTTGTATGATTTTAAGAAATCTGTAAATAATCTCGATGTGAATTGAGGGCCGTTATCAGAAACCACCGTGTAAGGGAGACCGAATATGCTAAATAGATTTTGCAGATGACCAATACACCATTCTGATGTAGTTTTCGATGTAGGTATGACTTCCACCCACTTGCTGTAAGCATCTACAATTATGAATAATTGTTTACCTGATATTGGCCCAGCGAAATCTATGTGTAACCGCTGCCATGGGCCATTAGGAGTTTCCCAATGGTGTAATTCAACCTTGGGCGGCGCCTTTTGTTTCAAGTAACAACTCCGGCAGGCTTTCACCATACTTTCGATATCATGATCTATACCAGTCCAAAAGCAATAGTTCCTTGCTAGTATTTTCATTTTGACCATACCTGTATGACCAGTATGTAGTTCATTGAGAACGTGTTTTCGCAGTGACTTTGGTATGACAACTCTAGCGCCTCTTAACAAACATCCATCCTGTAATGTATACTCTGTATTAATATGGCCAATTGATTCGAGTGGTATTCCCTTTTGCAAAGCATCTTTTATATTTTTCAGTTCATTATCTTTTTCAGTTTCTGAAGCTATCGACTCTTTATTTACTTGTAATGTATTTATTTGATTATTCTGATATATATATGTTTGGTCAACTCTTTTAGCTGGGATTATTTCAGTAGGAAATCGCGATAAATAGTCGGCATTACAATGCTCCTGTGTTTTTCTATATACAATATCATAGTTGAATGCAGATAAAAATTGTGCATAATTAAATATTCGCATTGCGCTCATAGTGGGCAACGTCTTATGGGGATGTAATATTGATATTAATGGTTTATGGTCAGTGATAAGCGTAAATTTTCGACCATAACAATATTGAAAAAATTTTTTTAGTCCCCAGTAAATAGCGGTGGCTTCCTTGTCTATTTGGCTATATTTTTGTTCACTGTATGTCAAAGACCTGGAAGCAAAAGCTATGGGCCTCTCTAAGCCATTTGGCATTTAAATTGGCAATTTTCTGTAAGTTTTTTCAATTCTGTAGCATACTGAATAACGTTTTCTTCCTGTTCTTGTAATCTACAAATAAATTTGTGTTGAAGCGTCCAAGTGTTAGGTTTTGGTTCCAAAAAATTTTCTAACGTTTCAAATATTTCTAAATAATCTTCGTTTATAGGGTCTTTCGGATAATATATGTCGTAAATTGTTTCATGTAATGTAGGACTAAGTAAGGTAAATAAAATTCGTAATTTAGTTTTATTTTCGCCAATACCTCTTAAAATCATATACGATTCAAATCGCCGACGAAAATTTTTGATAGATTCCTTGTCATTCATTGGTTGAAAAGCAATATTACAACCTAAACTTGTATTTGGAGTAGGTTTATTTAATTGTATATCACTATCGTTTTGCGAAACCAAATTTTGTAGTGTAACTTTTAATGATAAAAATTCTTCTTCGAATGTAAACCTTGTGTCAATTTCAATATCTAATTCTTCGTTAGAAACAATTTCGTCTATTTTATTTTGAATTTCAGTATATTTGTCATGTAATTTATTGATTGTGCATTCTCGTACCTTATGTTCGTTGGGTGAAATTTCCGTCATCTCCTTAAGTGTAGTTTGTAGTTTTGTAATTTGTCCTTTTACCGAAGTTCTAATTTTCTTTAGTTTTTCCATTTTGAATCCTCGTCGCCACTTTTATATCACTCGAAATATAAATACATATATGTGCTTTTAATGCATATTTATTTTATAATGCCAAAATTGACAGACAACCTTGTCACTCCGAATCCTATGCCTACATTATTTTTAATAGTTCCTAGTTAAAGTCACAACAATATACATATATAGATAAACATCCAAAACCCAGGCCAATCAGAAAAAGATAATTTTCTATCATGACCTGACCGGGGATCGAACCCGAAACTTATCGAATAGCGATCCGGCATGGTGACCATTACCCCACGGAGGTCGTCAGAATAAAAAGTCCAAATGCTGATATCTGTCTCCAATTAGGATATATAAAATGAAAAAAATGAAAGTTGCTGATTAGGCTAGCTGAATCAAAATGAGCATTCGAAATTGTGGCCTAAATCTGGTAATAGACAAATTGAAAAAAAATCCACCAGATAGAGGCTATATTAAATTCAAGACCTATTATTCCTATGTCCTTTGACCCCAATGACCTAACTCCTTTGACTCCTGGGCACTTCCTCATAGGAAGACCACTGACGTCATTGCCCTCACCAGATATGCAAATGGCTAATACAAGTCGTCTTCACAGATACGCCCGCATAGAACAAGTCCGTCAACATTTTTGGTCTCGATGGAGTCGAGAATACATTTGTGAACTGCAACAGCGAACTAAGTGGCAGATGAGAAAACCAAATGTCAAACCCGATCAGATGGTACTTATAAGAGATGAAAGCACACCCCCAATGAAATGGCCCCTGGGGCGAGTTACTGCGGTCTACCCTGGAGCGGACGGAGCCTGTCGTGTAGCAGATATCCGAACGAGCAAAGGAATTATTCGTCGTGCGATAAACAATATTTGTCCTTTGCTAGGAGATGAAGAAGATGAATCGTCGAGGCCGGGGAAATTGTTGGCACAACAAGAAACTTCGCGCAGCCCCCTCCCAACCTGACCGGGCCTTGGCCATATATAAGTGACGTGCGCGTACGCCGCGCTCTCTAACGCACGAATCTGTTTTGTTTATGTTTTGTTTTTAATGTCAATATATCAAGTAACTTAACTTTAAGTTTTTTATTATTCAAGTCAAAGCTCCTGATCAAATACTTAACACAACTTGTGAGTCAGTTAGGCTTACCTCAGGATCCCCGTTATTCTGAGGTCATAGCCGCATCCACTGACCACCTCGTTGGTCAAATCAAGTCAATACTCACATCAATCACTCAAGACCTAACCGATAAACTCACCACACAATTCAATACCCAGCTGGCGGCCCTCAAAGCCGAACTCTCCCAGTCAACTCAGGGAGCATTCACAGTCCCCACAACTTGCGAGCCTCTGCTTGCATACACCCCAATTTCCGTCCCTAGCGTGTCTACGGCGCCCTCTGACGCCGTAAATCGCTCCGTCCAATTTACTGTCCCCACCATATGTGAGCAACCGCTTGCATACTCCCTAAATTCCTTCCACCCTGGCCTTATACGCGGATGATGCTGCGTTCATCACGACCTCCATCAACGCTCAACATGCAGCCAAGAAGATGCAGCGGCAGTTGGATCTCCTGCCGGAGTGGTTAAGTCGCTGGCGCCTGGTGGCGAACCCCACGAAGACCCAGGCGATACTGCTGTCAAGAGTCCACCTGCCCAACAGTCTGTCACTCCTTGGTCACCACATCCCCTGGTCAGCCAGGGTGAAATACCTTGGAGTGACAATAGACAGACAGCTGACCATGACGCCGCACGTCGAATATGCAGTCGCCCAAGCTAAGACAGCCAGGACCTTCCTGATGCCAATATTAACATCCAAGCTGCCCCTGAACGTGAAGACCAGCGTATATAAGCTTTACATCAGGCCACAAATAACATACGCGGCGCCGGCATGGTACGCGCTCACAGGGAAGACCGCCAGGAGAAAAGTGGCAGTCCAGCAGTCCAAGTCCTTGCAAGCAGTGGTCCGTGCACCTAGATACCTGAGAAACGATGTGATAGCCAGGGACCTAAGGATGGCCAGTCTGCACGACCACATAAGGACACTCGCGACCAACATGTTTCGCAGGGCTGCCAGTTCACGATACCAACATCTCGTGAACATAGCCCCGTACCATGCCCGCCCGCCTGACAGAAGAGCGCAGCCCAGAAGCCTCGTCCTCTCAGAGAGCGACGAAGAGTGAAGGACGGAAGAAAACCAAATAGCTCAATCGAGCTAAGCCACCAGGACGGAACTAAGACCCGTCCCCCCAACGCCCCGGCATTAGTTAATGTCGGCGATGAGGCCACTGAAGGGGGGCCAAGACCCCCGACCAGTCTCCCCTGCCCACAGAATGGCAGGGATGGAAGTCCCCGATTCGGATTCGCGTGTCTACGGCGCCCTCTGACGCCGTAAATCGCTCCGTCCAATTTACTGTCCCCACCATATGTGAGCAACCGCTTGCATACTCCCCAAATTCCCTTCCTAGCGTGTCTACGGCGCCCCCTGACGCTGTAAATCGCTCCGACCCACTTTCCGTCCCAAGCGTATCTACGGCGCCCCCTGACGCTGTTAAACGCTCCGCCCCTAAGCGCCCTATGCGCTCGCCATCCCCACAGGGGGATTCCTCCCCCGCCACCCTTTCCGCCGCCGCCTCGGAGCCCCCGTGCACTGAGGAGGGCGGTTTCCTTCCTGTTGTTCAACGAAAGTCGAACAACAAAAAGAAGCGACGCAATACCCTTATTGCGCCGCCCACCCCCGTCACCTCCGAACCACTCCCGTCCCCCATGGACGTGGTTGTGGCCCCCTCTGTCCCTTCCTCCTCTCACTCCTTGCCGTCGAAGGCCAAAAAGCATTCGACGTGCAAAGTCTACCCCGTCCGCCCAGATAAGGTCCCGCCGGTCCACCTGACCGACAAGACCTGCTGGGCTACCCTACGTGTGCAACTCGCACAAGCCAATATTCAATGGTCCAAAATTCAAAATCGGGAGGACTGCTTTGTCCTCCACACTGACACACCTGAGGCGTATCGTGCTCTCACGACGCACCTTAGGTCACACCATATCCCATATTACACCTTTGCACTCGAAAGCGAGCGCAAAGTCCAACTCGTCCTCCGCGGGGTCCCTGTGGAATTCAGCAATGACGAAATCAAGTCCAGCCTCATTGAACAAGGCTATCCCGTCACTGGTGTGCAACGCTTGCACAACCGTGATGGGAAGCCTATACCACTTGTCTAAATCTCTCAGAACCCGTCCGATAAGGCTCGTTCTCTCCCTCAAGACTCAACCCTCACAGTCGTTGACATACCCGGCATTCGTGTCGAGCTTCCATACGCCAAAGGCCCCGCGCAGTGCAACCGCTGTCAGCGGTATGGACACGCGGGTGCCAACTGCCAAGCCCGTCCCCGATGCGTGAAATGCTTAGGCGATCACGCTTCGGCCGATTGCCCACGCAAGCATAACGATCCAACAACAATGACAGCCCCACCAGCTTGTGTGCTGTGTGGCCAAGTTGGCCACACGGCCAACTGGAAGGGCTGTCCAAAAGCCCCTCGGTTCAAACCGACAGTCCAAACCCGAGCTATCGCAGCTCCCCGCCCAGTCGCCCCCCCTAGGACAGCAGCCAATTTTCCGGCTCTGCCCCAATCTGCCCCCCCAACCCTGACACCTGCTCAGGTATGGGGTCCGGTCCCTCCTCAGGCCTCTCAGGCTGTAGCACCACTTCCAGTCCGAGGTCAGCGTAGCCCTGCGGCCGCGCTGACCTCCCACACCCAGCTGCGCGATAACGCCTATCGCGAATACCAGCTGGCCATGGCTAATGCCACCACGGCCATTAGCCGAGTCAAAATAGCCTTGGAGTACGCTCCACTATTCGAGGCCTTCCCCGATCTCACTCCTCTCTGTTAAATTATTTAACAGACCACCAACTATCTCCTCCTACACAACAGGATGTCTAACCAACCGTAAGACAACCTAACACCCATGGTCGCATCAAACCCGAAGGAATCACCCTTGTCTCATACAACGCTCGTTCTATACGTCCCAATATCCCTGAGCTTAGAGAATTCGTCAAAGATCACCCCGCCGACCTAGTGCTGATCCAGGAAACCTGGTTGAAGCCTAGTGCTCAAAGGGGTCTCTCACTTCCAAACTATAGCCTTGTCAGAAATGACAGGCCCGTCCTACCGGGTGCAAACCCGAGCGGCGGGACTGCTATCTATTTCAAAAAACAGCTTCATTGCTGCCCCATACCCACTCCCCAACTCATAAACATGGAAGCTACGGTGTGTAGAGTGGCGCTGACTGGACACCCGTCCATTATAGTCGCGTCGGTGTACATACCGAGTGGAAGTGTTCCGCACACGAGCGACTTTGAGTCCATACTCTCGCTTGGCAACTCGGTTATCATGTTTGGCGATTTCAACGCTAAGCATGTTGACTGGCACTGCAAGCACACCAATAGTAGTGGCAACAAACTTCTAGATATCATGACCGCTCTGGATTTAGATATCTTGTCGCCCTACATGCCCACACACTATCCGGACGTGCACGCTCACGACCCGGATATACTCGATATCGCCCTCACTAAAAACGTGGCCTTAGTGTTAAGATCCCTGGACGTCCTTGACGAACTAGGATCCGATCACAGGCCCGTTAAGTTAATACTAGGCACTCCATACCCTACCCAGGCCACCACCAAACGCATCACCGATTGGGATGCTTTCCACAACTCCATGCAGTCCACTCTGGACGTGCCGGAACCCCCACTCTCTATCACAGCAGACTGCCTCGACAGTACTGCAAAGATAGATGACGCCATTCATTCACTCACCACTCTTATCCAAAACACGGTCGAGAGTAGCGTGCGGGAGATCACTGTGCCTAGGCGCAAGCTTCCGCGTGCTATTCAAGATCTCATCAAAGAAAAGCGCGCTGCCGTCCGCAGAGCTGCTCAATGTCCCTCCCCCGAATATAGATCGTTAGCCAACCGCCTTCAGCGGGAGGTACGATCTCGGTTAGCCGAATATAGGAACGCCCAGTGGCGCGACCTATTGGCCACAATCACGCCCTCCCACCAAGCGTACTACAGAGTGGCCCGTGCCTTCCGTTGCGACGCCATCACTCATACCCCACCTCTCCATCGTCCCGATGGCTCGGTCGCCTTCGAGGATGACGAGAAAGCGGAATGTTTTGCTGACAGCATTGCCTCTCAATGCTCTCTCAGCACTCAACCGCACGATTCCATACACGTCACTAGGGTCGAGGCGGAGGTCCGCTCCAGGGCCGCCATCCCTCTACCTGACGAACCCGTCCCTGATCCAATCTCCAATGATGAGGTTTTCAACGTCATCAAGGGTCTCAAAAAGCGCAAGGCCCCAGGTCCCGATGGGGTCTCTAACCAAGCGCTTAAGTCCCTCCCACAGCTGGTACTAACCATGCTGACAATTCTATTCAACGCCTGTTACAAACAGTGCCACTTCCCGAATGCGTGGAAGGCGGCCACTGTAATAGGCATCCCCAAACCGGGAAAACCCCTCCATATGCCCAGTAGTCACCGCCCCATAAGCCTGATCAGCTCATTGGGGAAGGTGTACGAAAGGCTTATACTCGCACGTCTCAAAACACATCTCTTTGACAAGGGCATCATCATCCCCCACCAATTCGGCTTTAGAGCCAAACACTCTTGCCCACAACAAGTGCATCGCATAGTCGAGTACGCACTTAGTGGGTTCCATCCCCGTAGGGATAAAACAGTGGCCGTATTCTTTGACGTCGCCAAAGCCTTCGACAAGGTATGGCACGCAGGCCTAGTCTACAAACTCTATAAAACCGGTATGCCCGACCGCTTAGTGCGTGTAGTGGAGGCCTATCTTAGAGATAGGTCCTTCCGCTTCCGGCATGAAAAATGCCTGTCCACCCCTCGCCCATTAGCAGCTGGAGTCCCTCAGGGCTCCGCGCTATCCCCTCTATTGTTCGCGACCTACACGAACGATATACCAATACCCGACGGTCCCCAGCTAGCCCTATTCGCAGATGACACGGCCATTTAAATGGTCTTTTTTTATTAAAAATGTCATGCTAATTAAATGATATTTTGGGGCTTGGATAAACTTCAATGGATGCCTGCCAAAGCCTTGTAAAAACGTCATTAGCAACGTCAGAAGACCTACTAACGATTTCAAATGACGTCCTCAAACCTTTGAAGACGTCCTTTTAACGGCTTCAGAAGACGTCCTTTTAACGACTTCGGGAGACATGCTACTAACGATTTAAGAAGACGTCGTATTAACTACTTTAAAGGACGTCGTATTAACGACTTCAGAGGACGTCCTTTTAACGACTTCGGGAAACGTGCTACTAACGATTTAAGAAGACGTCGTATTAACTACTTTAAAGGACGTCGTATTAACGACTTTAGAGGACGTCCTATTAAAGTCTTTAAGTGACGTCGTGGGGCTATGACATATGTTGGTCATTTAGTACGTCCTTGCGACGAAAATTACGACGTCATTTACGTTGGATATGACTTTGACTGGACGTCATGTTGACGTAAAATTGCTACCTGGGTTATTACAAGGATCGTGTCAACAAACACATAGTGTCGGCTTTGCAACACGCAATTGACGACTTGTCCGCTTGGTTCAAACTGTGGAGGATCGAGGTGAACCCGGAGAAAAGCTCCGCGGTTCTATTCGAACCCACCTGCAGGTTACCGGCACCCTAGACAGGCAGCTCGAGTTCCGAGCGCATGTCAAAAGGGTGGCGCGAAATGCCAATTCTTACATATCAAGACTCAATTCGATGCTAGGTAGGCACAGTCCAATGTCCCTTAGGAACAAACGTACACTATACAAGGTCTGCATAAGGCCAGTCTTCTCATATGCGAGCTCGGTATTCGCACATGCTGAGCCGCAAGTCCTACAATCATTACAGGTCATTCAAAGCAAACTTTTGCGTAGAATGGCCAATGCCCCATACTATGTCCGTAATGCTGATTTGCACAGGGACTTCGAGCTCCCTACCATTCAACAACACTTTAAGGAGTGCTCCAAGCGGTTCTTTAGAGCTGCGGAAGAGCACGTCAACCCGCTAATACGCGAGTCAGTTAACTACCCGTCAACACCACCAACTGTGAGCCAGTCTCAAGGCAACACTAGTCAATACCGGCAGAGGATACGTAGACCGCGACATGTCCTTAGCGACCCCCCTAACCAACTCACGCAGGAACTTCTAGACCTGCAAGCGGCGGTGTCTGAGCCGTCGCTCCCCCTTGTCAACCCCTAAACGGCAGCCTTCTGCTTAGCCATGATTAGGTTCTTATCAATACTGGCCGGTCCCACTTTGGAGATTCGTGCCTTCTTCTAGCGCATATACCCTCACCATGGGGTAGCGCTAACCGTGCCTCTCCTGAGGTGCGGCCCTCTCGTCAATAAAGCCAGTAGGGTCAATAGGACCAAAGGCTAGGCTGAGTTTAGTCGGTAGGTCTGTGTAGTCGAGCCGTCTCGACAGTACCAGGAGTCCGACATAATCAACGCATCCCTGCTTGCCTGTTGCGTTGGTATCCATGATGGATTCTCAGCCTCCTCTCCTGAGGAAAAAAAAAAACAAATTGTTAAACATCCCAGTGAACCCAGGAGTTACCCTGGCCCTGTACGCCGACGACGCAGCATTCATCACAACATCTATGAACGCTCGTCACGCCGCCACCAAGCTGCAGAGACAACTGGACTTGCTACCAGAGTGGCTGAACACCTGGCGCCTGGTAGCAAACCTAACCAAGACCCAGGCCATGCTAACAGGAAGATCACACCTACCGGAGAACTTGATGCTATACGGACATAACATCCCATGGTCACCCAGGGTCAAGTACCTTGGTGTGACCATAGACCGTGAACTAACCATGACGCCACACGTAGACCATACTATCGCGACTGGCCAGAACGGCAAGACGGCATTATATAAACTATATGTGAGGCTGAGGCTCACAATGCGGCTCCGGCATGGTATGCCCTAGTGGGGAAGTGCGCGCGGGGGCGGCTGGCAGCCCAGCAGAACCTCCGCTAAGAGCAGCCGTGGGAGCACCACGATATGTGAGAAACACAGTAATTCAAAGAGACCTCAAGATCGAAACTCTAGACTACCATATACGTACACTCGCTACCAAGATGTTTCGGAGGGCTGCTAGCTCACAACATCCACACCTACAAAACATCGTACCATACCATATCATGCTCGCCCACCTGACAAAAGAGCATTGCCACGCAACCTCATCCTCTCGTCGTCAGACGAGAGTGATTGAACGAAAACCAAGACGGTAATAAACATACAAAGAAGTCCGTAGGTGGAGGACCACCCTCCGCCGCCCCGAGGCCCCAACCGTATTCACGGACGGAGGCCCAACTATTAGCCAACTTAAATTGCTACTAGGGATGTAGTTCGGGTCTAAGCCAAGGTCTCTGGTTTAGACCTGACTTTATTACAAAAACAAATTCAAGTACGATCTTCCAAAACCCGAGTCTAAAGAAAATCATTCATTCATTCGTTCGTTTTTAACGGCTTTGGCACCCTAGTTTTAGCCAATTTTATTAGTAAACCAATAATCGTTCCATTTCACGCAACTTCGTTTGTAACCGACTTCATAACTATAGTAATAAACTGTGTCTTGTAATATCAATTTCATTAAAATCTGAATTAAACCCGAGTTTTTGTTTAGAACAGGCCTAAACCAGGTCATGGAATAACACGGTCTGAGTTCAACAAGTAAATTTCGTATAGTAGGAATCTGTTTTTTTAAACAGTAAAATTCATTAATCTTATTCCTGATAGCCGTTAAATCAAAATCACCCAGATTTGACACCGTGCCCTGACAAGGGCGTTTCTTGCCGGGTGTATTCCATTATCCTTGGTTGATAGAACCCTCCTTCTTGATTGTTTTAATAGTTTTAACAGATATTTCTGCAAAGTAAAAATATAAAAATGTAATTGAATGTAAAAAATATAAAAGCCTAACAATAATTTAACTGTTCCACTATTAATATTAAATAAACTTGTATGCAAACATTGAAAATAATCGTACAAGATTTTAAGACATTTTATAAAGCCATATATTTACCTGTCATAGTAGAAATTGTATCCAAATATTTCGATTCAGTGTTCAACGCTTCCTTTTTCTCAAAACATTTTAACTCTTTCACTAACCTCATGACTCTCGCTATGTCACTTTCTAAAACACATACAAGAAAAAAAAATAGTAAATAGAAGTATTCACATGATACCCGGACATAAATATCAAGCCAACTATCAAAACTACTTACCAGCAGCTGTAAGGGTTTCGTCTAAGCGATGTATTTTTTCGTTCTGGATTCGTTCATTATCAAGTTTTAAGTCTTGATACTTGCCGATGATGGTAAATATTAACTTTCTAACTACGCCTTTTGATAGCTTTCGGCATTATTTTTCAATAATTTCAAAAGAATATTAATTGAAAACCACTAAACACAAAAACGGTAAAATTCGTTTGACACTTTTGACAGTGACATGCATAAAATACATTTACTCTAGCGAGGTGACATGACAGTTCAAAAATATCGGCATGTATAGTAAAAAAACAGTCCAGTGCAGAGAACCGGTGGCCAGACTCTACCAACTATAGTGACATAGAGTGCGGCCTCTTAATATATAGCCGTATTAAGAATCAGCTCGCTTATACAGTCTCGTTGGAATTATGAAAGAGTTTTGTGCCATCCCACCAATAACTTTACCGGTTTGACGCTTCTAGTACCCAATGCTTATCAGTGTAGGTAATAAAATTTACGTGTAGGTAAATATGCTTCTCAAAAAACATTAATTAACAATTTCCAATCAAACAATCAGATTTCAACAGAGAGGTACTAGGTAAGCTTCCAATAATATTAAGATCTTCTTAGTGGACCGATCTTAGAAACATTCTTAATAATTTCGTGTTTTAATAATGTCAGCACTCATTAACTGGTATTGTTTCAAATAAATATTTATGCCATGTTAACCGCGATATGTAAACAGTTCTTTCAAAAATAATTTATTTATTACATACGTAAAGATATATAATTTTATGGTGTTGACACTAATATCATCGTTAATCAGAACGTATCGCCAGTCCGGCCAATTATACACTCATCTCGGGTCCGTACATAATATCTCCTACTTAGTCTGTGGCGGTATGGCCGCATAATCTTTTAGAATAAAGAATATTAACAAAATACAATCTTTTCAACCCAAATTATTATGTTATACCTACTGTCCTTGATCCTTAAAATCTGATAACCGATTCCACAACCAATCTTTCCGTTTCCCTACCTTTCACCCTCGTCCGTGGCTGATGCACAAGCCGTGCAAGCCAAAAATGAAGAAAAAGAAACCCAAATTATTTTCTGCCTCTATTTAAGTATATATATAGTAAACACTGTAGGAATAGGAAAAATCTAAAATTATTTTAGGATAATTATCATATATAAGTTATAATATATTATAAGTTAACTTACGTTTTGTTAATATGTAATGTTAAAATGTATACGACTGAAGGACTCTGTATCCAAGGTTAAGAATAAAGAATATTTAAAAAAAAAAATTTATTGACAGATGTTGTCAGTTCTTACATAGGTACAGGAAATATGGTTAATTTTTTAATTACATATTTAAATACTTTAGAGAGTTTTGAAAGATAGTTTAGAAATTGATCTACTAGCCCTGTCAAAAAAATACTCTTTAAAGTTAAGTTGTAGTTTAAACAGTATTTTTATTAATAATTGATAATATTTATTACTGAAATAGGTTTTTAAGATCAGGAGAAAAATACAAACAGACATAATGCTGTGCCCTGAAGTAATAAATTTCCCGTCTCCTAAAGTTATGACGTGCTCCAAGGACTATAAAAATCTAGAAACTGTAACTAAAGATTTGGAAAGAAATTGTTTCTTTAAAAGTATAATAGTTACTTTCCCTGACGAAATCAATATACCTAGTTCTGTGCAAGACAAAATAATGGATGATAGTGATTATTACAAAGTATTTCAGTGCTCAATTACAGAGTTTTTGGAATCAAGTTTCATCGAAAGCTTTACGAAAAATGGACATTTGTACTGTTTGAGTTCAGAAAAGAACTGTATAAAAGACAACTGCTTTGCCATTACGCCTGATGGCTCCCTTACACTTCACGTTCTAGAATATGTATTTCAAACGCTTGGTTTAGAGGGAACAAAACGTAAACATGGATTTTACGAAATACACATTGACTTAAAAAATTTGAGTCATGTTGAGAAAATTAAAACTTGTGTTGCGAAGCTGGGTTTGTATGACTTCTATGTAACTTGGCATCCAGATAAAGAAGAACTTTGTCCTTCATCTATTGCAAAATATTTTCATGATAGAGGACTGACAGTTCAAATATGCTCATTAGAACTCGAAAAATTAAATCCAACAATATCTGAAGTGCCTGTTCTTCAAGATGTTGATGTTGATGAAATGGTTGAATGGATAGGTATGTTGGCACACAATGTGAGTATGGAACCAAAAGAGTCTTATATTAGTACATACCGACAAGAAGATAGTCCAAATGCTTTACAGACAAACCGCATATCCATTGCTATTATAAGAGGATTGATCACACCAGATTCATTAGAAGAAATATGTAAACAAGTAATGGAGTATGTATCACTAAGAGAACTTGATAATTATTGGGCAAGTTTGAGTATTCAGCACATTGAGAACTCTCCCTGGATGTGGAACAGTGGTAGTCAAAAAGTATTCCAGTCACATGATTGCTCTCACAACATATTTTTTATGCAATCTGGTTTGAAATTACATTCAATAGCTCAAATAAAATATTCATGAAATTGTTTTTTTTTTTATTTTATTGAAACAATTACTACACACCATGAAAATACATGTTTAAGTATTGAATTTATTGTGACAACTAAAATCCTAACAATACAGACTTATTGATGTATAGAATGATACAGATAAGAAAATTGTACTCATAGTCCAATAATGCCATACAATCATGGATATGTTTAACATTTCAAACTTAGAAGATTTAATCAAGTGCTTAAATATATTAAACATGTAAAAACAACTTATTGCAAAATTCAAGGAATGCTATATAGATTAGTATACAAAACACCCCAAACATATTCTAAATAGAACATTTAATATCCCATCTTTGCCTTTTAATGGTGAAATTATAAACCATATTATGATATTCACATCTTTGTATTTATTCATTTTGGCGGAAATTTCAAACATTGCTTGATTATGATAAAAAATAATGCAACATTAAAATCAAGTCAAGTCATGTTCCAAGTTACAAGAGTGAAAACACAGCTGTCTTAAAACCACACTAGAATTAATATTGTAACAAATTTGTGTTTATTACATTAATAAATGCAATATAAATAAGAGGTAATGATCTCATTTTTTAAATATAGAAATATTACCATTCTACACTTTTTTTATGATTAGATCTAAAATGGAACAAAATAATATGCATTATCAAACGTAACTTTATAAACTTGATACCTTATAGTTGTTAGTTATATTTTAACAGAAACATCAATTTCTGTTGAGGTGAAATTATTAATACAGATCTGATTGGTTAAAATTATGAAAGCTATTTAGAAAAATTTACATAATCCAAATGTTTCCACTCTTTTCACTTTTACAACCACATCATACTTAAGAAGTCACCAATTTTTGCCACATTAGGTGGTCCTTAGTTCTTGAAGAATAGATAACAAAATACATTATTTGCATTCCAAGTGAGATATTGTCACAGCATTATATAGTGAAAGATTGGTGACATCTACATTAAGAGTGGCTATATTTTTCATGACTTAGATCTTGGCCAGCCCGATGACCCCACAAGCGATACGCGCACCCGCATTGCCAGTAGACTTACTAAGCTCATGGCCACCGAGACCGAAGTCATCAGGGTCTGCGTGCACTACCAGAGTGCGACCAACTATGCTGTTCTCACCTGTCAGTGAGATATGTGAATCTTGGATGTTGACCTGCAAAGAAATTCAACATTACACCAGGTGTATTAAGACCAATACTGCAGCAATTAAATATAGTAATGTAATGAAAACTCAATACCAAGAAAGTACATTGTTCAGATAGATCTTTGTTGCTAGTTTTTGCCTATACTATATGCTACAAAATATTTTCCTTTATCAATTAAATATTTCACAGTCTATAACAGTGAATTTTTCTAGGATTTTTTTTACCTCACACTCCATGATATTCTATTATATATGCTACATTCTGAGCGATGTTTGAAACCTACCCCACATTGCATGTATTCATGCCATGTTTTAATATTTCACAAGATTATTATTGTATAACACAGATCACACAGTAATGTTAGAAAAGAAAAAGTGTGCTGCGATAGCGAAACATAGAATTTAAAAGGGTGTATTCCCTATTAAATGGCCAGGCAACACACTTTGGACTTTTCTTGTATAACTCTTCTGGTTTTGAGAGTGTCCATGGACAGCAGTCATAGCTTGCTTTACCTTGGTGAGTCCACCGTTAGTTGTAGCCTCGATGTTGCCCAAGTCCCCGATGTGTCTGACGGCCGAGTTAGGTCCGCCGTGCTCTTGTTTCTTGGGATTGAAGTGAGCACCCGCAGACGTGCACCCATTAGTGTTGTCACCGAATTCGTGTACGTGGAAACCGTGCTTGCCCTGAGGACCGTCACTTTGTTAGAGAAATGAGACAAAATAATAGTTTATTGGTAATTTGTATGATAAGGACATTCCTTGCCTACAACTATACTTTTTTTTTTTTTTTTGTTCGCCTGAGGAAAATGCATTAAATTGCATACCCCGGCTGTGGCGAGCCGGGGTTATGTGGGGCTCTCCTCCCCAGAAGGGGGAGGCCTACCCACTAAAAACCTCAGGGATGGCCTTCCTCAGGCATGTAGGGAGCCCCCGGGAACACAAAGGCCACTTCCGGGAACCCCCAGCCTCCGCTCCCCTCTCTAGAGGGGAGCCCTCCTCGGGGGAAGCTACCACCTCCCCCGGTCCCCTCCACCGACGACGCCCCCCGGCCACGGAAGGGGCGTGGTCCATCCCGGGTCGCCGTAGCGGTCGCGACTTCCTCGCGCCCGCCGGCGACCCGCGGCGGCGCCGCAGCTGTGCTACCGAGCCCGGCGCCGCCTCCTTCGAGCGGGATCGGTCATCTCTCGACCCCGCTCGGCGGCCTCCTTCTGGAGCATTACTGCTTCACAGAAGGAGGCCACAGCCCTCCAACAATGCCTACAACTATACTGATAGTAAGTGAATCCCTAAAATGTTTAATTGGACATCGGGTTACAAAATAATATAATGTAAATTTATAAGAACAGAAGCATTATAAAATAGACATGGTGCAGTGTTTAAATTAAATTGTGCAAAGCCATGTGTGCAAAAACACATCTTTTATTTCACTGAAATATTTCAGGGTGCAATGATTGACTAAAGTCTTTGTAAAAGTTATTAAATATTTGCTTTATACATATTGTAAAGAAAGAATGAGCAAAATGAAAGGAAATATAAATTGGAAATCAAACATTTTCATGACTTTTCCTATCTTATCTGTCACAACACAGTTCAAAATGCAAGTCATTATATGTATTTGTACTCATATATACATTATTAGAAGATTAAAAATGTTGTTTATTTTAGCATTGATATAAATATTCATTTGGTTAACATGATATAAATATTCATAGTTACAAAAGGTCAAATGGCCAAGATAGTGCATTAATAAAGTAGGTACAAATCAATGACACAATATGTCATTTCATTTATCAGTTCTTTACAAACTTAAGTGATAACTGAATAAAATGAAACATGATATTTTAGGAGACTAAATAAAAACAGATTCTTCATTAATGTTAATAGGAGTTCACTCACATAAGCACAGAAAAATTATTTTATAAAGATATGTTCAGTGTTTGGATTTTATAAAGATATATTATTATTTTAGAACATATACTTTTTGGACTATTTTTATTATTATTTATTTAGGGTTACATCAATAAGAATACACAAAAGATAATATGCGCAAAAATAATTAATAAGTAAAAGACAATGAATTCAGCAAGACTTTTTATACTTTGAAAGAAAGAAGTAGCATAAAGCAAAAATCAACACAGTCATTGAAATAAAAAAAGTATCCAAAAACAAATCATTCACTAGACAAAACACAATTTAATTATTATTTGTTTCCACCACCAACATCTCTTATATGTTTAACAAATTTTTTGAACAACCAGTAACCCAGCATTTGAATTAGCAGTTATTAGGTTTCAAATCTAACCTCATTAGTAACCTCAAATAATGAAGGAACATTATGCAGAGGTTGACATGATCCCTTACAGAAATGGCTATTATGGTTTTAAATGATTGGTCTTTATACAGCTTTTTATTGCATATAATAGATTTTATTTAATGTGAAAAAAATCAATTACAAAAGGTCATGATAGTTTCAGCTAGTTGTTGAACTGGTTCAAAGAAACATTTTCTCATCAGCCTTTTGGTAGTTTGTAGTAATCACATTGTTATAATTGTAGAAGCAAAAAATGTGCAAATAAATAATGCAAACAAGGCAATCAACCTATAAAGTTTTTTAAATGTGCATCAAGGAGTAAACTAGCAGGCTTTACATTCTTTGACCACAACAATAATTGTATCTTATAAGCAATGGAGTGGAATGGAAATAATGACATTTCTAATAAATTCTGACTTTATAGAACTCTAGCTCTTTTGAATTGTCACTTTTTTTTCTACCATATGATACAATATTTTATTATAATTAAGTCTAATACTTAGGTGTGTATATGAATAGAATCTTATTTCAAGTAGTAAGTGTTGTAGAAGCTAAATATAGACTATTAAGCTATTGTCAAATTTATTTTTCTGGATAGGATCTTTATTTAGCTCCTAATTGTAAGCTGATACTATTCTAATGAAAATCATTACCTTAGTTAACCCACAGACTTCTCCAGACACCACAACTGGGGCTTTGTCATCCTGAAAAAGGCAATAAAATTATTCAGAAAGTGCAGCAGTTGAACTGTAAGTTTACAAATTACACAGTATAAGAGGCATGAATCGCAACTGTTTGTCAATATTGATACAATGATTTCAAAACACTATAGTCCAGTATATAAAATATTAATTTTGAAAATATTAAGAAATGTAGAGTATTGTGTATGTGTGGTGTACTGTCAATAAATGTTGTCTGACACTAGTATCACTGGTATATATAATCACAGAAACAAATTAGAAATTTTGTCTAGATGGGCTGATGGAATTTTCATCTAGTTTTATTTTATGTTACATTAATCATAATTATTTTAGAATAATGACTCGCATAACAAATGATTAGATAGAAATCATTTGATTAGATAATTCATTTGTTTTGGTGGAAATTGATATCAAAATTGACGACATGGATTTGGTTTTCCAGCATTCTTCCAGACGCTATTAATACTAAAGAAATATATTCACTATTATATACCTGAGAGCCTATCTATGGCTACAATATCCATGTCGGTGTCGTCTGCTAATAGATATTCTAGAATGTTTCAATACGTTTGAGAAAACCGGTTTGTTTTATTAGTGTTACATAATAATTTTGTACTGGTCTAAATAAACACATGTTATATAGGTGATACTGCTACATAAATTATATATTTTTAACAAATTGTAAGGAAATTATTAAATAACGTACTTGTTGGTCAAAGAACACCGTGCCGGAGACGTCTCCCGAGAGGACACACACAGCTTTCACCGGCATTTTAGTAGTAGATTAGTAAAACTTTAAAAAAACGGAATCAAATGTATGGATTTCAAATTATTATAATAATAGGTATTAAAAATTATGAAATTCCTCTTTAAAAAATGACCTCCAACGAAGATACCCTTTTTACTACTTTTTTACAATGACGACAATGACTCTGGACAATGACTGACAAAAATGACATTGAGATATAACTGTCTTTATTTAATTGGAAGCAATGGGATTCACATCCATGCTGCTATACCAGTATTATCATTTTTAATTATAGAAGCAGAAAAAATATTTAGTCTGGGATTAGATTTCACTATATCAAAGTCACATGTATATTTTCAAAGACAAATATTGGTATGTTGCAATAAGAGTACGTTCATAAATAGGTCATACCAAACCGATTCAGAAAATACTGTCCTTCCTTCCTTCCTACAAATCCGGCAAAATCCAATAGATTTCTATCCATTAAATAAACGTTTTGTAGCAAATCCGTGAAAGATTCTGATTATCACATCAAAAGCAATTTCCTTTTCGACCAATCAGGGCCGAGCAATTTCAATGGCCGCTTCATACCTTTGTTCGTGTCGTAATTTTAATTCATTTTAAGTACAAGATAGCTGAAAGGATAGTTTAACCAAAGAAAGTGTATTCTCGTATGTATGGGGTGAAGAACAATATTCAAAAGATCCGAATACAGTGGCCTCTGCAGTATACCTACCACTGACTTAATGCTACAGATTTAACAAATATCCACACAGTTTCGATGGCTGCGGAGGTCAAAACAAACACTCGATTCTTATTGGAATGTGTTGTAGGTGGTTACTTCTACGTCCCAATATAAAGAAAATTGTATTATATTTTCTTATAACAGGACTTTCGTATTTACCATCGGACCGAGTTTTCGGTCATATAGAGCGAGAAATCAAATAAAAGAAGTAATCATTCAACCACAAGAGTATCGTGACATAATCGCGAATCATGCTACATTATTACTCATGGGTAATGATTGCCAAGTGCTCGATTGGAAAGGTGCTGTGGAGAAAATACTGACAGTGGCATTTCAAATTCATGGAATCCAAACGTATATCAAATGAAGTCACAAAGACACCTATGCATTAGTGCAAGGTGAAGTATTCTATAAAAGTGATTTGGGAACATTACGTAATGTGTGTCGCCGAGAAAAAAATGTTATGATGATTACGCTACGTGATACTGTAAGGTGTCACTGTAAAATCCCAGAAAACTAAAAACGTGAAAAATTTGCTTTCCAAACATTATGGATCAGACTGGCATCAACGAACTAAGCTACTTCAAAAATGTTATTAATCAACATATTGGAGATTGGAGATAATAACATAGAAATTGATGAAAATGATTATTGCGAGTTTCACACGGAAAATTCTACGTTGATAGTATAGAATTAATGGACCTAGTGTTTTTTTTTATTTCTTTGATTACTTAGGTAAAATAAAATAATTTCAAATCCTAAATTTTGTTTTGGGGGATGGCTCGTTGCTCGCGTCCGTAGGATTTTACCACCTTATCCACAGGCCCACCCTACACGTGTCCCCCGGGTGGTGCTAAATGAGCAACAACGCCGAGTCACAGGCGGCGGTTAATAACCTGTCGTAATTGGCATTCACAGGCCAAGAGGACTAAATTCCCTCTAAAAGAGTGACCATGGTGCCTTGGGAAAGTATCATGGATGTCTCTCCCACCCCCCTTTTATTTAATTATGGAAAGTAGAATTAATGATAGTGATTTGTCGTGCACTCCGGCTGACCCCCGGCGCTCTCCGGTACCCGGGCTGGAGAGTGGGAAATTTGCAACCGAAGACTGCATAGAAGTGGGTAACCAGGCTTCTATGTCAGTAAATGTAACTGGAAGAAAGAAGATGATTCAACAGGC
The DNA here is from genome assembly GCA_036419045.1 of Scirpophaga incertulas. Lineage (NCBI taxonomy): Eukaryota > Metazoa > Arthropoda > Insecta > Lepidoptera > Crambidae > Scirpophaga > Scirpophaga incertulas. Next base: position 22,829,124 of record CM071631.1, on the reverse strand, counting down.
ATTCCACCCAAGCCTACTTATGAGTCGCCCAAGGAGTTATTCTGTAGGAAGTTCCGGCACAGAATACGTATCTACCAAACAAGCCATGATCCGAAATCCTGACATGGAAGACGAGAACAAGATTAGAAATTCTAATGACAAACCAATAAATCAATGTCCACCAGAATGGCAGAGAGTACCCACAAACAGCATTCGCAAAAAGAGAAAGATTACCGCAATAAGCCCATCACCTGAAGGCATTAAAACAACTAACCGCTTCACTGGGTTGACTGTGGATCTCACTGAACAAGGAGAATTAAAGAATAAAAAACCAAACAAACCCCCACCTATAGTTCTGTATGGGGTAGAAGATGTAACGGAATTGACCGAACTATTTAAAACAGCCACAGATAGAGAACACTTCACATATAAAATTGTTAACCAAAATCAAATGCGAGTTAGCTGTACAGATATTGAAGTGTACAAAAAACTAATTTCCTTAGTTCGCGAGAAAGGTCTTATAGGTCACACTTTTAATAGAAAAGACCAAAGAAACTATAGGATAGTCATTAGAAACCTACATCACTCAACTCCCACTAGTGAAATAGTAGAAGCTATCAAAGACACGGGTAACACAGTAGTTGGAGAAATAATAAATGTAAAATTTGGACCTGACAAAAAACCAACAAGAACATTCTTTGTTAATCTTTTACCAGGACCGAACAATAAACTTGTAAAGGAAATGAGATATATATATCACCAATCTATTACAGTGGAAGATCCGAAAAAGAGGAAAGTAATAGTGCAGTGCCATAGATGTCAGCAATATGGGCACTCAAAAAATTACTGTATGAGACCCTACCGCTGCGTCAAATGTGCACAATCACATAAAACATCAGACTGCCCCAAACGCGATCGCAATACACCAGCTATGTGCGCATTGTGCCAGGGACCTCACCCCGCCAACTACAAGGGCTGTGAAGTGTATCAGGAAATCCTCGCAAGAAAAACTGGAACTCCGCTAAACAGAGTAAAGGAAAGTATTGATCCATCATCTATCCCTAAAGTTGATAAAATTAAACCTAATACAAATACTAAAAGTAAGAAGACTCCAGAGGACAAACAAAGCGCCCAGAAGCCCTTCGAAAATCCAGATTATAATCTAAAAAACAAATCTTTTGCAAGTGTAACACGTAAAGAAGATAATAGAGAATATTCACTTCCAACCCAGCAAATAAATATTGAAAGAATTTTAATGAACCAAACAGAAAAATTTGAGATGATCCTACAACACATGAGTACATTAATGCAACTCATAACAACACTAGTCACAAAATTAACATAAAAGAGCTATTACGCATGGCCACCTGGAATCCAAACGGCCTAGCTCCAAATAGGGGTGAGGTAGAAGCTTTAATAAATACACACAAGCTTGATATAGTACTCATTTCCGAAGCCCACTGTACCAACTCCTCAAATGTCAAGTTTAATGGATTTAGTACTTACATTACACATCACCCAGATGGAACAGGACATGCTGGAGCTGCAATCATTATAAAAAATACCATCAGACACCATCTCCCAAACATAAAATCACCGAAGGCATGTTTTCCACGTTTTTTGAAACCCTGGGAAACAGGTTTATAGCTGGCGGGGATTGGAACTCAAAACACACTTACTGGGGATCCAGACTGACTACAACCAGAGGTAGACGGCTGCAGGAGAGTGTAGTTGCTAACAACCTAGTTACAATATCTCCTCTCGAGCCGACATCCTGGCCAACGGACCGGGAGAGGATGCCTGACGTGTTAGATTTCTTTATTGCGAAGGGACTATCTAGACATTACTTCAAACCTGAATCTTGCTTGGATGGGTCGTCGGATCACTCTCCTGTGCTGCTAACAGTTAGCACTATGGCAATTGAGGTTTCAGAACCAGCAACACTCTGTAATCATCGCACTGACTGGCCCTCATTTCGAGAGTGTGTTGAGAAGAATATTGACTTAAAAATTGCTCTTAAGAGTCCAGAAGATATTGAGAAGGCAGCAAAAAGAATAACCACGGTCATACAGGAAGCATGCTGAAGAGCGACCCCGGTATTGGTGCCTAGATGTGGAACTGTAAACCTCCCACTCGAAATAAAAACCTTAATTCTGGAAAAAAGGTGGCTACGCAGAGTATGGCAGCAGGGTAGATATAGAGAAGACAAAACAGCTCTTAACAAAGCCATTATAAAGTTAAAAAAATCTCTAAAAGAGTGGCACAATACCACCCTGGGTGCCAAATTGGAGTCGTTAACACCCGCAGCTTCGAATGGTCACTCTCTCTGGAAATTTACCAAATCGTATAACAGACCGCAAATAACTAAGGCGCCACTACGAAGGGGTAACAGCTGGGCTAAAACTGCTGTCGAAAAAGCTAATTTATTTGCTGACCACCTAGCAAAGGTGTTCACACCTAACACCACTGACGACAATGAATCAGAGGAAAATATAGACAGGGTTCTCAATCTACCTTATCAGATGGCACTTCCACCAAAACCCGTAAGTGTGAGAGAAGTGTGGAAAACTATTAACAGCCTTAAAGAGAAAAAAGCTCCCGGCTATGATTTAATCACTAAAGAAATTCTCAAACAACTACCAAGAAAAGCCATAGTATATCTAACATCTCTCTACAATGGTATTCTGAGAGTCCAGTACTTCCCTTCTCTTTGGAAAGTATCCCAGATTATTTTGATACACAAGGTGGGTAAGCCTACAGATAAAGTGGAATCATACCGACCTATTAGTCTACTGCCCGTGCTTTCCAAAGTTTGTGAAAAACTAATGTTGAGCAGACTTCAGCCCTTCCTCATAAGCAACAATGCGATACCTGACCACCAGTTCGGATTCCGGAAGCACCATTCAACGGTAGAACAAGTACATAGAGTGACTGATACAATTAGTGAAGCCTTGGAAAAGAAGCAATATTCTTCAGCAGCATTTCTTGACATAAAGCAAGCATTTGACAAGGTGTGGCATAAAGGTCTTTTATATAAACTGAAGAAAATACTGCCACACAGTTTCCATATACTGTTAACATCTTATTTGAATGGCAGAATCTTCCAAGTTAAGGAGTCAGGGGAGACTTCTCAATTTCATGATGTCAAAGCAGGTGTTCCTCAAGGCTCGGTGCTGGGACCAGTGTTTTATATTTTGTACACTTCAGACCTGCCAGAGGTGGAGGGTGTAACCACTGCAACATATGCAGATGACACTGCAATATTAGCCAATAATGTGAATCCTGAGTTGGCATCTCGGTCTCTACAGATTGGACTAAATGCAATACATAACTGGATGAAATCGTGGAGAATAGAGGCAAGTGTATCTAAGTCAGTGCATGTAACATTCACACTCAGAAAGAATGACTGCCCACCGGTTCGTCTCGGTAACAATACCTTACCCCACAGCAACAGTGTGAAATATCTGGGACTACACCTTGATCGCAGGTTGACATGGAAAAACCATATAAAGGCAAAAAGGGAAGAGCTGAACATAAAATACAAAACTATGCTGTGGCTGCTTGGGCGAAATAGTAAGCTAAGCACCGACAACAAACTACTCGTATATAACGCCATACTGAAACCGATATGGATGTACGGTATACAGCTGTGGGGGAGCGCCAGCAACTCCAATGTAGCAATCATCCAAAGATGCCAAAACATGATATTGCGCACAATTGCAAATGTCCCCTGGTTTGTGAAAAATAATGAAATCCATGATAACCTAATGGTGAAAACTGTTATGGAGGAAATCAGAGCTAGTTCGGAGTCTTATCAACTGCGACTAACTTCGCATCCCAATCAACTGGCAGTCCAACTAAAAATGGATAGATATGAGAGACGCCTGAAAAGGCATAACATTTTACAGCTGCATGAGAGAGTGTAGTATTTTTCAGGAAAGGTAGTGACCTCAATGGAGGCCACGCCAAACAAATTAACCAGCCAACATCCCATCCACTTATAGTTTTAGGAAACTGATTGTGGATAAAACAAATAAACCAAATTTTGTTTTTTGTTTGCGACAGCCCTGACAGATGACAATTTAAACGATATTCTAACAAACATAGGTAAAGTCCGTAAATATCTTTTTATTATACAGGGTTACAGGTTAAGTCGACCTAGATCCGTTAAGGGCGTGTAGTACCTACCTACCCATATTTTCTGACATATTTCACAATAAAATATCCTACCCCAGACCTAAGCGTTTTAAAAAAATCGACATTGATTTTTTTTTATAAAAGTTGCCGATTTTTTGTCATTAATTACGATATTTTGAAGTTAGTGCGTCTTATTATTATTATTATTGATTTTTTACATGCGGATTAAGATGCTCTATGAATTTAATAACCAAAATCCCAGTGCCCGACCGAAGGTCTATTTTTGGCCGAAGCCGAAGCAGATTAATTGACAATCGCCACAACCTTCGACCGAAGCCGAAGCCGAAGGTTTATTAAGCTCTTAGTAATTTTGTTCAATATTGTCTACAAGCTACACTATTATATGAAATAAAAATTTTAAATTATAAATTATTTTAAAACTTAAATATTGAAGGTTTATATTGACTGTGTCATATAGAGGTTGATTCAGAGATGATAAAAAAAGTTTGTGATTTATTTGTAAAATAATCATTTATTTATTTGTAATTCTTCAAAACTTACAATCAGATCAGGTTGGAGGGCTGTGGCTTCCTTCTGTGAAGCAGTGATGCTCCAGAAGGAGACCGCCAAGCGGGGTCGGGAGATGGCCGATCCCGCTCGAAGGAGGCGGCGCCGGGCTCGGTAGCACAGCTGCGGCGTCGCCGCGAGTCGGCGACCCGGGAGGGACCTTCAGTGGCCGGGGGGCGTCGTCGGTGGTGGAGATCGTGGGAGGAATTGTAGCCTCCCCCGTGGAGGGCTCCCCTGCATCGGCAGGGGAGTGGAGGCTGGGGGTTCCCAGAAGTAGGTTGGCGTTCCCGGGGGCTTCCTACATGCCTGAGGAATCTCCCCCTTCTGGGGAGGTGAGCCCCACATAACCGCCGGCTCGCCACAGTGGTATGCAACTTAATGCATTTTCCTTAGGGGAACAAAAAAAAAAGGTTCACAAACTACTGAATCGATTTTTTTGAAAATTGATGTAGGTATCGTTTGAGACCCAGAGAAAGACAGGGACATTTTTAATACAAAATGTATATTTTTCCTGCGAGAAAAACAGATAAAAAAGCTGACTAGGTTTGATGTAAGTAGGGTAAGGTTGCCATCAATGAACCGACGCTTTGATCGGACCGTTGATGTTTCTCGAAGACGAAGGTGCCTAGACTGGAATAAAAGGGAAAAACGACTTCTAGTGACGCCTCGCATACTAGGTAACCACCAATGCGCGAGCGGCTACCGATCGGAGTGTATGTAATTTTGTGTGCTTTCGTGTTCCCCAAATGTATTACGTCGCGCTACTAAATTACGAGTGAGTATTGTATTTGTTTATTTAATGCATAGGTTTTATTATGAGTTGTTTTAGTACTCAAGTACGGTTATTCTTAATAGTGTTTTGAACATCTCGGTGTATCATATAATTTATAAATTGTATTTGACGAGATTCACAGTTGCTATCATTGGACCCCCTTGGATTTCTTTAATTGGACCGGTCCAATGATGGGATCGCAACACATCATAAAATTTTACTATTTTTGATAGGATGGAAAACGATGAAAATTATTACCCCGGTCGAAGTAAGAAAAGAAAATATGATGAACGGAATGAAACTAGCATGAAACTAGCTATGAGGCTGTGACATCCAAAACTATTGGTACCAATGCTGCTGCTAGATCCTATGGGGTACCAAAGGCCACTTTACATAGAAGAATCCTAAATACCAATCAAAAAGCCAAAGGTAGTCAAATAAAAGGTTCGAGAGGGGATCTTACACCAGAAATTGAAGCTGAAATGGTATCACATCTAAAAGAAATGGAATCGATTTTGTTTTGCTATACACCAAAAGACGTTAGAACGTTAGCGTTTAAGTATGCTGAAAAATATGGATTAAAACACAGATTTAATGTAGCGAAACAGACAGCAGGCAAAAAATGGTATTATAACTTCATGAAACGCCATCGGGATCTCAGTTTACGTCAGCCAAGAGCAACATCATTTAACTGAGCAACAGCGTTTAATAGAGACATGTCAATGATTTTTTTGAAAAGCTTATTGCAGTTACTGAAAAATACGGAATTAATGAGGCTAGACATATTTATAACGTTGATGAATCAGGTCTTACAAATGTGCAGAGAAAGCCACGTAAAATCTTAGCACAAAAAGGAAAACATCAAGTTGGCTCAATAACTAGCGGTAAAAGAGGCATGACAACGACCGCTGTTTGCTGTGCAAATGCAGCAGGGCAGTGCGTACTACCTCTAATTATTTTCAAGCGAAAGAACGCCAAAGAAATGCAAAACAGTGCTTTATTTTATTTTATAATGTTGATTTATTAGTTACTATTGTTATGGTGCAAAAAAATTAAATTGTTACATTTTGACTGATTTTATTGTTTTCTTCCTGTCAGAATGAGAGGCCATGTTGTATTACTTTTTTATATAGGATACACTGCTTTTGTTTTATTTGTATAATTTTATTGCATATAGTTTATCAATATTTTAATTAGTAAGCACTATGTGATTTTTTCTCCGTCAGTTGATCTCAATAATTTAAACCCCTAATACTTGTGATTAAAAATACATATTTTAAAATTAATAATTATTTTGCAATAATTTTCTCCAAATTTTGAGTTTCCTGCATTGGACCGGCGATACTTTCGACCTATGTTCCAATGACAGAGACTTTGGTGTTTCAATCAAGGTGCAAGTGGTCCATTGAAAGAAAATTTTCTTTTTTTGTAAATGTTGATATATTTCGGATTTCTTACAAATAAATATTTTCAAATTTTGGTACTGGACAGGTAAGTAATTAATTTTTCTACTTCAATACAAATTTGTACAAGTCTGCTATATAAATGTTAACAGCTATTGATATTTTAAAAAATACTGGCAACCTTACCCTACATATATATGAGGATGGTTGAAGGCACTAGGTGGAACTCAAGATAATTTTTACCACAGGAAAATCCGATTAAACGCGGGCGAAGTAGCGGACGGTAAGTTAATAAAATATAGAAACCTATAGAAAAGCCTGATTTGATTTTCCAACCGGCTCGATTTCAGATCAGGAAGTGATTGAAGAGATGAAAGCACGAAGTGAAATGGAAATCGCGTCTGACACGTGCGAGGACGTCTGGACTTTTCTTCCGGGTTCGATTACCGACTCAGATCTTTTCAATCATAATTCTAATTGAAATTATCTTCGATTTGTACGATCTGACAATATGACGTCTCAACACGCATTATTTCGTTTTAGATTCAGTTCTAAGTTTTTTATTGTATCTTTTTCAATTTTTTTTTACACTTTCAATCAATAAATAAGACAATACAACAATAAAGCGGGCACAGATAATTTACGGCAGAAATAACTAAGACGGTGGTACCCAAACAGTAGAAGCTGGTAGTCTCCCTTCGGAACTGTCTTGTTCACTTCCGAAACGTTACGCTGCATGCAAATACGACTTACATACATACAGTTATGTTTAGTTACATATATATATACACGCTCGTTAGCGTGGACATGCAAAACTATGAAAATATTATCTGTTAGGTAATTAAGGAAGGGGGGCTACTCTGCAATTCGTATAAGTGTTACGGGTTAAGTCTATCGAAGTCCAATGCTGCGGCAGTACGTGCTCTCCAGTCATGCGCGAAGTGTTAAATTATAATGTACGATAAATGTCAAATTATAATTATTCTATCTTTGATATTAGGTGATAATGGCTTAAAAATGCTAATGGGTATATATAATTAGATGTTACGTTTGTTGACATACTTTTTTTGGTTAAATTAAGAAGTATGAATGAAAATTAGGGTGATGTGTCTGTGTTTAAAAACGATCGAGGCGAGAGGAGGATATGCTATATGTATGTTTATATATCAATGTATGTTTGTTGGAAATAAGGAAACAGTACGAGGGAGACACTGAAAATTTTAGAACTGGCCACTTGTAAACAACATAGCAAAAAAATATGCATACATTTCGAAAATTGAATTCTTCGCTCCAATGTTAATGAGTGTGAATTTCATACGTTTACATTTGTTTTACGATTTGGCGGCTAACTGAAAATGGTCTGAGTCGACATTAATTTGACTGGAGAACATTTTCATGCGATATTTATTAATTTTTTATAAATTTCTATGTCATTTAAAATAGTTAGTTTATAGAAAGCTCTTTTGAATAGTCCAAATTTTATTAAAAGAATAAATTAAATACATTTATAAGTTACATTGGTTAACCCGCTTCTTACACTAGGCTGAGCCTGTCCCGTAGGAACCCAGTAAACAAAAACCGTACTTTGAGGCAATCTATTCGCTCCTTTGATCTTCACTCATTCCTGTATCTACTCGCATTTATCGCCTTTCTTCTTACAAGCCAATAATATGTACACTGTACATGTACATATTTCTACTATTAAACGAGTGCTCGCTTTGCTATGTTCCGGTTCGAAAAGACAGTCAGTGAAGTTATTGGATACTTTGAGTTGACATGACATGTCATAAGTTGACAACGCACACTGTATTTCCCGTCGACCTCCGTAGTCAAATGGTTAGTACATCGGTGTACAAGGTGTCGCCATCTCTGAGGTTTCGGGTTCGAACCCGGTGGGGGCAAATGTTTGTGTGATGAATGCCAGCATTTGTACCTTAGTCATGGTTGTTAATATATATTTCTATCAAAAAATTTAATATATGTATAATATATGTATGTCTATCCGTTAACCTAGATCCCATGTGGCACTAGGTTGTGACAGGGTGACTTGGGTTGTTTAAAAGAAAGGCACCAATAGTCACTTATATGTATGTTTACTATAGTAGGTATAAATTAAAGGTACAATAAGTGCCTTCGTAACGTTTTATAATATTAATTTATTATTACTCTGAGAGTTGTTATTATGTATATTAATATTTATTTTGTAATTTTGTTCAATTTCATATGATATGCTCAGCAAATAATGGTTCGAGTCATGTCAAAATTGTCAATAAGCTCACGCTTGACGTACACCTTTTAAAATGATCAAGGCAGCCAGCCAGGAGGCAAGGAGTAAAATATAGCGCCTTGTTACACCCATAATACAAGCCTTAGAGAGCTTAATTTGGGCTGGGCTAATTGGTATAAGTGTAAGAATTATTTATTTATATCCTATTTGCTGTAAATTTTAGAAATATCACATCACCTACTGGCCGTAAGCACCAACTATCAGGCAGGCAGTCTTTTAAAATGTGGTGGTATTTATAAAACAAACAAAAATCAAAACCTTTTATTTTTTGTTATTTTCTTTTGGAAATAACGAAAGTTGTGGCTTTATAATGTTGGTGTTGCCTGGTACTAGTCCAGTCTGGGAGATCTATCGTAATCTTTGGAGATTGAACCAACTTAGACTTTCCCTGACCAGACGTGACAAATTCGTATACGACGAATATGCATGACTGCCAAACGACGAATGTAGAAATATTTATCGGTTCTACCTGTGAAACTTTTTGATTGTAATCAATTCATATATAATAGTAAACCATTAATTTAATTTATAAGATAATTCAATTTATATATGATAGTGAATCATCCAGCAAAATTAGAATGGTAATTTTGGAAAATTGGTAATCATAATCGGACTAGATGACTTGATAAAAAAATAGTAGGTAGGTATATTGATTTGTCACGAAACAATTATTTTATATTACCCAATGTTTTATAGCATAAAATTTATTCGTAAATATTTGTATTGAATTATATGTGTATTGTACATAATCTATGCAATGTATAAACACCGTATTAATCTATGACATGTCTCTTGAATTTAAGTGGAATCGTAACGCTGTATTATTTTTATTATTATTCATTAACAAATATTTTCCCTCGCAGACTGTATGGTCCTTCTTTCTTATTGTGTATTTATTTACACGTCTTTAACGCTCCGCGATTGTTACTTGCATATTATTATATGCATAAACTTGGACAATTCGTTTAATCGAGCATTTGGCAAATCAAATTAAAACACATAGCCTGTTCGACGCATTGGAGCGTCACCGCACACGGATCGCTGGCTCAAACGAGCTTATTTATATAGGGTGTTGAGTATCGTAGCGTCTTACTTTCGTTGCGCGCGCGCAGTGAGACCCAGCTGTGGACTGTGACGTGACATGTGATCGGACACTGGCTCAGAAATCAGAGTAAGTGATGTTCAGTTGGACTTATTATTATTTTTATAGTTAATTATTCATTTAATAAATTTAATTACTTGACTTAGATTGTCTAAGATTTCAGGTTAATTTTTGTGTGCTATTGCAATTTAAATTTGATTCAATTAATTAAAGACAAAAACATTTTATAACACCTGGCAAGGTATGTATGTTAAATACCACACAGATTCTTTTTCCTGGTATCCTGTGTTAGATTCTGGGAGAGAAAGGATTTCTAGAAATTGGGTGTAATTAAGTATAGTAGTTAGAAGTATTCTTTGGAACGTTAATTACAATTTATTTAGTCTCGTCTTAACAATCACCGGCTAACATAACATCAACGAGGGAAAAACTAGGATAGATTCAGTCTGTTAGTGGAATCAATTAATAAATTAATTCATTTGTTTACATTCATATAAAACAGAACATATGTATATTTCACAATAAATAGCGGGCAAATACTATATATACATATATAACTATTATTATATAACTGTTACATTATTATTATTTAAAATTTAACAATCAATACCTTTCAGTTTTATCTAAAACTTATGTTGTATAATCTTCTATAATCTAGTGGATAATACACCGGTTTCAAGGTGTTTCCATGTCTTAAGTATTGGGTTCGAACCCCGGTGGGGGCAGATATTTGTGTGATGAATGCGAGCATTTGTACCTTAGTCAGGTTAGGTTGTTAAAATATATATTTCTATGAAAAATATTTGTATATTTAAAATATACGTATGTCTATCCGTTACCCTAAATTCCATAACACAGGCCTTACAGAGCTTACTTTGGGCTAGGCTTGAGGTAAGTGTAACGAATATTTTTTATTAGTTTATTTATTTATATTATTACAAAGCGACAAGGTTGGGTGCTATTGTTGATCGAAAAGTTGATGATGCTCGCAGTTATCTCGATATAACATTCGTCATTGAGAATCTTGCTCATTTTGACACATCGTTATTGCCTAAACCTTTTTCTTATTTCAGATGCGCGTCTTTTGTGTCTACATACTGTGGTTATGTGTCGGCACTGAATCAATGGGTATGTGAAGATTTAATTAATACATAGTTCAGTAGGTAGATTAAATAACATTTTGTATTAAATAGCGTGTATTCTGAAAACACAAATTCGATATATCCTATTCTACTTACACACAGTGAAGTTAGAGTTAGTCTTGATGGCGATGTATTGTAAGTTTGACGTTATGAGTACATGCTGTGAGACTTAAAAAAATATTTTGCTATGTTTTCTAATCTACAAAGACTTGTAGGTAGGTTTAATAAAATGAAATGATGTCGACAAATTTTTCACATATTATATTGACGAACAATGATTATTTTTATTTAAAAATCAATGGCTATCTTTATCATAGGCAGATATGTCAGATATGTAATTGTTTTTTTTTCTAAATTATATAATTTTATTTATTTAGTATATTAATGCTCAAATATAATCAATTTTCAAACTTTTAGTTGTGCTCAGACATCCCGCAAATATATTTTAAACTATTAAAATACTTTTCTTCATTTCTTATTAAAGAAAGCATTTAAATCGATTCAGATTCGAAGGAATAAACTAGCGATTACGATTTTTTTTCCCTTAGGAGAGGAGGCTGAGAATCCATCATGGATACCAACAGGCAAGTAGGGATGCGTTGATTATGTCGGACTCCTGGTGCTGTCGAGGCGGCTCGACCACACAGACTTACCGACTAAACTCAGCCTAGCCTTGGCCCTAAAGGCCCTACGGCTTGAATGGAATGGTAGCGATTACGAAACGTTGATTTGATTTTTATTCTGTCCCAATTGCTGTGGTCCAAATCGCACTCTACGGGCGCATTTGGTTTCTATGTGTAGGCATATTCTGTCCGAATTGATGTGATCCAAATGGCTCTGTACGGGTGAGTTCGAGCTTAGCACAGCGACAATAGCTTTCATAAATGCCTACTTTTCAATTGTCCTGACCTTGCTAATTAGTTTTAAGAATTGAATTAATTTTAAAAGCACACAAAGGTAGAAATTACGCGTTATAATAGTCGCGCGTTGTAAACAATTGCAACGTATGATGATCCTTGTTTACGTTTGCAACTACTCGTATAGTCTCGTAACATCAGTAGTTCTTCAATGAACAAGTCATGGTGTCTTGTTTTGCTCTTCCGCATGGAAATCACGCCGATCTGAACGTTATGTTACGTCAACTGATTTCTCCGAAATTATTGTACATAATTATGTAATTGTTAAGCAGTCAAATCAAATAACTGCCAGAATTGTGATTTCCGTAAATTTGCCTGATAAATTAGGCGTAGAGTCGTAAGTTTGAATTATAATAAGATACAATAATTACTTTTCTTGCGTGGTTGACTAGGCTATTTCTTTTTAGAAAACTCCTAAGTGGTATTCTTGCTGTTTTTCTATTTAATTGTATGAAGTGAAATCCAGGACAATCTCTATACGGTGGAGCACCGAAAAAAGTAATGTGATGACAAGGACGTGATCGTTTAAATTAGGTTTCAGATATTTTAACATCGTAAATTAGTGATTTTCTCATTGCTTTATTGTGCAATGCAACCGGCATTTCGAAAAGCGTACTTAACCTTTTCCAATATCAGACAACAAGATGTAGCGATGACTGGCTTCTACTCATAGGAAACCGTGCAGCTTTTGGTTGTTTACCTCGAAACAAAAAAAACTATCTAGCTTAGATTACGAAAGCTGAAAAATAATTTGTTATCTAGTTGCATTTCATAATCTTAATTTACTTGTGCAGCTTTTGGTTGTTTACCTCGAAACAAAAAAACTATCTAGCTTAGATTACGAAAGCTGAAAAATAATTTGTTATCTAGTTGCATTTCTTAATCTTAATTTACTTGTAACAAATATACATTGACATAAATAAAGTCATATATTGTGTAAAACATGGTAACAGTAGTGTAACGGCAGTTGTACTTGAAAGTCAGCGATTTTTGTTCTTGAATAAATATTGTGTGTCTGTAGACTAAATAAAACAACTATCTGATATAGATAGTTGTTTTATTTATTATTTACAAATTATCATCTTCGTTTTCTTCCAGGTATATCCGATTTCTGGTCGGACGACTATAAAGTCTTCGAGAAAGTGTACGGGAGGACATCAGACAAAGATTTATATGGTGATAAGTTTCCGATCAGCTACACGAATCTAGACAAGTTCAAGAATGCCGATGCTACTGAGAAGAAGGAACGGTTGATTGGACCTCACGGGATTACAGAGTTCGATCCTTACAGCTTCAAAGAAAAATACGCGAAAATATTCGCACAACAGATACTGGAGCAAGACGCTGTGACTTCGCCACCAGCTAAATCTTACAATTTCATTAGTTTTAATAGCAAACCGATAAGCCTACAAAGCGATCCAGAAACATATAACTATTTGAAAAACCTTGATCATCATGATTCGTTAGATAAAAACCGTAAAATTCCTCAAAGATTCCAAAATCCCTACCATGCTCCTGAGGATGCACAAATTTATAAGAGTATACAGGACATACTAAACGCACACGAACGTAATAAAGACGGTACGGAAGAAGATGACGAGGAAAGCGAACAAAAGGTAAAATATGTGGATTATGAAAGTGGAAGGAGTAGGAAGCCTCATTCCAGGAGGCCAGTTGAAGATTCGAAGCCGAGGTGCAGAGTGACTCGGTGCAGGAAAAGAGCTGGCACCGTGACAGTTGGACCCAGTTCCTATATAAGTAGGATAACACAGAACCGTTGGATTTCCGGATAGAAGTTTTATGAATATTAATTAATCTGAGAAAGCAGGCTATTTATTCAGTCTTTAAAGATGTATTACTAAACATAAGATATTTAAATTACTAATTATAAGAAATTTGTTATGTCGATGTTAGTAATTTATTGGTTCATTTATTTTTGTTTTATAGGTATATTTTTTTTTAAATTAGAATATGTACGTACGAAAAAAGTTAATAATGATCTTATATACTTGTCAAATGATACTATACGTTTTAAATGATTTATTTTTTAATCAAATATGCTTTATAATTAGTAGATTTTCGAAGCTATTGCATGACATAATGTATAACCATAATATTGTGGTAAGAAGATTAAATTTATGTTGCCATTCTATGTAATTCAATTTGATAATTTACACAGCAAATTTACAGTTTGTTATGTCGATGTTAGTAATTTATTGGTTCATTTATTTTTGTTTTATAGGTATATTTTTTTTAAATTAGAATATGTACGTACGAAAAAAGTTAATAATGATCTTATATACTTGTCAAATGATACTATACGTTTTAAATGATTTATTTTTTAATCAAATATGCTTTATAATTAGTAGATTTTCGAAGCTATTGCATGACATAATGTATAACCATAATATTGTGGTAAGAAGATTAAATTTATGTTGCCATTCTATGTAATTCAATTTGATAATTTACACAGCAAATTTACAGTTTGTTATGTCGATGTTAGTAATTTATTGGTTCATTTATTTTTGTTTTATAGGTATATTTTTTTTAAATTAGAATATGTACGTACGAAAAAAGTTTATAATGATCTTATATACTTGTCAAATGATACTATACGTTTTAAATGATTTATTTTTTAATCAAAGATGCTTTATAATTAGTAGATTTTCGAAGCTATTGCATGACATAATGTATAACCATAATATTGTGGTAAGAAGATTAAATTTATGTTGCCATTCTATGTAATTCAATTTGATAATTTACACAGCAAATTTACAGATCTATGCCTGTCTTTCGCTATATCAGTTACAGTGTCCATGTATTTTTTGGCTGAGGCTACAATGTTTCTGAGGCTATTTAATGTAACCTAATATTTCAAGTTAATGTAAATCGAACATTGCTTTATGTTTTATGATTCCAAATTGTACTCATTAGAAAATTATTGTTGTCACCTAAATATATGGTCAAATGATCAATAGTTAATGAATGAATGATCAAAAGCAAAGTATTGTTATTTATATATGTACAATTAAAGTGATATGATGAAAAAACGTAAAGAATTTCATTTGATAAATGCATTTATTTATCTTAGAATCATTAAAATTCCATTCTACACTAACTCTAGTTAATAAGTAACTTGAGCCTAAAATTGCCACTTTTAATCTTTTGTCTACTCCTTTGCAAGAATTTCTCGTTTTTAAGTAATGACAGAGGACCGAAAGTTTTCACAACTGTACACTAATTGTGAGTATAACCTTATTTATATGTGAGTGAATGTAACCTTATTTTCTTATATATAAAAATTAAACAAAAACAGAAATATTTAATAAACGTCGTACGCTTTTTAAAAAGATTTTTCAACATTCGGCGTTTGCTCATTAGTAAAATTATGAATGTCTACGTTAGCGCCATCCATATATATTAAAGTTTACTACGTATTCAATTAAATACCATTGCACTAAAAAAAAACAGGAGACATTTAAAAAGTATCATAACGTAAACCGTTAGGATACCTATATCTTTATACATTGTAGCCTATGTGTTATTCTGATGTATTGTATAAGCTATATTATTGTAAAGATTTATTAAACTTAAATACTTGAAGTAGTTTTTACTTGAAAGAGTAACAAACATCCATTCATACAAACTTTCGCCTTAAAATGAGTAGAAATAAAACACCCCTTACACTACTGTAAGTATCATTTATTATTTAAATAAATATAGACATTTTCCATTTTCCAACTGATCTTTCCAATGAAAGTTAGCAGAAAATGGAAAATACATTTCCACTCATATCTTAAAGTTAACATAACATTTTCGTTTTCAAATCGAATTGCTATTGCCTTGTTGATGAATATCGAATCGCGTCCTCGATATTCAAGAAAAAGCCAATATTTATGGAATTAAAAAAATAAATTACAACTTTAAGTTAATCTACTAATATAAAACATGCGATGTCTGTGAATGTAAATATTACTTTAATGAATTAAGGTTATATGTTAGTAAGTATAGTTTTAATGCATGCTAAGTATAAAAACTTATGATTACGATAAATGCTTTTGGCTTTCACCTGGATTCAATAATTAGATGTACAGAATAGGGCCCGTATTAATAAAGAATTTTAGGTTTCTAAAAGTAATGTTATATGTTTTTCTAACTTATGCTGTTGTTTATAAATAGAGTGAGAAAGCAACGACCTAAAAATAATATTAATACTGTCCAAAATTACTATTTCGTAATAACGTGTCATTTTAGTGACTGAAAACATAATTATTGCAAGTATCTAAGTATTCATTTATCTGTGAATTTCTTTAAAAGTAAGTAAATTATACATTTAGTGGTGGGTGGTGACTCCTTTAGTATGATAGTACATCGTAATATGATACAATAGAGCGATTTATTTTTGCATACAGTCACCATCTTTAAATTTTTCTGACAGTTCGTATGGTAAGTGTTATCAAGACAGAGAAATGGTTGGTTTAATACATGAAGTTGGGGTTGGTATCGCTCTGTCTTCCGTTGGACACGGGGTTCTGCAGGCGGCTCTGACTCTTTCGCTTATTTTCCTGGATGGCTTGTAGCAGGAACGGCGGCGCGGTGGAGCGCTGCTGCCGACTGTCTATCTCACGCTGCAGCTCGTCTACCAGTTCCCCGCCGGCCTGCCTAGAGGAATACTTCGCTTAGCATTACTATTGGGTAGACGACAATTTTTTTAAATTCTTATATAATAAGAGTACTCTTTTAAGTGAGAAATATTGTAGAACCAACAGTACACCTGCACCTATTACTTTTGAAGATACATCGACATGTTTGCGGCGCTGTCGCGAGTCGCTCAAAAACGCTCCATACACTAAAAATAAAAATGCTGCAATCGTGACGTCATAACTAAGTAAACTCGCCTAATTTGTATGAGCGTATAAACAAATTTTAAAATAACTTTGTTATTTGTACGTTTATATATAAAAAATTTTACATTTAATGTGAGAATGTTAGAAATGTGTTCGATTCATTAGAATTACGTAAATAATAATTGCACATTTTTTAGAAATCTAAAAACAATATAAATTAATAATTAAATTGAAATTTCTATATTGACATATTTTCATTAGATATAAATTGCTCAAACCAGATAATTATAGTATAAAAACGGCCATAATCAGTTGTAGTCGTCTACCCTATTCAATATAGTGTCTGAGAAGTTTTATCAGACAGTAGAGTAACTCTTATAGTTGCTGAAGTTATCCCAAGGAGTAATTTAAAACTCGAGAGGATACTTCACTTAGATTATTATTACAGAGAATACATGGCAGAACGTGTCATTTTCTTATGCCAAGTACAATTAAAGCTCATTTTCGTAAATCATGTTTAGGATAATCCAAAAATGTACCTTATATCACATAGATAAAAACTGACAGCATCTGTCAGAAACGAAATATCTCACCGCCCGGATTTTAGGATTTCCTTAACCAATGGGGATTGATTGGCAAAGATGTATTAGATATTTAAATATAGTCTCAACTGTATGCAGATTGCCGCCCGATGTTCTCCTTAACTCTAACATGGTGATGCTTAATTCAAGGTACAGGACCTTGAAGCACTTTTAGTACGAACACTCACGGTGCTGATTCAGCAATCAGCAGCAGCGTCAAAACGTGTAAGGAAAATACAGAATTAATTGCTACGCACCGCTCTCTCGCTGGAGCCCGATTTTGACTCTCCACGTCCTCAGCAACGTACATGGAGTAACCGCGTTTAGACAGCTCCTCGTCCGGCACCAACCCGGGGTTGTGGAACGCGTGGTTTTTGTCTTCGCTCATCCTCAGCTTTCTGTATAAACAATAGTGAGGTTTGCAATGTTGTTTTGTGGCAGCTTAGGAATTGGGGAAAATCTTAAGATTGAATTTGAATATCAAATACTTCGTACACAGTCATACATAACATAACATTAGCAACACCTTGGAGGAAAATAAATATATTTAAACTTTATGTAGGTACCTATATTGGTGTACAATAGCGGACTTAATGCCGCAGGCATTTTCTAATTAATATATTTACATATATTTTTTGCTTTTCTGGGATTTCCTTTTGTTGTTTTATTTTTTTTAATACATTTAAAAACGGCGTGCTACGAACGTGAGTTATTATAATTTCCATACATTACATACTTTTTGCAATTGTACCGAAATTTACAATTTCAAATTTCACAAACTTCACGTTAAAATACGTAAAATGCAGTTTGCGCTCAGATTTCAAACAACAATCGCAATATATCCGGCATAAGGTAAACTGTATAGTATACAAAATTGATACAATTACAGCAACATTTAATAGTTGTAGATTTCGCAAACTGCAATACAAGGAGTTCGATGTAATGGAAAATTGTATATATGTATATTACACAGCACCTACCTAGAAATGTGCTGCTTATAGCTGCTACAATCCGAACTCCAGACTTGCAAGCTCATAGCTAAGATATCCGCTGTGATAATTCTATTCCAGACCCTCTAAACTTAGTAGAAAGTAAAACAAATCAGTTTCACAGTTATTAATTAATTCAGGTGAAGTTTGTTACAAACACAGAGAAAATATTGTCAAATTAAATAATCCTTATGTTTTAAAAATTGCTTCACTCCCGATTTATTGCCGCGGATGTCGAAATATACGCTTAAGGTAATTCAAAATAGTGACATCCCTACGAAGATGAACTCTAAGTAAAACTCGTCGAACACTTGTCTGACTACCGTGATGAAGAACACTAACTCCGCCTTGTCTAAGGAGAGACAATAACACCAGGATGGTAGTCAGCTGACGTGATGACGTCGCCCGCGTAAAAGCAACTCTTATCAATCTTGCAATATCATTATCCAATTGCTGCTCTAGCTGAGTCAATGCATTTCTCAACCTTTCAGTGGTTAGGCTGCTGAGATTCTCTGTTTCATTACGCTCTTCTTGCTGCTCATTTTGTGTGTTTTGTACATTTTGCACTGTTTGTGTACTCTCTTGATTTCTCCGATTACTTCGACGCAGATTGCTTCGCCTACGTCTTCGAGGTGGCATGAGTTCTGTTTGCAATGCGAAGCACACAATATTCGAACAGTTAAAAATAAATCTTGAAATGCCTAGATGAAATTATTCAAATAGCAGAACATATATATACGACAGAATGACGAATACAATAGAAAACGTATAGCCTTGGGCCGGCTTCAAATGAAGTTAGCCACATTATGATGCGCATCAACTTCTGATGATAAAGACTGCGCAAGGTTTACAGTCGAGAGAATAATAGATACAGATCCTGCTCCTCCTCAAAATATTGTTATGTGAAATGTTTTTCTACAGTTAATTATTAACAAATATGATTTATTATACATGTCGCATATTCTAATTACGCGGTTTAAAAACTGACCAAACTTTGCACGTTGCATACTTATATCTCAACGTTTCATAAGATTATTAGTGAATGAAACAGATCATACAGGAAAAACCGAATGGAAAGAGACAGTGTTACGTTAGCCAAACATAACGTCGGTGCGAGAAAAAAAAGATGTCTTCACTTGCTTGCTATTGCTATGCTACTAAACGAAATTACACCAATTGGCCGAATTATAACGGCACAATTACAACCTCTTGTTTGTATAGCATTGATTATTTTGTTATCAATTGATGAAATGTATATAACTGTTTTGGGAGCGTCGGTAGTAGTGTGGTTTTGGCACTGGTCATCGATTCGGAAAGCCTGTCATATGTATGTTAAATAGCATAATGTCCGTTTTATCTAATATTCTTACGGTAAAGACAAACAATATTAAGGAATTTAGAAATATGTGAAATCATCAAATTCTGACTGGTGAGCCAGCGTGGTTGATTAAGGCCTAATTGCCTAACTTAGGGTAGGTTTTTGCTTTTTGGTATCGACGCTAGGAGCTCTGAAACTACAAAAATTATCGATAACTGTTTAGCTATATCAACAAAGAGGTCGCAAGAAGGTAGAAAAGAAAATGATCAACAATCAGTGCGATTTTTGTTTAATTTTATAACAAAATATTTTATAAAATTAAACAAAATTGATTGAAAAACATTGATTGATTCTACGTAGGTATTTCTTTTTTTCATATTTGCAAATCCCTACTAAATAAATATCAGTAGTAAACAATTTTACAAAAAAATATAGACTGGAATTTGGCAACGATATTATCAAAACAATAATCAAGATATCAATCACTGATAAAAATCAAAACTTCTCAACGTGACGGTACATTTAAACACGGAGCCAATGGTCACAGAAAATTTTATCTTAATCGCGTTGAATTTGTTTCACTGCGGGTTTATTATAAGATTCTTCTCTCTCTGTATTGACAACACCGTAATGGATGCAATTTTACTGTGATTGAATATGGCCGGTTATACTCTAATTTTCACAATGAAGGGGCATCAAACTAAGTTTGATCAGAAAACTGCGATTTGCGCAGCCACTCGCCTTAGCTTCAGCCCGGTCTAGCGCCGACGATCGATGTCTGTTCGAGACTCCGCCCAATATAACTTGAACTACTATTTGCCATAAGGGGAAAAAAAAAACTTGAACTACAGTTGCCACTATGCCTGTTGATAATTATGATATCAAATACATAAGTGCTTTTATAATTAATAATTAAAAAATAAATTAGCCTTTAATTAACATTCACAAAATTACTTTTAGTTCTTGTTGAGAACTAATATTAAGAATGCCACTTTTTTGTCCAAATAATGTACACATATTGTATTTTTTATGAACAGTCAGCAACAAGTCGCGTTTTACATTTCTACTACCAAAGACGCTGCTATTACGAGTGAGATAAGAACGGTCTCAAAATATACGAGAGCTACCATTTAAGTTGTGTCGTATGTAATAAGTATACACAATCTAATAGATTATTACCATTTATTGTTTGTCAAAGAATTCTCCGCGATATTTAACACACATTTGCATGCGTTCAAACCAGTTATTAAAACATTTATTCCACTCCGAAGTGAGAGTAGTCAAGGCGGCTGATTTGTATGCATCACCAGCTTCTTCAGGTGAGCTGATACGTTGACCACGAAAACTTTGCTTAATTTTGGTTCTTCATGTAAGATTTTTGGACAGTGCTCTCTGAAATGCCCAGCACGGATGCCTCTATTTCACGATATGTCACATACCTTCGAGTATTAGCTGCCGCACGGCTTCGATATTCTCTTGCGTCATGGCGGTTTTGGGACGACCTTGACGTGGCTTGTCACTGAGGCTAGACTGCCCACGTTGAAATTTCAAATACAAGCGTTCTATAGTTCAAAAACATGGAGCTGCATAACTAAACACAGAAGTGATCTCCTCAAAGCACTGACGTCAAGATAATCCTCTTTGAAAATTGTAGAAAATTATCACACGAAAATTTTCCTTAGACATTTCTATTTTGCCAATCACCTTTAAATAGACGATTAAAAATATTCGGCCGCTCTAAAAAAAAACTTTCTTTTGTTTTCAAATTCTAAATTCAAAAAGATGAAAAAGCAATATGTTTTTTTTATAATTGCGGGAGATTTGCAAACGACACAACTTAAAAGGCAGTTCTCGTATAGGCATATAAAGTTGACAGATTTCTGTGCAGTGGTTTCTGGACAAATTACTCGTAAGTCGCGGAAACTAAAGAGTTTTCGTGGACATTAATCGTTGGTATAGAGTAAAATGAATGTATGGCAACCCTAAATCCAATATATACAGCACTTTCTAAATTGATTCGCTCTATGAAAAACTTAATGGTTTCATGTACGGTATTTGTATCTTTTTTTTTTATTTTTGTAATTTTGTACACACTATCTATACTATTTTCACAGATATACCTAACTTGGCATGAATCGTATGTAATTTATTTATTGTATTTTTAGACAGGCAGATTTAATGAAATAAACAAGCTTCTCTGGTCAATCTTAGGGAGATTTAGAGAAAATGTCGTTGATGTATAAAAATTAAAAAAAATCATTACAAAAAGAAACTTTATTGTAGAAGTTGTATATATGTATACAAGTTCATTATTTGCATATAAATCTGACAAAATATGTGTAATTTAGTGTTTATATAAATATATATTTAAGCACTGTATACTCCGAAATCGGAAACTATTTACTTACCATGATTTTTTTTCTGAGACATATCCATTTGTATGGGGAGTTAAAAAAAGGCTATTAATATTTTTAATCACACCACTCGTTTTATATGACTATTATATGTTAATATTATTATTGGCCCAACACAACTTTTTTATTGCAACAGATGTATCAAGAGTTTCAATGTAACAACAAAAATTGCAAGTTTCAAATTACCATAGAAATGGATCAGTCTTACATCAGTGTACTGTTTACTTTGGTGTTCCTCAAGGTTCGCTGTTAGGTCCCAGTTATCACAGAAATAAACTCACTGGACCCTGATCCTGCCGGTAGCTTGCATTTCCCTGACGGTCTTCCGCAGGCTAGCTACCATCACGAACAGCACCATAACCAGCACGAACAGAGTTAAGCAGGCGCTGCCGAGCACGCTCGCTACTATAATGGTCTCCGCATCCTGAGGGTCGAAAAGCCAAAAGGTGATGAGAGGACAGCTAATGAGTAACTATTTACAGTTTGGTAAGATATGAGGTACAGATACCTACTGATATAAAGGGAACACGGCTTTTGGAAAAGAAAATCCATTTATACAGACAATAATTTTATAATATGCGGGAAATAAGCATATAAAAAATATAATGCCTAACGTGCACAAAACAAAGCAAATGACCGAAATGTCAGAGAAAATCTATCATTTGACAAACATTTTACATAAAAAGTTTTTTCTCAAATATATAGTAATTATATTAAAAAAAAAGAACACGCAAAGTATTTACATATCCAAATAAACAAATTCCAATGCCATTGGAACTTTTAAATTTCAAACAAAAAGTGCTCCGCAAAAATAACAATTTAGTTACAGTAGTAATTACTACATGACAAATGTAACTTTTATTATTAATTAATATTAAAAGTTAACGAACGTGACTATTATTATTTTGCCATTTAATATTAATTTAATTTAATTCGCAAACGTGTTAAAAAACGTCGTACGATATACGTGTGTATTGGTTATAACATGTGAGGCGGAATTTCAGCCCGAGCCGAAGGCGTAATTGAACCGAGCCGATGTTATAACCACCATAACGCACTAATATCATAATGTACTATTAATTCAAATTAATATATTCGCAAGTAACGCGATTGACTTTATAACCTCTTTTGATGCATGCGTAATGAGGTCATTATATCACTTCACAGAATGCCTTAGTTTAAATCAACATATTGATTGACATTAATCTTGTATTTTATGCTATGCATTTATTCAGGAAGTATTCGCGTATATTAATAAC
The DNA here is from genome assembly GCA_036419045.1 of Scirpophaga incertulas. Taxonomy (NCBI): domain Eukaryota; kingdom Metazoa; phylum Arthropoda; class Insecta; order Lepidoptera; family Crambidae; genus Scirpophaga; species Scirpophaga incertulas. The sequence goes on along the minus strand of CM071631.1, from coordinate 22,805,410 downwards.
TTGCTTTCACTGCGCTGGTTCAATTCGCTATAGGGAATAGGTATTTGCTATAACTCGACAAACATTTAATTTTTTTCTAAATTTTATTTGCATACAGACTTTCAACCCCTATTTTAGTTCTGGGATGAATTGTCAGAACCATATCGTGTCAAATTTCCTTATTAGTATATAGCGATAATAAAACTAGAGAATAAAATATCCTTAAATTTAACGCAACCTCATAAAGCGCCTGCCAAATAATATGCGATGAAAATTATAAGTTTTAGCTGTAGTATTGCGTACAATATAATCTAAGGAGTTTACACATGTTTTATGAATTCTGTTAATTAAATTATTATTGCAATATAATTTTGTAAATTGTAACAAAAACGTATTGTCACTTTTTAGAAAACATATCAAGAATTATAACTTTGACAAATTAGAGAACAACTAAATTAAAATTATCTAAAATACTAGTATTAAATACACATCATTCATTTTAATCAATTAGAAACAAACATTATATCCCAGTGAGTTGAAAGAGGCACGTAATTTTTTCTCTTTTTTTGAATATAATATAAATATTCCTTTATTTTAATATATTTATTATCTAGTTATTTATACTGTCTGTAGTGATGTCACTATTAAAATAGAGATTCAAGATTTCAATTGAACTTTCAAGGCAAAGGGCCAATAATTTATTGTGCTTTCTCTCTAGTTATTTTAATAATAGTATTTTTTTCATATGTAATAAAATACGATAATTATTACAAATTGTATTAATATTGTGTCTTTTATATTTCACCCCACTTAGGCCTGACGAGAATTCCAGCGCTGCCACAGATTAGTTTGTTGCAGCTTATTCCGAGGTCGGGTCCTAATTGGCCATTTGTTAATTTATCATATCTCTTTTGTATATGTGCTAATGGTCAATAAATGTTTTCTATTCTAATCAATAGTATAATATTTTATATATATAATCTATGATTTTTCGCTGTGCTCGTACTAGCAGTCAACAGACTTTATAGAAACAACAACACTTCGGAGAGAAATTACCTATTAATTGTAGCCACGTTTGGTAGTCCCCTGTTTATTCCTACAAGATAGAATAGATTTAAGTATTTTCTCACTATAAAATGAAGAAAAGTTTCAGCTGCGTACTGTGCGTGAGATTTTTTAAATGGACACGTGAAGTTGTTTTTTTTATATTTTAATTGGTATTTGTACATTTATATTTTATTACAATATCACTTATAAAAATAGGATAACATGACAGTAGGCATGACGACAGTAATTATGGAGTTTTAGAAATAAAAAAAATGCTTTAGTGTGACTTTCCAGATTAAGTTTTATAGTTAAAGACTAAGTTTATATTGACAAAAAGTAAACCACGCGGTATCCTATTAATAAACTCACTAATATATGGCAGAAGGCGTTACTCTATTTATCATTATTTGCAAGTCACAATAAAAAGTATATCTGGCTAGGATTGTTTCATTAATTTGCGACAAGCTACTACATAGTTGGATGATACCTTATCTGCCGAGTTGCCGAAGGCTTACGAGCTCCAAATAGCAAGCTATAACTTGAGAGCAAGTCCTCATTTCATGGAAACTGGCTGAACTAAGATTAATTGCATTCTCATTGCATTTTCAAAATAAAGTTGTGTTAGTTATCAACTGTAGCGCTATATTATCTGTGGTTAAGTCAATGTTATAACTCAAGAACCAATTTCAAAGGTTATCTATATGTTGAAATTATAAATAACTATTCAAATATTATAAAAAGCAAGGAAAGAGAAATGCGAGGAAAACTGTATTGGGATAAGGGCTTTGACGAAACCAGTTAATGACTTATTTTTTAGAAGTCAAAGCTTAATAGGGTTTAAGGGCTTAATAGTCCAGTGCAATAAGTTTTGTACCTCGGGCCCAGCTTTAATTAAATTATTTGAATGCATTCGATTTCTTCTACTAATAACAAGTTTACTCTTTAAACATTTCCTCTAATGTTATTTTTAACTAGAACTAGTATTATTTTTTAAGAAGTATCTTAAAAAATAACGCTAGTTCACTAAAACTAGCGTGAGTACTAACTCAGTATATTTTTAAACAGTATTTATGTTTATTTTTAAGGATTGTTCAACTTTTAATTGAGGCTGCATTCTAAAAACAATATATACAACCTCGAAAACTATAACAGTAATTTTTTGCTATAAAAATATTACTATATTTTTAATTTTGTTGAAATTAATTTTATTATTTATCATACCTATCATACGAAGCTCATCACAGTTTTTTTGCGGTATAGAATAATAGGTATAGAATCGTACTAAAGTTATTTGCCTCATTATGCAAAACATATTAAATTGACAACGTTTCTATAACCAGAAAAGATCACTATTTAACTAAATAAACTAAATATCTATTGCGGTTTCATAATAACTTATGAATATAGATATATTCTATATCTACAAAAAATAAATAAATAAAACGCATAAAGATTTGAACTTGTTGACTTGACATTACAAGACATGGCCGTGGTGACACATCGACATTTTCGTCACTTTAAACGCAATGATACATAACCTTTAATACTATCAAACAGATAACGAGGACTTAAGAAGTTTAAGAAACCATAATCCACAAATACGCGGAATTAAAATGAGACAAAAATTTTTGTAAATAAAACAAAGATCGCGAAGATATCTCAAATCAAAGAATATTAGCGACTCATACACGTGAATTTTCAACGACCTGTAATTGTATTGAGCTATCCTGATAAATTACTGGGATGGTACTTACCATTTCTCAAAGCGGCGGTTTCATTTTCAACGAGTCTGTATGCTCACACCAGCACGACTGAGCATTCCTCTTGATAGCTCGTATCAGAGCTGGTTCTTATCTCTTATCACAGCGTCAAGATATCACGGCTGGGAAATAATGTCCATTTGTAAACATGGATTATACGATCTACTTAAGCTGTATTATCTTTTTTAAGAAATACAGTGCAAGAGTAATTTGAGCACTATTAAACAAAACAAATTACCTTAAAATATTAAGAATCGAACAAAAGCGCCTCACATTCAACGTTTAACGTTAATTTCGATCACAAAACAATGTAGCATCTATGTAATAAGTTATATCTGTGATATTATCGCAGATAAGTTTGTACATAATTAGCATTACATTAATATGCGGGTAACAAGATAATTACTTATAAAAGATTGTCAAACAGATCTTGTTTTTTTCGCAACCAGCCGAGACAGTAGTATTACGATTCCTTAACATGTCGGTCTCTGTCAAGTTACCCTAAATTACCATCCATTTGAAAAACAAACCTGTGCAAAAACTAGATTCTGGCGAAATCTAAAAGTGAAAAGTTACTAAAAAATCGCTGTGGGTCTAACATGAATTTGCCATTGTTTTAAACTTGTGTTTGACGGATAGTAAAGTACAGATATCATTTTATTAACTAAAAGAGTAATGCCAAGATTACCTATTGAACGCAGCCAGACCCGATAAAAGTGTATTGATATAATAAAAAAGTTTAAAAATTTTACAATTACGTAGCAAATTATTTTTTTGTAGAAGTACATCAAAAAAGTTAGTTTTACAAGATTTAATGCACATATTTATAGATGTACGTCGACGGACGACAGTGTGTATTTACCTAATATTTTTATTCTCCTTCAAACATTTTATTGACGTATCATTGAGTTGGAGGTGTTATATTATTTTCATATCGTCCCTACCCGAGGTACCATATTACGCTCATTATATTTATTGTCAT